>OY735209.1:17873612-17921112 GCA_963457665.1 Thysanoteuthis rhombus
CGTTTTTGTTATCAACTGAGTAGTAGGCACTCCTTAAAGAAGGCTCTCTTCAGTTCACTGTTTAATTTACAATAAACAAATGATTAGTTGCAGCCGTGGTAATCGACGATTTAAATTATCTAATAAATAGTAAATAAATAAGGATTTAAATTAAAATAAAAAGAAATTATAATACTCAGAGACAAGGAAGCGATAAGGATTTGGTTTAACCTTTTTCGTGCGTCTTTTGATTCTTTAATGACAGGCGTCCTAATACTTGGATATCAAATACGTAATTTTATGTCCTACAGGGAAGTAAATAGTAGTTAAAATTAATACAATGGGTTTTTGTCAAAAATTGGTTTAGTTTACAGCGCAGTTTTCATTGGAAAAACTTTTTATTCACCTTTTATGTACTATGAATACTAAAAACAAAATTGAATACTCATAACAAAATTGAACTTTTATCGAAATAAATGCAGTGAATGTTAATAAAACCCCCCAAAACGAATGATAATTTCGATTTGCCTACTTATTGTTAACGCAAAAGAAAAAAAAAACGAATAGCTGGGTTTGAACCTTCCGTACTTGAAAATTTTAAACATTACTTTTTGTCCAGATCTTGAAATACGTTTCTTAGCTTGAAATATCACAGAATCATTCAGAAATCATCATCATCATCAGACTTTTAACGTCTATTGTTGGAATTGAACTTTCCCCAGCATCCACCACATTTCTCTGTCATGGGTGTCGCGGAGCAAGTATTTTCTGAATTTGTCTAGTTCATCTCCTCATCTTGTATTTTGTCTGTCTCAGTTTTGCATGTGGTCTCCGGGGATCCATGTTGTAAGTCGTGATGTCCATCAGTTGTCTGTCATTTTCGCAACATGACCAGCCCATTGCCATTTAAATTTTCTAATAGATTTTATGATGTCTTGGACTCCCATTTTCTTCCTAATATATTGTGCTGTCTTGTAATCTCTCCACGCGAGGTTGAGCATGATTCTCTCATGCGCACGCTGCATGCTTCTCAGTTTGCAGGTTTGTCTCTTGGGTTAGGTTTCATGTTTCAGCTCCATAAGTGACTATCGGGGGATGAATTGGTTGTATACTCTTCTTTTTAGGATTATTGGGATCGTCTTGCTTTTGAATGTTGAGCTTGCTCTGCCGGGTGATTCTCTGCTTGATTTCTTATTCCTTTGTGGGTTTCAGAGAGATTTGTTGTCCTAGGTAGATGTATTGGTTTACTTTCTCCAGTTTTGCATCTTCGATTTTGACAGTTATGTCCGTATTCTCGATGTGATTGTTGCACATGACTCATGTATAGGCCGACTTGTTTACTTCATTCGTTCAGTTCATCTAGCATCAATTGGAGGTCGTGTAGGTTCTCTGCGAAAAGGATGGTGTCGTCTGCAAATCTGAGGTTGCTCTGGACAATCAGTTGGCTGTGAGTTGGAATCACGGTAGGGGATGTGAATTTTACGAATCGGTTCACACTCCTAATGTTAAGTTCTCAGATGATGTGTTCTGACTTCATCCCTTTGACGATAACGTTAGGTTCTTATTCTCTTGTTGGTCACCGGGGTCTCAAGATAAAAGGATCCTTGAAGAAAGTCTTTTCGAAGTCGCAACAAAGAGGAACAGCCGAAATAATTTCATGCTGATAACAGTTTAATTCATTTGGCATTTCATTCATGTGGCAACAGGTCACACGATTCCTCACGTGACTTTCTCAAGCATCACGTAAACCGAATTGTATCATTCAAGATTCGTTTACTCTATCACTTCAATTTTGAAATTCTTTCCCAATATTATTTATTATCAGAACGTACACATTCCTGATCAGAATGGGAAACTACTAAACAATTTCATTCATTTATACACAGAGATTCTAATTTTTTTGTTTCGAAATCTCCCAGTTATACTCAGTATGATTTTCAGTTATTCACACTCAATATTTTTCATTCAATTATCTGAAAGTTACCTAAGCAATTATAACTTAATTTTCTCTTTGTTGCTCTATCTATACAGCTGAACCTCCCTCAAGGGATACTATGATACAATAAGGATTGTTCTTGTTTTTTTTTTTGTAATTACGGTAGAAAAATAAAGTCATCTCCAATTTTGGAGTCTGAGAACGTTTCACCGAAACTTGATTTACCGGTGAAAATTACTTGCATGTGTTAGTTGAGAGTTAAAGAGAATTCTACATTACGGATTACTAGAACATGGATTAGCAGTTACAGTGTACAGTACACTGAGCAATCGACTCCTTTGAATTATGCATTGGATCAGAAACGACATTTTTCTGGGTAAAGAAGTCGATCACTGTTTTTTGAGTATAACAACGCCCATCCTCATTTTTAAAAAAATGCGATGCAGCAAACGATTGGAGGTGGGATGGGAAGTTCTTCTACATGTGGCGTGCTCTCTAGATCTATCACAGTCAGGCTATTATTTGTTTCAAGTCATGCAATAATGTTTGTCTGATCATCTGTTTGAACATTTTAAAGACGTCGAATCGGAATCGTAATATCTATCTCATGGTGGAATGGACAATTTACTTAAGAAGTGTAGGTAGCATTGGTGAACCGAATACGGTCGATTTCATTTAAATATTTCAATTGTATCGGCCGTTCCGTAGCAAGAGATTATGAGCCCCACACCCCATACCAATATTGCCAACTATAATCTATTTGTCTATTTTTTGGCTAAAACTAAATCTTTTCGACTTTTGGTTAACTTTATGGTTAAAAGTGTTATACTCATTTAAATGCCCGATTAGTAAATGAAATGACTATGCACCAAGATTCCAGAACACATCATTAATAAGAATTGTACGTTCATTTTTATATGTTTATAGTTTAGTACATAAAGACTCGGACCCCTTCCAGCTCCAGAAAGGAGTAAGACAAGGTGATACCAGCTCACCTAAACTCTTCACAGCCTGCCTTGAGATGATCTTCAGAAGAGTAGACTGGGAGAGTAAAGGAATTAAAATAGACGGCGAGTATCTGAGCAACCTCAGATTCGCAGACGACATAGCCCTTTTCGCAGAGAACCTACACGACCTCCAACTAATGATAGATGAACTAAATGAGGAGAGCAAGAAAGTCGGCCTGCACATGAACTTCAGCAAGACGAAGATCATGTGCAACAACCACATTGGAGATAAGAACACTAAGATCGAAATCGAGGACACAGAACTCGAGAAAGTAGACCACTACATCTACCTAGGGCAACGAATCTCCATGAGACCCTCAAAAGAAGAAGAAATCAAGCGAAGAATCACACTAGGATGGCAAGCCTTTGGCAGAGCTAGCTCAACCTTCAAAAATAATAAGATCCCATTAATCCTAAAGAGAAGGGTGTATAACCAATGCATCCTCCCAATAGTCACTTGTGGAGCTGAAACATGGAACTTAACCAAGAAACAGACCCGTAAGCTGAGAACCATGCAACGTGCACATGAAAGAATAATGCTGGGCCTCACATGGAGAGACCACAAAACAGCACAACACATCCGGGAAAAGACAAGAGTTAGAGACATCATAGAATCCATAAAAAATCTCAAATGGCGGTGGGCTGGCCATGTTGCAAGAATGGCTGACAATCGATGGACATCACGACTCACAACATGGATTCCCCGAGACCATATGCGCAACCGAGGCCGGCAAAATATTAGATGGAGAGATGAACTAGACAAGTTCAGGAAGTACTGGCTCTGTGACGCCCATGATAGAGAAGTGTGGCAAATCCTGGGGAAGGTCTATGTCCAACGACGGACGCTAAAAGACTGATGATATATCTATTATGAAAAAGATATTTTTCATGTGTAGTTTGGTTTGCTTTTACTGATCCTGACTTTCGTTTCTCACTGGAATTTTCCCCTCTTTCAGAGGAAGTGACTTTTAAAGGAAAGTGAGTGAATTGGCTCTTATTTCAATTGCTTTTTTATTGCTAAGACTGCTTGAAAAATAGCTAAAATCAGTTAAATTTGTTCTAATTTCAGCTATCTTTATCACTAAGAATATCATTTGAGTTAACTATGAAATAAAATTGAATCGGCTAATCCTTTATTAAAGAACTGGCCAGATTTTCAGCCCTCTGCTATCGCAGATTTTAATCAGCTGAATAGGAAAAAGATTCGCTTGATCTAGCCGAAAAATAGCTGATTTGACACTCCAGACTATTTTGTATTTTTCCCATTCATAGTATAATACTTTAACTACAATGAATGATGATTCCACATTTATACAATTGATTATTCGTACATATTTGTACATATTTAGATATGTTAAGTACAGCATTTCACATTGACCCGTTGTAGAATAATTAAGAAACATTTTAATGTCTTCTTCATTTGCAAAAACGACTTGGTGTAGGTTATAAACTGTATGGACACATTAATGTTTTGCATTGGACAGCATTAAAAAAGTATCGCGCAAAATAGAATACATATTCGTCAATCCGAACGAATATGTTTAGTATTTGTCAGAGCTGCAGTAACAAAACTCAAAAACGAACTAGAAAAGAGTAGATTGAGTCTCTGTTGTCCGGTGTATCTTTTAACTTCATGTTTTATTCTTTTCAACTTTGAAAATGATCACTCTCCGCAGCAGTTCGATGTCATCGTAGAGAAATAGATACGCAGTGCGGTGGGGACATTTCGAAAACACCGTGTGCTTGAACTCATTCAATATCAACAGCATTTTCAACTCTGAGCTTTGTTCGGCACGTTGTACTTCTTCCTGTTCTTGCGCACTGACACCCACGAAGAGCTCTGTAAATTGGTCCAATTCAGTAGGGAAACAGCCTGCAAAATTATTTGTATATATTCTTTCATTAAATTATTTGCTGACCTTCAGATGTAATCATTGCTCAGCTCAGTCAAGTTGGAAGTAAAACCAAACTTCTCCTGGACATGCTTGTATGCGTCTAAAATATATTGGAGTACTGAAGATTATTTGTCAATTATTACAAGGAATATCTCAACCTTGGAATTTTCTCTGGGTGAGAATTCTGCTCCGATTGATGGACCCTCTGCAACAAACTAAAGTTGTCTTTTTTGTGGCCGTTTCGAAAAGTATTTGTACATTTTGACAACAGACTTCATTTTCCTTTTTTTCGCAGCATTCCGATTCAGTCCAGTTTCTTGAAAGGGGTAAACTAGTTTTCTGAAGTCTTTCTAAAATTGTGTCCTATATTTCAAGTGAGGCGTCGACTTCCAGTTGTTGGAGCTCTTCAGAAATTCTTCTACTTCAAATCTGTCGCCTTGTGGCTGATTTCCAACAGATGCCAATTCTTCAAGTGCTGAAACAGTCTCATTCCATCCTTTACTTACAGCCCTTACAGCATCATGTCGGGCTGACCATCTTGTGACAGAAAAAGGCTTTGATGTTACTCCCAACTGGATTGATGCAACAAGCCTGGTACAAAGGCTTTGCAGAAAATGAAAAATCGGCCGCAGCAGGTCAACCTTCAGTGGCATTTTTTCCCAATCAAATTAAGGGAATACGCTTTGCACGGCACAAAATGAGCAACACTGCATTTCTCATGAATGATAGCCTGAACACCATTGTGCTTCCCGCTCATATTTGCAAGGTTGTCATATGACTGGCTATGGCAATTTTGAATGTTTAAGCCAATGTCTTCCAAGGAATGAATTATAACTTTAGCGATTTCTCATCCAGTGTTGGAACACATTGGTATAAACTTTGCGAATCGTTCAACAGGACCAGATTGAAGAACATGGCTGACAATCACTGTTAGCTGGTCCACATGCATGACACATGAGTCTACAGATTTCAAGAAGTACTTTGCCGATTTGATTCCATCAACAATCACAGACAATGCCTTTTGACCCATAAGCTCAATCGCCTCTTCACTGATAGCTGAAAGATGAGACCTGTGTCCACGACCCTTGTTGGCATGCTTATTGATATGATCAGCAAGAAATGTGTTATAGTAACTTAGTACTTCAAGTGTTCAAAGATTGTGGCAATTGAGATTCCAATGGGTAGGGCATTTTGACAGGAAAAATTTATTTTACATAAGTTTTCTTTTAGGTTTGAAATACTGTTTTCAAAAGAAACTTCATTCATAAATGAAGAATGAAGGTTTTAATGAAATCGGTTCTTTAGTTTATGGATAAAATATAAAATATACTTTTGTTTTGCAATAAAAATTCTTCTGTGCAAACATCCCTCAAGCACCGGTATAGCGTGAAGCAAGTCTTCAAACAGATTTATTCGCTTTTAGGCAGCTTACAAAAAAAAATCAAGGGAAGATTTCCTCAAATCTTCCTTCTCAATAATGACCCATGGATTCGTAAGATAAAATTAGTATTTTGCAAGTTTCCCTGTATTTTTGCGAACGCGTCACCATGTTGTGAATAAAGTCTGTGGCATCTGCTAGGGTCCCAAAATATTTAAGAAGCCCCAAAATCAGTAAATAGAAAACAATGTTTGTATGTATTACACACAAACAATATTTAAGAGGCCCTCAGAATTAGCAAAAAATGATTGTATGACACGCAAACAATATTTAGAACCCTCCAAAATTAGTTAACAGAGACAAATGTTTTTGTTTATCACACATAGTTTTTTTTCTGTTTACTAATTTTGAGGACCCCTTAATATTCTAGGCCCTTAAATCGGTAGGATTTATAAATATGCATCGCGGAGAAAAATGTATTTTCAATTTAAACCATTGATTACGTGGATTATTTTTACAGAACCCCTCTGTCATTCCACCTCACAAGAAAAAAGAAATGGGGATACAGTGGACAGTTGCTACTGCTATGTACATCGGAATTATTTGTAATTTTTGTATTATGATTTTTTAGCCCTGCTATTTTCCGCATTGATTGGATTGAAGTACAGAGAGTCAAGATCTGTTTTAAACTTGGGAAAAAAAGTCAAGGAAGCTTGCGATGTTATCCAAGAAGTGTGGGTCAGTTTGGGCCTTTTCGAAAAGATTTCCTGGGATTGGCACTGTTTTCTTTCTGGTCTTCTATCAGGAGACCAGAAACTTTGAAGCCATGCGTCTAATATTCGAATCCTTGATTGAAGTATCTTGACAAGAATTGTAAGATATATCTCCATCTTCTGCAACTTCTCTAACAGTCAGATGCGGATTAGCACGAATAATTTCGCGAACTTTGCAAACATTCCGGTTTGGTACTATAAAGGCCTGCTCGTTCTTTTTCAATCATTGACTGAAGTTCTACTCTCTTAAAGAAGTGCTTAAACCACTCGAAACACGCGATGAGACTCCAAGCATCTTCTTCAAAGGCCTTTTTTAAAAGCTCACAAGTTTCTTTCGGCTTTTTCCAAGTTTGAAATTAAACTTCAATCTGGTTCATCTGTAAGATAGCTGGGCCGAGGACCCCACAAAAGAAAAATAGCAAAAAACAAACTAAATAAATGTACAAAAATCACTACAGGATTCGATATAATTAAAATATATAAATAAAATCAACCGTTTTTTGTTCATTAATACTACTTACATGATTTCGTAAATCTATATTCCCCCTCGCCTGGAAAGATTTCGAGCTATATACGCATAAGGTCGGAGTTTTGAGCTATACACACATACTTTCGGGTGTGGAAGTTTTGGACTTTTTAACATTTCAGTTCTCGGTGCTTCGGATGAAGGCTTATTTCGGATAAGAATTTGATAGAAAAAAATTCCAGATTAAAAAAAAAAAATCAAATCTTAAATCCGAAATCACCCTTTATCCAAAATACCAAAAACCAAGATGTTAAAAATTCCGAAACTTCTGCACCTGGCCTCACTGTAGTGTGATTAAGAGACGAGGTCGGTCTTTTGGGTGTTCATTTCATTCTGACTATAGTAAAAGGTTGTTTATCGTTTAACTCTTTAAAGACGTAAAATCATATTTACATCATAAACGGTTGCAGACGAAAAATGTCTCCATCAAAACGAATTATTGTCACCGCCAGACCTACACCCATTAATCATTGTATCTTTTGCTTATTCTGTTATGAATCCCTCAATTTTCTCCCGACCCAAAGACTCCTATACCCATTCATATCTATTTACTTTTCATTTTTTATTCATCAATGTCACTACTATTTCCGTCTCTTTTCTAACTCTATTCAAGAACACTTTTGCTACGTCTTCTTGAGACTGTACACGAAAGAAACTCAGTAAACAATAAAAATGAAATAAAACGTCTTTTAAAATAATTTAAGATATCTTTACGCTACAAAAAAAAAAAAGAAAAAAGAAAAGCAAAACAACGTTTTTGCGCACAATCTAATTAATGGGAGAAGAACACACATAAAAGAATCCAGACTACTCTCCTAACATCACTAGCCTCTATCCTTAATATATTTCATTATATATATATATATATATATATATATATATATATATATATATATATATATATATATATATATAATGTGTACTGTAGAGAGTGAGACAGACTCGGGAGTGAGGTGTTTGGAGGTAAGGTTTATTAATCCTTATAAGTAAATTGTCCATACATGTTTCGGGATTCTTCCCATCATCAGTGATGTGTGCTGGATGGGTGTGTATCAAAATTTCCCATGTATATATATATATATATATATATATATATATGTGTGTGTGTGTGTGTGTATATATATACGTGTGTGTGTATATATATATTTGTATATACACACACACACACAGACACATACGCACTCATACACACACACACATACACACACACACACACACACACACACACACAAAATCCCTAAATCTGAAAAAATCCTAAATGTGAAACTTTTCTGGTCTCAGGTATTTTGGATAAAGGGTACTCAACCTGTATTATATGCGTAGAAAAATTTATTTCAGATAAATAGAAAGACTTTCGAAGTCCAGGTTAGTCTGCCTCAGGGCCAAATGAGGCGAGGGGAATTATATTGCACCACTTTTCCCAGACCAATTAAAGATCGGTATTTGGAATTATGGCTTTTAACTGGGCTCGAACCACCAGTGTCCCAGCCACGAACCCTGCGCATTCTGTTATATATGCAATAAATAGTAAGTGAAACTAATAGAAATGTACCCCAGCGGAAAGATACGCCCGGCATCTGATGTGCACGCGATATATACAGGATACAGCGTGCATAACTGAAATTAGGTAAGTAAAAACTTCTAAAAATTTTAAACCAACGACATAAAAAGAAGAATAAATGAATGAAGTAAATTCAAACTAAGATGTCTCAATTTTTTTGACGTGATCATCTTGCACAGGTGGGTGTTTTCTGCTCCTACAGCCAACAGCTGACATTTAGGAGCAGATGTCTCTGCTGGGTGCGTCCCTCTGACAGATAGGAGGACATCTATCTTACTGTCTTGCTCTGCTCGTATCTACCTATCAATCTTATTCTGTCCGTGTCTCTCTTTCTCTCTCTCCCTGTATCTGAATCTCTTATGATGTATGTATCTACAGGGTGTTCTAAAAAAGATGCAACCATCTTGTTAGACTACTTGTATTTGAAAAGAAAACTTTACAACTTAAAATTTCAACTTTGAAAAATTCTTCTTATTATTATTCATCAGTCTTTTATCGTCCATTGTTGGACATAGACCTTTCCCAGGATTCACCCAACTAATACTTTCAGAACCTGACTAGTTGTCTCACCATCTCATATTTTGTCAGCCTCGGTTTTGCATTTGGTCTCTGGGGATCCATGTTGAGAGACCCGATATCTATCGATTGTCTGCTGTTCTTGCAGCATGACCAGGCCATTATCATTTGAGTTTCCTAATGGATCCTAAAATGTCTCGGACTCCTGTTTTTCCCCTTAATGTACTGTGCTATCTTGTAAGCTCCGTAGGTGACTATTGGGTGGATGCATGGGTTGTATACCCTTCTTTTTAGAAATAACGGGATTTTCTTGTTCTTGAAGGTTGAGCCAGCACCACCGAAAGCTTGCCATTCTAGAATGATTCTTTGCTTAATTTCTTCTTCTCAGGATTTCATGGAGATTCGTTGTGATCTAGGTAGATGCAGTGGTCTACTCTCTCCAGCAATGCCTTTTCGATCTTGATCGTTGTGCGTTTATTTTCGACATGTTTGAACATGACTTATATTTTGCTTAATTTCATGCGAAGATCAACTTTCTTGCTTTCTTCGTTCAGTTCATGTAGCATTAGTCGGAGGTCCTGAAGGTTCACTGCAAGATGGACGATGTCGTCTACGAATGTACCGATACTTAAGGATTTGTAAAAATTACAATGAAACAATTCCATGTACAATTTAACTTCACAATAGATGTTGAAGGTGGTTCCCTTTACCCTGGATGCAGATTCACGCCCGTTTAATTACATAAACGTTTCATTTCATCAAAAAAGGAAAGAAAAGGAAGAAATGGATGCTCGAATGAAGTTAACGTGTTATGCAATAATCTTGACTGCAAAATACCGTTTTCAATTTTGCCATGTTACGAATGTCACAGCATTATATTTACGTGCACGTAAATCCTACACTCTTATTCTTATGATTGCATCCATTATGAAACAACCTGTATGTCAGTATCTATCTTGGACTGTCACTTTCTCTCCTCGTCCTAATCTAGCTCAGTTTCTTCAGATATGCTCTGGTATATATCCATTTACAAAGTCACTTGGTGACTGCTGGAGTTGCATAGTTGTCTCTGGTACTTGTAGATTCGTGAATAATCCTGGGTAAGAGCCAGGATTTTGAAAGATAATTTTCAAAACAAGCACACTCTTTCGACTTAGAAGATTGATACAACACTTTCTCGCATTATAACTTATCTATCTATCTATAAATTAAAGTCTGCATTCATCGATTTGAGTCCTATTCATTTCTATCTCTTTCTATCTCTATTCAGTTTACGTTTGTGTCCATTTATTTAAAAGCGAAATGGCATTTCTATTTTTTTAATTCGACGATTTTATAGAAATACATGAATACCAACTAAATCAGAGGTCGTTCATGAAATAAAAAAAAAACCGGAAAATAATGTTATATTGTAGTTTTTTCTGTTAGATAGTAAAACAACCACTTAGCATACATTTATTCCAAGAAAACTTATTGATATTTCAGCTTAGCTTTGTATGGTCTAAGACGTAATGGGGGGGAAATAAGAGAAGGAAAATTGTGTCTCGCCAATTTTACGTGTGAAAAGGGCCTGCCTGCCTTGAAAGTCAGAATTCAAAATCTTGATTCTTCCCAAGATTGTGGGAAATACACAACTATCCCAGCCACGAAAGTTGATATAAAGCCCTGGAGAAAGCCTTGGTAACTGCATAATAGCGTTATGAATTAATATGAATAACAGATTTTGTGGAGAAATGCTGGAAACTTTACATCAGCCTGGTGATATGAAGTATAAAAATATCTAAAGGATGTTTATTATAATCACCAATCTGTGTTATCACATACCACTAAGACTCTCATCCATTAGTTTTCAATCCATTATTCACTAATGTCTTCGAATTTCTAATCATCTTCAATAGATTCGGCCGAGATAGTCATTTGATATTCATAGATCCCCCGAAGTTGATATTTGTTCAGCAAAATCTAGTTCAGCAAAATGGTATATTTGCGGAAAAATTGGTAGCAGTAGTTTTCGAGACAAGCACATTATTAAACTTTGAGTTCGACAAGACCACTACTCGAAGTTGGTGTAAGCCAAAATTAGTACATGGCCAGATATATGGAGTCCCCCAGTAGAGAGCGAACACACGGCATATGGCCAGCAATACTTGCCCACAAACCATTGTTTTTCTTGGAACCAAAATATAAAAACAAATAATAAAGACGAGAAGAGATGGGGTAGGATTTTTTAATTCATGGAAATCGTAATTCGTATGTCTGCACCAAGAAATAACAGCTTTGATTATTAACTTCATCAGTTACCATGAATATGAACTAATCAGTGTTTCTGTTTTCTTTGTTTGGCCCAAGGAATGGCGATTGACAGAGGCAGACTTTCTAAATTAAAAAAAAAAAAGAAAGTAAAAAAAGAATGACGTGTGTCTTGATATCTAAAAATGTCATAATACAACCCGCTGCAATAACAATACTTCTTGGCGCAGTGTGTTGTACATTCGCCATTATAAAGTCATAAAAATATTTTCATACAATGGCGTCATGTGATAGCCACCGTTTTCGTTTCTAAAGGAAAAAAGAACATCATTTGGTAAATGAGGCAAGAAAAAACGGAAAAGAAAACATTTTATTTAAACAAACAAATAACCGACAAATGAAATAAAAAGTAATTGGAAAAAATGAAAGTAAAAAACCAAAAGAACCCCACCCGACAAGCAAAACATTTGCAGACGATGCAAGAGAAGGGAAGGGCTCAAAAAGAAAATGGACACTATTCTTGTTCATATGCGCAGGCGCATTGTAAAAAGTCGAATTACATCCTTCCAGACGATTTACCTCAAGAATCACTTAATTTCCAGTAGCGGCCATTATTTATTCTCCTTCGTTTCGCTCGATCGTCATTCTCTTTAAAGTGTCCGCCAAAGACTTCGTAACATTTTCCACAAGAGTACTTTGGCATGAAGTTAAAACAAATTTCAAACAGAATCGCTTTTTAAAATCTTGTTGATTTGCTGTTGTTTATTTTCTTCCATTGTCCGCCATCGTCGGGATTACAATCATTGTGTTCATGCTGAGAATTTCTTTCTTCAATTCAAATATTCATCATTATCATCATCATCATCTTTTATCTTTTCGTTTTAAGTTCAAATCCTTATCAATGTTTTCTTTTCGTTCTTTCTTTCTTCTTCGTTTTAGACCTTTTCCTTTCTTTATTTCGCACGTTTCTCTCTTTTTAAAAATTTCCTTGAATTCTTCTTCTCATCTTGTTATCTTCAGTTATTATTATTATTATCATTATTATTATTATTATTATTATTATTATTATTATTATTATTATTATTATTATTATTATTATTATTATTATTAAAAGAAAGAAGAAAAAACAAGACTGTTTCGAATTTCCAAAATATTATTCAGCACAAAGAAACTGAAAATTTTCGATATATTTGAAATCTTCGTCAATCGAAATGTAATTGTAAAAAGTATCTTGAAAACATTAATGGTGCGTTCTGCAAAGTAAACCGAAAGAGAATTTGTTATCACAATTTGCATTTCCAAACCAATTGTCTTGTAGTCATCGCTGGAGGCTGAATGACAGTAATTCTCCTCAGGTCTCCAGCCCTCCTCCCATATTGTCCTCACCTGTCGCAGCAGTGCTGTGATTTGTACCGTCTCAACCATGCCTTCTTCTTGGCTGTTCGGCTAAAGCTACAAGCTGGGGTGTTAGGTCTTATATTCCCAGTACTCTCCTCAGTATTCCTGCTGTCACCAGTAGTACTGTTGTATGTGTAGTCTCAATCCCTCCTCTAATCCCAAGTGTCTCCAATTTTGTTTTCAGTGTCTTTGGTACAGTTCAGAGTGCTATTACTGGTACTACCCTGACTTTCATTTTCTACACCCTCTTCAATTCCCTTGCTAGGTCTTGGTATTTCCCAACCTTTTCATTCTCTTTTGTATTTACTTTGTGATCTGCAGGCACAGCCACGTCTATCATTTGGTAGGTTATCCTTCCCTTGTCCACAATTACCAGGTCCAATCTTCTCGCTTGGATGGGATGGTCAGTTCGGATATCCAAGTCCCAGAGTAATTTGTGGATCTAGTTTTCCAGGGCTGTCTCTGGTTTGTGCTGATGCCACTTGTCTGTATGGTTGAATCCCATTCGCTTGCTCAATTCCTGATGTATCATTGTTGGTATCCCGTCGTGTCTGTTCTTATACTATTTCCGGGCTAATTGACTACTTTTACAAGTTACGTGGTTTACGGTCT
The DNA here is from genome assembly GCA_963457665.1 of Thysanoteuthis rhombus. Classification (NCBI taxonomy): domain Eukaryota; kingdom Metazoa; phylum Mollusca; class Cephalopoda; order Oegopsida; family Thysanoteuthidae; genus Thysanoteuthis; species Thysanoteuthis major. Next base: position 17,887,444 of record OY735209.1, read on the forward strand.
CATCCCTTTCCATACGAAGGCGGCATTTGCTGTTTCTTCTGTCAATTTTACTTGATATTGTCCTGATGCATTTGTTTTGAGCTGCCATGGTGAGCGATTCTGTTTCTCTTTTCAGGTTTCCTTTGCGTAGCCATTTCCATGATCACTCTTCTGCGACATTTTGTATCTGTCTTTTGAATTATCCGTATAGTTTTTTTCTGTTCCCATTATCATTATTATTATTTTTATTATTATTATTATTATTATTATTATTATTATTATTATTATTATTATTATTATTATTATTATTATCAGTGGTAGTAGTAGTATTGAAAGTTGATTTAAATTTGAATTTTGACTGACGAAGATATACAATATACAGAAAATTTTCCGTCTCCCTTGTCCACGATTACCAGATCCAGTTTTCTTTCTTGGATGGGGGATGGGGTGGTTTAGATTTCGAGGTTTCAGTTCCATTTGTGGCTTCTACTTTCCAGGACAGTCTCTGCTCTATGAGGGTTTCCATTTTTCTTCATAATGAAATCTGAGTCATTTTCAGTTCCCCGGGTATAACGATTGCTACCCTGCCCTGTCTGTTCTTGAAATTCCTTCTGGGCTAGTTTCCTACATTCACTAATTATGTGGTTTACGGTGTCAACCTTTTCTCCACAAAAGTGACAATTGCTGGTTATATAGATCTTCACTTTGACATAGTCTATCCTGAAGATTTGTTTTGGGCTGCCTATTCTTTCCATTTTCCTCTTTATTTTGGCCAACGGTCACTCAATAACGTTTGTGACCCTTCTGTCAGCCATCAAGGGCACACAAGCTGGAATAGTGACCCGCAGTCGTAGGATGATGGTCGGTCCTCCATCATTATTATTATTATTATTATTATTATTATTATTACTACAGTAGCCTGGTGGTTATTACTGGAGGTTGAGTGATAGCAAGTCTCCTCGAGTCCCCAGCCCTCCTCTCCGCACTTTCATAGGCTACAACAATACTGTGGTTCATCGTTGCACACCAGTTGCCCGGTGGTCATCGCTGAAGGCTGAGGGACAGTAAGTCTCCTCAGGTCTTCAGCCCACATCTCATATCTCCCTCACCTATCACACCAGTGCGGTGGTTCACATCTCCGCTTCCATTCTCCTTTCCCCCCATTTAGGCCACTGCTAACATTCAGTGTTGTAGACCTTATATTTTCTAGTATTTTCCTTAGTATCCGTGCGGTTCCTAGCAGTGCTGTGGTCTATACAGTCTCAATCCTTTCTTGTATCGCTAGCTCCTCCAATACTGTTCGTATGCACGACCAAAGGGAGAAGCGATTTTCAATTAACCTTTCCTGAAGCTGCAAAGTGCATAGGAGGCAAACGCTACAGCGCCGTATCTATTCCTCGCTCCTTTCATCCTTTCTCTTCTCCATCACCGTACATGTTCCCAATGTAATGAACAAGAGTAAGAATAGAAAAAGGTGCTTATGCTTGTACGGGAGCGAAACAAACACAGCCTTCATAACAACTCTCTTTCATTACTCCGCCATTGCAAGTCTGAAGCCTAAAAAGTAAGTTATAGAAAATGATTAACCACATGGATATACACAGGTAGGAAAAGTAATCAATGATATGATAGTAACAGATATATCAGTTTTGTTTGCTTTAGCGCGTTATTATAGTGAGTAGAGATACGATGACCGACCAGAACAAAATCTAACCATTTAGTATTAACAGAAACGTTGCTTTCCTAGGAGAACCACCCTGACTTAGGGCCCCACGTATTTATCCCAGCATCCCTTCGACTTTTCAAAACTGTCGGCAAAGTCCTCTTTCGAGGTCACCATTTGCAGTCTCGTTGCGGTCTCCTCAATCTCGTCCACTGCCTGAAATCGCATCCGTTTTAACATCGTTTTTTTTTCTAGCCCTGGGAAACGTCAGAAGTCACAGAGAGCTAGATATGGAGTGTAAGGGTGTGGGGTGGCAGATGATGTTCTGCTCCCTACCAGACCACCATCACCATCACCACGTGACGTTAAGAATGTGCATGCTGATCTATTCGTTCGGTCATTGGGAATGAATGCAGCTGTGGGTTTATTTTTATAAAAGCTTCAAGAATCTGAAGCCCTTTAATTACGATAAACATACTCGTATGTGTATCATCAACAAATATTTGGCGTATACTAGTGGAGAAATTCGTCAAATACTCGCTACGCGTAGAGATATCGCATGCACACACGCACAGACACACACTCACACTCAAACGCACACATATGTGTATATATAGATATAGCTATATATATTGGTAAAATGACAATAGGAAGGTGGAGAGAAATTCAAGAGAAGAACAGATGTTACAAATCGAAAACTTTCATTATCACGTGGGCATGTTCTGCTGCATTTCGATGGTTGCCAGCCACCCTTTTCAGAGAAACTTGCAGCGGTTGCCGAGAAAACTGAATGCTGTTTACACATTTAAGATTTGAGGAATGAACTAAAGAGATATCTGTATTGTAGGATGTTTAGCAGGAGTTGATTGTATCTGTGTCAGGCTGGTTTGAGATAAGAAGACCAGGATGAAAATGGTCACTTTTCAGGAAACTTTTTCTATGTGGTTGTGGATTTTCTCTTTATAATGGAGAGATGATATCTAGCATCTAATTTAGCATTTTCATGATATAACACATGTTTTTTCTCTTAAATTTCTCTTTGCCTTCCAATTGTCATTTTACCAACATTCTGTCGGATCACGTCACATTCGCACAACAAACATATACACTGAAAATTGACACAATGTCAATATCCGATCATCTGAAGAGAGTTGAATTAGCGTATAAGTTTTAAATGTGAGTTTCATTACATTGGAATGATTTGACTATTATTGCGAATTGTTATTATATGGGGATGGTTTTAATGAACTGTCCTTGATACCCCTCGTTTCCCGTGAATGTATTTCATTCATTTGATATCGTAATACAAAACTTCTGGTTACTTGAACCATAACACCTGTCTTTCACTAAGTGTCACTCACGACGATTTCGTGTTGACTAACCTAATCGAACACTACTGACGTCACTGAACTTCCCGACCATTTACAAATCTTAGCCTTCAGTCAAACAGAAGTGGCAGGAGTTGATATTACAGTAGTCTTCATTCAACCATCCAACGTGATACCAACTTTGTTTCATAGCTGGGATGAATTTCATAATATCAAGTATAGTATGTTTCATCGACTGACTGTTTTTGGTAAATTGCGTGCAAGGGTTGTGACGAACTATAACAATGAAAACAATTTAATGACCTATAAAGACACATACACGTAATTCTATTATGAATGTATTCATTCACTTATATATTGAGATTAAGTTTAGTTTCAAATATCACGTAAGGAGTTTGTTCATCCATGCTAGTTATTATTTTTCCTTATAATACTGATACATTGAACGGAGATGATATGTCCTCAATATAAAGACACTAGTAACACTAGTAGCTGTAGTAGAAAGATGAATGTTAAAAGCTCAATTTACACCCCGTATTCAAGCTATGTCGCGATGGCCTTGCAGGATGGGTACTTATCTGCCAACGTCCAGCTCGCGTCTTCGAATCGCAGGTTTCGTTACTTTATATATTTGTCATCTTTAGCATGACATAAAGCAGGCATAGTGCAAACAAATAAAAAAGTGGCCACGGCTTTCATATAATAAAATATGATACATGCACACACCACTCACACACACGCACACACACCTACACACGCATTCACACACACACACACACACATATGTGTATATATACATGATATGCCATGCTTGAAGGTACTCAAAAAATTCATTGGGGTGAAGGTAAGTTTTAAACAGTTTTCGACTATCAAGTTATTTATACATACATACATACATACATATATATATATATATATATATATATATATATATATATATATATATATATATATATATGTATGTATGTGTGTTATTAAGAAATAGATATATGATCCGACAAAATGATTACAAATTGCGTTATATTATATTGGAGATCTCCTAATGATCTCCCATTATGAATGTATCATTTGGCCGAGACAATGTGAATTTTCTTTAATTCTTTATTCTATTTACGATGTCTTGGACAAATGATACATCAACCGTGTAAAACGAGAGATCTTTTCAAATAAGAGTTTCAATGTAACATAACGCTATATATATATATATGTGTGTGTGTGTGTATGTATATATATATATATATATATATATATATATGCTTACAAGACATTTTAAAGCATAATGGATGTGAGGCTAAAAAAGCTTGTGGGTAATCAATGTTCAACACCTTATCATTTGAATGCTGATTTCATGCAAGGATGTTTTTCGGGATAACTTTTAAGCAGAGAGAGAGAGAGAGAGAGAGAGAGAGAGGGGGGGGCACACACGGATAGGATATTATCTAACCAACGAATGCACGGCGTAAGTCTCATATTTGGATTCTGAGATGATGAAAAAAGTAACCCAAGTGATAATATACCTTAAATCTAAGTATACTCACGTAGCAATATAATGTTCAAATCGAAATCTATGAATTATGTGTAATACCTTATTGTGCTCCCTGACCCTATATACACCTTGCTAAAGATATAATTTTGGGGGGGAAATTTAATATTTCAGAGTCCGTTTGGTACGAGGAGTCATCGCTGGATTTTGACCTGAAAGATTCATTGTATAATGTTCGATCGATGTGATTATTATTCACCCCAGAATTAGGTCCGTTGACAACGAAGGAGATTTTGATAAAAAATAAACATTTATTTCGATGAAAAGTTTTTATATTTATTTTGGTGTAAAATGAACGCTATTTCCATCACTACGCCACGAATTTATTGATGTGAAGATATTTGCCATGATACATTTCTTTTTTTATAGAAAATGAAATTATCATGTTAGTCTTTAAAATAAAATTTGATCTTGAGCCAGACGTATTAAGGATCAGGAACTGTCTAAGTTATATTAGCGCGTGAGTGAATTAAGATGACATAGGTAGTTTTTCCTCTTTGGGTGGTGGTCGTGGTGGTGGTGGAGAAGAATACTAAAATGTAATCGTAATGATTGAACAAAAACTACTAGAACATTCGACCGATGTAGTCAGTCTCCTGATGTCTGCAGTTGGATTAAGGCTCGTCAGGCAAAAACTGCAGGAAATTTGCATAGTCACCATGACAGCACAGCCATGGGTTGGATTACTTTGTTCTGGCTCGAGTCACATAGGAATGCTATCAGGTAACAAATCTAACCTAACTCTCTCTCACACGCTTGAGATATCGGAGATGTCTAGGCATGGCCTGTCCGATCCAAGGGACAGTATTAGCGAAAGTACAGGTTTCCCCGGTAACCGAAAGTAGAGGGTGACTATGAAAACTTTCGTGAGCCGAAATGGCGCGAGGCTAAGAAGCTATCACCAATATCTTATGGGAAAAGAGGTCGATGGTTTCAAGACCTAAATACTCAAATGGTGGTGGGCTGGCCATGTCGTAAGAATGGCAGACAACCGATGGACATCATGACTCACGACATGGATCCCCCGAGATCACATGCGCAACTGAGGCCGGCAGAACATTAGATGGAGAGACGAGCTAGACAAGTTCAGGAAGTACTGGTTCCGCGACGCCCATGATAGAGACGTGTGGCAAATCCTGGGGAAGGTCTATGTCCAACGACGGACGTTAAAAGACTGATGATGATGATGATGATGATGATGGTGTCTGCCAGTTTTAAGCTAAGCGTAACACTCTCGTGGACTCTCTGAGGCTGATTCTTTAGGAAACGTTTCGTTAGAAGATGCACAAAATGAACCGAGATGGAGCACAAGTGCCCATGGAGGCAGTTCAAAGCTTTCAAAAAGGTGTGGGTTGTCTGGCAGATTGTACAGTTTGTGTTGCTTCATATTACAACATTTTACAATTAAATGTCGAACCTTCAAATTAAATTAAAAAGACATTGTATGAATTCTACACGGAAAATAAAATTCAATCTAAAAGTGTTTTATTAAGATTGCACTGGAGCTGATACGAAGCTTAGTAAACCCCAATGGTATTGAATGCGAGATCGAATCTTGTCCGAAAGTGAAGACGATTTGTTTTCAAATTTGCTGCTTAAATTTTAAAACCTCGCTAATGTATGAGACCGGACAAAAGCACAGATTATACAATTCGTGTTGCTTTATATCACAACCTTTTACAGTTTATACAAGTCGAACCTTTTAATCAAATAGAAATTGTGCAAATTCTGCATGAGTAAAGAAATTCCGTCTGATAACGTTTAGATTGCACTATCGCTGCTACTCCGGTGGTATGGGATGCGAGATCGAATCCTGTCCGAAGATGAAGACAATTTTCTTTTTAAAATCGTGATTCTGATTAAAAAATTCGATTAATGTCTGAGATCAGATAATATCGTGGGGAAAAAACGCAAGAGAAATGGTGAAAAAAAAACCAACAAAAAACAAAACAAAACAAAGGTTTGCTCGGGGTAACTTCCCTTCGATATATCTGCTTAACAGGTAGATATCTAAAAATAAGAGAGCAGATCATAGGTAAGGGAAGCTTTCAGAAGAGCAAGCTCAACCTTCAAAGACACAACAATCATAATCGAGAATGCAGAACTGGAAAAAGTTGACCACAACATCTACCTAGGACTACGAAGCTCCATGAAATCCTTAAAAGAAGAACAAATCAAGCAAAGAATCACTCCAGGATGGCAAGCTTTCGGTAGAGCAAGCTCAATCTTCAAGAACTAGAAAATCCCATTAGTTTTTAAAAAGTGTGTACAACCGATGCATCCTCCTGGTGGTCACCTATGAAGTTGAAACATGGAACCTAATCAAGAGGCTGACCCATTAACTGAAAACCATGCAACGTGCATAAAAGGGGATCATGCTCAACCTCACATGGAGAGATCATGTGACAGCACAATATATTAGAGAGAAAAAAATAGGAGCCTGAGACATCATAGAATCCATTAGAAAAGTCAAATAGCAATGAACTGGTAATGGAGGACAACTGATGGACATTACAACTCACAGCATGGATCCCCAGAGATTACATGCTAAACCGAGGCCGGCAAAATACAACATGGAGATGACGAATTAGACAATTTCAGAAAGTATGGGCTCCGCAATGCCCGCGATAAAAAGGTCTGGCGAATCCTTGGAAGGTCTATGCCCAACGACGGACGATAAAAGAATGATAATGATGATGATGATGATGATATCAATATGTGCGTGTGTGTGCATGCGTGTGTGCGTGTGTGCGTGTGTGCACGCGCGTGTGTATTTGCGTGTGCTTGCACACGTGCGTGTGACTTATCTTCCAATCTATCTATCTATCTATCTATCTATCTATCTATCTATCTATCATTCTGTTTATCTCTTATTCTGTCTGTCTCTTTCTCTACCTCGGTATTTCCAGTATCAGCGTTAGTGATAAGCCTGTATGAACATATAGACAGGTATACATTGTATACGTATAAATATGTGCACCATTCCAGAGCTTGGCAATTTGTATCTATCTGAAGATATGCATACAAGCATCGAACCCCCATAAAACCTGCCCCCCCCCGTTCCCTGCTCCCGACGACACCCTCCTCTTGCGGTTCTCCATTTGTCGTCTGCCTCGTTTTGGAATCCGTACAACTACTTGAGAGCAACGTAATATGAAAGGGGAAATCATCAAAGAAACAATATCGCCGAAGACCGGTCAGATTACCCACCATCCTATTGCCACTTGTTTCAGTGACTTTAATGTTGTTTCAAATGGCTACGCATCCCCTCAAAAGAAGGAGAAGCCGTGGCCGAGCTGTTAACAGCATGAAGAATAGTATCGGCGAGCTGAGTTCAAATTCTGACTGAGTTAGTTTGTGTTCACTTTGTACCAATATCTTTGAATCTATGATGGATCTATCTCCCCCATCCCACTCAAGACGTCTGTGCTTCTGTCTTACACCTACTTGGGGGGCGCCTCTCTAAAATGCAGATACGATAATAAAAACGGAACTGGCTTCTTTAGGGTCAGACTGTTGTCGATTACTGCAACTTTAGTATTGTGTTTCTAATGAATTAAAAACATTATAAATATAAGTACCTTTTTTTGAAAATTTACTTATTCATTAGAATGAAATAAGCACGTGCGTCTCTGTGTGTATAAATTTTCGCTAATATCTAAGTCTCGCCGATTTGACTCGGTAAGACAACATCTTAGGAATCGGATGGTCGTGATTTCAAATCGCAGCAAAGGGAAAGTGTGTTTTACATATCGGGGTACACCCCTCATTTTGGTGAGGATTGTTCTTGTTGTTCTAGTTCTTGTTACGGTTGGAAAACAAAGTCAATTCCAGACTTAATACAGGAATTCGACGAAAAGTCATTGAGTCCACCCATCCTAAAGATCCACCCATACGAACAGGTGTGCATATAATGCATTCAAAAACTTTCCTTGTTGCATTGATTCCATCCACATTGTAGAAATCGTGCGGATGAGAAAGAGCTCACCCGTGACCAATGCGTAATATAAGTACAAATATATATGCATGCATGGGCATGAGTGCGTATACATGCGCATACGTACATATGCATATATAAATATACCTATGTGCGTATGTGTGTTTGTGTATAATTATACATGCACACACTCACATATCAGCGCACAACACATACAATTAAAGACGTTGAAAAAATTTGACGACTGAATTGGAGGAAACGGAAGAAAGAAGATTATATTGCACCAATCTCCATAGTGGGGAGGGTGTTCTTGTTTTGAAAAATCATAAAAAATATGATAGGTCTGGTTAATCACTCGGTAGAAGCTGCATGACCAATCCCTTTTGTAGCATGCTATGTTAGGGGTGATCAATTGAAACAATGGAAAAATAAGTGATCAATGAATAAGTTGCTTCTCTTGCATTTCGTTAGGTAGTGATCACTGAATAAAAGTCTGAATTAAAAAAAAAACAACAAAAAACGAGCGGTCACAAAAAAGGATCAATTTAGCATGAACTTACATTGCAAATTGAAGCCCCCACTACAAACCTATTTAGGAGAATTTCCAAGGAAATGAAGGGCCCTTTTTTTCTTAACAAAAGGCATAACTGTTGATATTATCAGCCTTCAATCTCCGTTGGTGCGGCCTGTACAGGTGATACATTCATACACAGCCAGAAAACCAACCAGACCACCTTAAAACTGAAGAAATCTATGTTGTCAGGATTGATGACAGTTTCGGCAGACGGTTTCTAATTGTTAATAGCAAAAGCCATTTGTTTATAGACAGACCAAGAAATCCTTATCCCAACCATTTCTTCTTTCTCATTCCAGCACAGATCCTAATTGTGGATGGAAAGATGTTTTACGCAATTATTTCAAGTGGCAAAGGACTGCCCGCCTTGAAAATCAGTGTTGGAAAACCTTGCATTTACGTGAGCTTGAACATGAACCAATCCCACTGGTGCAATCTGGAATCAGGCTCCTGTAAGGCTTTGGTAATATATAAGGGCAGCGGGTCACAACTAGAAACGAAACAAATATATCATTTATCGCGAATAACAAATCTCGCTCACTCTTTTTCGTTACTTAACTACATTGAATATTGTAATTAATACGTATATGCTTTTATCGCTCTAGTAAAGTTCTTTAATTAATCGCCTAAAACATCTGTATAAGAATTTTATAGAATATCCAATCCCTTCGCTTCTTGTTACGAGGAGCAACGAAAAGGAACGAGAACCAACGAGAAGAGAAGCAAATGTATCATTTATTACGAGTAACAAACACCACTCGTGAATTTAACGATAAGATGAAACTATGAGAGCCCAATTACTGACAACCACATCCTGGCGATTCGCTACTTGACTATCCATTTGACCAGAGTGAAAACTGTCTGAAGGTGGTCAGTGGCGTAAGTGGCCGAAGAAGTGGGAACCAGTGGATTGAATTCTGCGCCAAATGCTATGAGCGCCCGACAAAATATCTTTGAAGTGACCATTATGGATTTTTGCCCATATTCGACACTATCTGGCCAAAGGCATGACCAATAGACAGATTAACGGATAGTAAGTGCCTCTGAAAATCACTCTATTGATCTGAAGACGTAGCGTCAGGAGTACACGGATCTACTCTCACCTCCCCTATCAATAGTGGCAAGTTTTCAATACTGTGTTAGAAAATAACAAATGCAGAGTGAGTCATTTAGCGCAAATACATCTGGACCATCTATCTATCTATCTATCTATCTATCTATCTATCTATCTGTCTGTCAGTTTGTATGTCCTTCCATCTACCTATCCGTCCGTTTGTATGTCTGTCTATCTATCGATCTGTTTGTATGTCTGTCCATCTATCTATCTGTATTTTTGCATGTCTACCCATCTATCTCTCTGTCTGTTTGTATATCTATCTATCTATCTATCTATCTAGCTATCCATCTATCTGTTTGTATGTCTATCTATTTATCTATCTATCTATCTATCTGTTTGTATGTCTATTTATCTATCTATCTATCTATCTATCTATCTATCTATCTACCTATCTATCTATCTATCTATCTATCTATCTGTTTGTATGTCTATCCATCTATCTATCTATCTGTTTGTATGTCCGTCCATCTATCTATCTGTTTGTATGTCTGTCCATCTATCTATTATAGGTTACTGTAGGCTTTGTGATCATCTGCTTCATACGCATCAAACATTTGCAATCATAAATTTTTGATAGAAGTTTAGAACGTGTCTGATGTATGATTCCGAAACGTTTGTCATTTCAGTCAACTAATGCATCAAATCAACCGGGTTTTAGGAGCAACTTTTGGTCGTACGAAAGCCTGAAAGGGGTTCAATTAGTTCCAGCGCTGTAAATTCGAGTAGATGACAGTTGGAGTTGTATTAGGGAAAATAGCGTCACTCCGTAAAAGCTGATCAACAGTTGACAGTAATTCAAGCCATCAAGTGCAGATTTCTATGAAATTTTAGTCATTGAAGTTCTAAGGCTCAACAGCGAGTAACGAAAATTCCATCAGTTACACAATTGATCTTTCAACTTGAAGTTACGGATGAGCTTTTCTGTTTGTTTTTCTGTTCAAGTGGAGGGTCTATTGTTCACAGAGAAACAAGCTGTTCCGCTTATTTTGTGCCACCTTATATAATCAAAGTCGCATTTAGAACTGCCGCAGCTAATGAGTTAACTGCACTCATTCCAGCTTCCTGTGTCTTTTGGCAATAATCGACGTAATCTCTGAACTTTGCATTTACAGACGTATAGAATCTGAGCTATTTTACGATACAATCTTTGAAGGCGTTTTCCGTCAACAGAATATGTAGGATGCAATTAGGCAAAGTTTCGAAACCCACGCATTGTCATTGTGCTTTTTGCACTGTTATGCTTAAACCAAAAACTATGGCCATTGTGATAGAAGGCTCTCATTAGGATGGTTCGCAGCCATCCCACTTCTGTGTGGATGAAGAAAGGTGGCCAGCAACCAAGTAAGAATTAAAATGAGACCTATCAAAAAGCGGGTGCATTCCATGTCAGCAGACAGTTAAGTAGAGATGGTGTCTCGATGAAAAATCGCTGAGAAAACAACGGGAAATCACTCATCCAACACTTCCAAGAACAATCATAGCATTTCATAGTTTACGGATATCAGATGGCAGAATGAGTACCAGAAAACGCGATGGAGCAAGAAGTGCTTAGAGCAGCGGAAGAAAGGTAAATGTGGAGAGTCATGATCTATCTTTTCATCTGCCTGTCTGTCTGTCCGTCTCTTTATGACTATCTCAGTATATGTTGGCTGAGGCTGTTTGTGTTAACTCAACGCCAGTGCCTTCGTGAAGGCGTGAATCCATATCCCAATGGTCAGTGATTCTAAGGTGCTACATTTTTGTGTGGGCTTGCAATGTCATTCTGAAGACATATGACGCATTCATTACGTAAACTTATATTTTCCAAACGTTTTTGAGAATAATGGCTATATATGTATATATACATTATATATACATTTTTATCATTTTCTTATGAATGAAGAATGTTCGATATCAGAGATAGAGCATATATAAAGAGGTGTACATATCGTGTGAATACCGTGCTTTGTAGTGACTCTGAGTTTCATGCTAGTGGGTGCAATCGTCAGATCGTCAACTACCCATGCTAAGGTGCTCCCTATATATATATATAGGGCGCTTAAGATCAAGTGAGGGAGGGGCTGATGGGATACGACAGACGTTTCAAGTAAAAATGTTCGTTTTTTGTATACACACACATATATATATATATATTTATATATATATATATACGGAGATAGATAGATAGATAGATAGATAGAGAGAGAGAGAGAGAGAGAGGGGGAGGGAGGGAGGGGTAGGCCAGCGGGCAAAGATTGTGAATATGATTGAAACAAAACTTCTACGCTATCCCTTGCCGAGATTTGGGATAGAGGAAGAAGGTTCGAATTCTTATCAAATAAATAGATGTCAAATCTATTACTCATCAGATTAGCAAAAGTGTTGGAAAGTTGGCCCTTCCTTTTGGTTGGCTGCAATGGGTAAATCTAAGTAACCGTTACACGTCGTTTGACACCAAAAAGTACACCATTGGCGTCGGTACGCTTCAGTGAGCCTTCAGAAAAAAAACTTTTGATGTCAACGGCTACCTAACTTTATTACGTTTACATACACACACGAATACAAATATAATAGGTGTATTTCTCTCCCCTTCCTCTATCTCTCTCTTTCTTCCTCCCCTCTTTCTTTCTCTCTCTCTCTCTCTCTCTCTCTCTCACTCTCTCTCTCTCTCTCTCTCTCTATATATATATATATATATATATATATGTGTGTGTGTGTGTGTGTATATAAATGAAGGCGTGGGTGTCGTAACAATAGTGCGGAAGACGGAATCGATGAATCGAGTTCGAAATTTGGCTGAGGCTGTTTGTGTTCTTTAAACACGAATAACCCATCACCATTGATCTGTTCAAATGGGAATCTCGAAATGCTGATTTTCATAGAGTGTGGATTTGTAATATGAAAAAATTCTATTGACCAAATAAAGACATTGATTACGTAAAATTGTTCTCCACACATTTTGACAATAACCTCCATATACACATATATATATATATATATGTGTGTGTGTGTGTGTGTGTGTGTGTATATATATATATATATATATATATACATATATATATATATATATATATATATATATATATATATATATATAACCGCGTTTTGACGGAAATACATATCATATATATTTATATATGGATTGGTCCATATCAAATACATTAACAGAGCTAAAACAAAACAATAAGACAGTCGTGAAATGTGATAATGTATTGTTATTGCAACAGACTATGTCACAGTAATTTTGGATTAAAGGAAGAGAAAAGTATTTCAGTGAGGCTTTCTCTCTCTTTCCTTTTCTTTTGTCTTACTTGAGATGTAGTCGATTTTATGATTACACTGCAGAAGACCTCAAGGAAGTTGCGAGATAGTTGGATATGTTTCTTCGCAAAAATGGTCAAATGAAAAAAAAATGATAACGATTATTGAGAAAACATTGAAAAAAACTGTCAACACACCCCAAAACAAAATAATTTCTTCAGATACTATTGCAAAAAAGTTAAAATAGTTCAAATTTTAAATATGGCAAAACCAAAACATTCATGTCCGAGTGTGTTTTTTTTTAGAAATTTGTCAAATCTAGCCTTACGTTTTTCCTGATGTCTTTTGAATAAAATAACATTCAAGTTTGTTTTGTGAGGGAATAAGCAAAATTTCTTTGGAAAGTTTCTTCCTACGATTTTGTATACCTTACGATATAGTTGGGAATTTTTTCAAATCGAGTATTGTATACCAAGCTGAAATATTGACCCAAAAGAAACTCTTTAGTGTGAAATATTACATAGGAATATTTAAAACAACTAAGCCAACCATATATCATCATTCAAAATGAAAAATGCAAAAGCAGCACATCCCTGTCAATATATAATTGGACACTAACCGATAGCAACCTCACACTCACAGTAAGATGGAAAATATTAGAACCGACACGTATATACCAGAACATTGTAACTCCATGTAACTTATGCCTAAATGAGAAATTTGAAATCCTCACTTTTGCTATAAGAACAAAAAACAGAAAACTGAATTATCAAATAGAAAAATGAAGTAGCCTTAAAGTGCCAGCACTGCTTGAAATTTTTATTTAAAATGATAATTGAACACCCCACAGAGAGGTATACTAAAAATCAACCACCATAGCTATCTTATTCCCCTTGTTTTTATTAACAGTAGTAGTTGGGACATTATCATGCCTCAAGCAATTTTAAGAACAACCGAATCACCTTTTCATAATTATCTATTTGTAAAAACATACCAAACCTAGAATAACTAAACTAACCAATGAAGTCAGGTAAAAGTGAATCCTAACACTGGGAAACAGATTTAATTGAGAATAAAACACTCTCTCAGAGGAAACACATCACGAAAAGCTGATGTTTTGACAACATACTGATAAGGAAAATGCCTACACTACCTCCTGCTAGTTTATGATTTATAACTACCAGCAAGCAGAGAATCTTCACTATGTAAAACAGAAAAACATCACAAGCAATGACTAACCACTGAACAAAGAAAAGAAAAAAGAAAAAGAAAAGATTTATGAATAGAATAAGAGGAAGTTCCTACACCCTAGAAAAATTACCCGACCCCCCAAAAAAAACTTCTTCTAAAATAAATCGAATCATTCGCCTAAAGAAGCCCACAAGGGCAGAGACATAAACTAGTTTATGTAGCTAATCCTTTACCCTATCATATCTTATGCTCTTCTTTAACTCAACTTATATCATATTATACTGTATTCCTGATTTGTATTGTATATATATATACATATATATATGTATATATATGAAGAGAGAGTGAGAGAGAGAGAGAGGGGGGGGCTTTATAGCCTTGAAAATGAACACATTAAAAGACTTTTCAAAAATATTTTCTTATTTCCCAATATCTTTTAATGTAATTTATGCAATTTTCTGCAGTGTTTTTTTTAATGTTTAATATATACTTTTTTATCATGTAATATTGTGTAAATTCTCTCTTATTGGGATCATCAGTTGTTTACAGTGTAATAGCATCGGGGATGTTAAAAATGAAACAGTTATATCAACATGGCACCCCAACAGTGTTGATCTACCACCTTGATATCTCTCCCTCTCTATCTCTCTCTCTCTCTCTCTATCCATCTATCTATCTATCTATCTCTCTCTCTCTCTCTCTCTCTCTCTATATATATATATATATATATATATATATATATATATATATATATATATATATATACTGCAGGCATTTTATGATACAGATTTTCCCCGAAGGTAGATAAATGATGAAATAAAAAAAAAACTTTCCGAAAGAGTGTAAAACAAAGACGTTATTACCATTAGTTTATAGGTAAAAAAATTGAAAGGATTCTCAGACCAAGGGATTGATGATTGAGGTTGGTGGGAAGTACATATGACAAGAGTGTAAAATAGAGAAGAAAGTTTATGCACCACCGTAGACTTGCGAAGTAAAGTCACTGAAATTAAGATAAAAACAATAGACAGTCTTTGCACTGATTCATCAGGTACCGCCATTTTGAATATGACCATTTGTGACGTTATGATGATGATGATGATAAGGAGGGGGATGATGATTAAACACTAGGATTGAGTGTACTTCATCTCTTCGATGGTGATGTCAGTAAGTTGATATCCTGTAGATGACATCAAAGGACCTGTGAATAAAAGTCTTTTCACAGCAGGTCGCACGAGGAAGAAACGAATCCGGCTCGTATATTGTTGATACCAGTTTTACTCAATCCGGATTTTCCACAGTGCATTGCGACATGATTATTCATTTTAAAGAATGTGAGAATTTATTCTATAATCTGTCTATGATTTTTCTATAATAGCTGATGACGCTATAGCAAATGTGTTGGTTGTCACGGCTGAATCTCCACTACTGTATGTTTTAAGTAATATACTTCTGTTAGCGGGTTGATACTTGACCAGGGAAGTCTCGGATCCCCGTTCTGATCCTACGCTTCAAGGCAGCACTGCCCCGAGTAGGTGGGGGAGCGAACGACGTACCTATGACAAGGTCCGGTGGAAGACTCCCTCATATGTCTTTTTTTAACCAATAATGACGTAGATTTTACAATATGACATCATTAGTATGATGCAGCAACCGGTCACGTGAACCTCTATTTCAAAATTCCGCTCCAGTAATGTTTATCATAAGGACCAATATATTCCTGATCCAGACGACAACTAGAAAAAAACAATTATCATTCGAATCGCTTATTATTTTCCGCTTTACACGAGGTATGATTCCCAATTGAACTCGCACGTTAATTTTTAATTTAATTATTCCAACATTACTTAATCAATTAGGAATTAATTTTCTTTTTGTTGTTGTATCTATCCATCTATCTATCCTTTAACCGTTTGCAAGGGGTACTATGGTACATCGGCTTAAATTGACCATTTCGAATGGTTGAAAGTGTGTAGATTTTTACCGTTGTTCAAATAATGTTACTCTCCATCTAAAAATACCGTTTACCTTTAGAGCCAATGCAGCATGCAGTAAGGCTACGATTTACAGCCAGGGTTAGTAAGTACTGTTAGGGTTAGTACGTAAGGTTAGTGTTATGGTTAGTGTCAGGGTTAGTGGTTAGGTTTGGAGTTAGGGTTTGTAGATTATTTAGGTGTGAGGTTAGTGTTTCTAATTTCTCGAATATTCATCGGCGTTATTTCGTTTCCTGGACGTCAAATAGACCTAATAACAATTAAAAAAACAAAAACAAAACAAAAACAACAGCAACAATCTAGCCATTTTGAGTTGTTTAAAAATGGTCAAATTTAAAATGTCAGTGCCTGATGCAATAAGTAGTTCAAGTATAGCCAAAGGAATACTCGCCAAGAATTATTAATGCCCTTTTAGTTCAGTCGAATTTCAACAAAAATGATCTGACCGGTAAGTCAACACGCAATCCACAAAATTGGTACCAAACGAAGTGCAATAGTAAGTAAAATAACAGAAAGAAACTGAAGGCATGAACTTTAAGGGAAATTTTTTTTTACAAGCACAAATGTGAAGGGTCGAATTTAACGAAAAATAGAGGAATTAAAAACTACATTGTCTCCATTCTGATTTCAGAATGATCGGCTGCAACACTAAGTCTAGAGAAAGAATTTTAGGTAATCATTAATTTCATGATTAGTTACTTCTTCCCGCTTGGCTATAAAAAGGGTAAAATCGGTTGAAAGTGGTTAGAAAATGGCTGCTCCAAATGTAAATAGATATAAAATGGCGACCCCGATTGCGAATCGTAGCGTTTCACTCGATCAGTCATTCGATATTTGAGATCGCACACAACTTTTGCACGCCGTTTTTAACACCGAGTGAGCGAGTCTGTGGATTGTGAGGATTACCCAATATAATTTACGTATTAACTTCGGTTTTTTCTTGAATTAATTTCCCACACACTAGCTCGCTCAGTGTTAAAACGGCACACAAATGTTATATTATGCAGAAATGACAATACAAGCAAACAATTGTGAGGACGACAGTTTTTAAAGATATTCTCTCTATTGCATTGACTGATTATTTCACAGAGTGGGTTCCATAATACAGACCATAACATTCGTACATTAGATGGATAGGGATATCCAATGGCATGGGAATGGTGCCTATATCTACTAAATTAGAGGAAAGCTTTGTTATCCAAGATAGACAGTTTTGAGATTCCTTAGAAAATCGTGAAGGTAAAGGATATCGTTGTAGGAAAAGGTGTTCCAATGAAGTTTTACGATTTCCTAAATAGGAATTAATTGAAATCGGTCATTTCTAGACCTATTCAAACACTCCATGGTTCGGGAATCATAATCGTCTGTCTCTTCCACTGATTTCCAACTGTGACTAGGGACCCAAGTGTACCCTTCTATTTAACAATACATGGAGGGTGAGGAAAGAAAAGGCGGATTCATACCTTTTGAATGGTAATAATGCAAAGGATATATCACTCCACTAGACTTCATTGGTAAGGCTAATAGAAGTATTCTGTCGACTGAGTATTCAAGGATTTCCTTACCCTTCGCCTAGGTTTGTGCCCTGGAGAGGTCACCGTGTCGTTCCGTTGTTTACCGAGATAGGAGGAAGCCAACGATTAAAAAAATATGCACTTTTAAAGAGATTTTTTTTCGGACGATTGAACTCTTTCGTGTTATAAATACAACGTATCGACCGATTCATTCTACGACCTTCTTCAGGTGTAATATCCAGACATGGTAGTGGTGAACAGGATCTTCCAGAGGATGTAGTAAACTGAATATTCCAAAGGTAACTACGTTACAACGTACGATTTGGATAATGTCATTGTAACTGCAATGTAACTGAAAGCTTCTTCACGAATTTCCAACGCATGCTTGATGAACGGTCTGATATTATACGTAATTAATTGTATGTAGTGATTGCAATGGTTTCAACTGCAGTAATACTGCAGTAAATAGGGGCAACACAATTGAAGATGCTGACCAAAAACGATGGACAAGTATCTTATCTTACAAAGTGTTTTCGTTCTTTTACATTAAATGAGAAGATTATTATAAAAATATCCAGAGAGTGCATAGCTATACATTGCTGTAGACGAACGGATCAATCTAGAATTGGAACTCTCGAAAGCGCTAATGTCGTAGTTTTTGAAATTTGGACTTACAAGTCATTTTCTACTATGAAATATATACAAAGAATCATCCAATATTGAATATTTATTGTTGTCTACTCATGTTACATATTGGTGGAGTTGAAGTACTTCTGTGATAATATTTGTGTTATTATTATTGACGATTATGCATTTTTTCCTGAATAGCCAAAACTGAGTGAAAATACAAAAATATACTACAATTTTGAATGTGCTGTAAAAGTTTTTCAAAAACGTCTTGTTTTTTTATTCTTCAGTTATTCCTCATAAAACGGAACAACCTTTTATGCAAAATTCGCTAATGGTGTTTTTACTTCCGGGTCCAAGCGTGATTTGACTGGACTATTTCCTTTGCTCGGAAAACCTGACTGTCCGGTTTTTTTCCGCCTCACTTCACTACTTCGAAGCTGCCTGTTCTGATCAATTGTGTTTTAGTTTGCTAATTAGTTTGCTAAATGGTTTGAAGCCCACGCCTCCTGAGACTTCTTCTTTGTGTTCGTCCGGTTATGATTTGGAGGTACAGGTGGCTTAACGGTTAACAGCATCGAGAATAGACTCAGCAAACCGGGTCCAAAATCCGACCGAGTTTATGTGCCCTTTGCATTATTACCCTTCGAAAGGTATGAATCTCTCCTCACCCTCCATCTATTGTTAAATAGGCGGGCAAACTTGGGTCCCTAGTCATGGTTGGAAACCAGTGTAAGAGACAGACGATTCTGATTCCCAACCATGGATTGGAGCCCCCGTTAAGGAAGCTGGATGACAACTTTGTCTTCCTTCGAGCAGCTCCTACAGTAAGGTTGATGCCAAAAGTATCACTCCCTTAGACTTCATTGGTGGGGCTCATAGAAGTATTCTGTTGACTGAGCATTCTAGGATTTCCGTACCCTTCGCCTAGGTTTGTGCCCGGGAGAGGGCACCATGTCGTTCCGTTGTTTATTGAGATAGGAGGAAGCCTTTTACAACTACATTTGTATATAGTGTATATGGTGTAAATAATAGTTTTTTCCATTAGCTATGTTGTGTTTCTGGTGAAATCTCGAGTTTTTTCCCCCGATCAACGTCGGGTATCCCTGCTAGCAGACACACACAATCATATATATCTGTATATATGCATGTATGTGATGAATTTAATTAACCTACAAATACGCACACACATATGTAGAGATGATTAAAGGAAAAACATATTGCCAGTTGTTGATGAATGCAGTGGGCACGAAATGTTAACGTTCATAAGGCATATATCTTCGTAATTCTCGTTTTTATACATTAATAGCTCTATTTACTGTATTAGATCTTGAGCACTGTGATTACTCATCTACATCAGATAAAATCTATTTTTTTCTATTTCTTTTTGTAATTTTACAAATTGAGGATATACATTACAAACTACACACACACACACACACACACACACATATATATATATATATATATATATATATATATATATATATATATATATATATATATATATATATACACATACTCACACATATGAGCATCTACAAATGCACACTCATGCTTGCAGAATTTGCCCTAGAAAAATTTACCGTAACATGGTTTCAAACGTCTCCTTCTGGTTACTGCTCTTGGGAGCCCGTCTGTTGGTTCACTGAGAGTTCTGCTTATAGAGAGTTGTAGGGAAAAAATCATACTATATTCGTCTGACGCACGCTGTCGAAATTTACCGAATTTCTTCGTTGCATAACATTTGCAAGCATCGGAAACAGAATCGAAATGTCTCTCCCCTGGCATGTCACAATAGTTGACAAAGAAATCTGGATTAGGGATTACTTGAACACTCTCCATAACGATTGAACTCGCCCAGGTAGTAAACAGCAAAAAGCTGTTACGCCTTAGTCCACCTTGACAGTATATAGTATATATAATGTATATAGATTGTGTTTGTCTGTGCATGTAACTTTATACCTATACAATGTTTTCGTGTATACGTATGCATGTGTATCCGTCTATACATGCGAAAAGGCGGGGAAGTAGACCCATATATTTATATTTATGCAGGCAGGTGATGAGGGGAGGGAGGGATGGCGATCCAGGTCGATCCGAACCGACCACACCCCCTACCCCACCTCCTGCACGCACCTGGCTTTCTAGGATTAGGGTTTGGGTGGCACACAATTATTAGCGAAGTGCGTTTTGATCATCGGCGCGAGGCAGAGATAGATACAAGGTAGGTCTGAATAGGCGAGAAAAAGAACAAATGGGATATGGGGGGGTGACGGAAGCCCATCTGGGGGTGGGTGGGGATATGAATTGAAGGAGTCGGAACAAAGAACAATCTCGTTAAAAATAGATCGAATAGAAGACATTAGAAAAGGAATGGTAATCACATATGCACACACATCGCATAGTAATCTGCTCTTTCTGGTCGTTTCTTTCGATGCGCGTGATATATATATATATATATATATATATATATATATATATATATAGAGAGAGAGAGAGAGAGAGAGAGAGAGAAAGAGAGAGAGAGAGAGAGACAAAGAGAGATGGATGGTGGAGAAGGGACGAAGACAGAAAGAGAGAGAAAGAGAGATGAATGGATTGAGGTACACCGCGCGATACATAAACATATACGTAGATATTAACGGACGGAGATTATAGATAAATGGACGCCTGTCGTGAATCGATATTTAGTTTGCAAATTGTTAGTGCAGTGGGTTCGATCCTCGCTGGGTATTAGACATTTGGAACTTATATCAAACAAAATTAAGCTCACTATATCAATATTTATCCAGGGAGAGATAGAGAGAAAGAGAGAGAGGGGGGGCATTAAATTAAAACAGTGACTTGACTCATGAGCCTACCTTATGACCTGAAACGGACGTGATGACCCTCCTAGTTCTTCGATTGCATAGCCAAGCCATGATAGATACAGGCGCAACACAGATTTTCAACAAGTTGATAGTCCAGCCCCTCTTTTTATCCGGACAGAATCAAGTGCAGACAGAAGTTCATTGGGTTGAAACTGGCAGTGTTTTTGCGTTATCACTTAATTGTGTATACTACGGTGGTCGTTACAGCTCCGTTGATTTTGTCAATTTCTGACACTAATTATTGTGCATTCACCATTAGCAATGGCTGCCAAGCAGGTTTCAGTGATGATATAAAGCGTATACACAAGTTTATATCGATGCAAGAAAACGTACAAATGTTGAGAAAGCTGTGTGAGGTTTATGCTATTGGCTGTATATGATACTTGTATCTGATTGATTTATATTGATGAATTTATGAATATATTGCATTTAACCATTTAATTCATTTTTAGTATTTGCTTGATTCAAATTTCTAACATTTTTCTAATGTTTTAAAGATACGAGATGTGCATAACTAGTGAGTCAGATGTGTACTATTGAATAATTACACGACTTTTGCTGGTCCGATAAAATGGATAATCTACCACGGTTCAAAAACAAATGGTGTCTCAGTGAATTCGGTTGATATTTTCGGTATTACAAACTTGTGTAAACAGCTGAATAGATGATGAATATTAGCATCATTGGAAGAAATGATAGTCTAAAGAGGATAGGTCTGGAGAATGCGTTGTAAGTAG
Organism: Thysanoteuthis rhombus; assembly: GCA_963457665.1. Taxonomy (NCBI): domain Eukaryota; kingdom Metazoa; phylum Mollusca; class Cephalopoda; order Oegopsida; family Thysanoteuthidae; genus Thysanoteuthis; species Thysanoteuthis major. The sequence goes on from OY735209.1 coordinate 17,909,761, forward strand.
AACTTCCCGTTCTAGCTTCAGGATTATTCGCAACGTAAGTATGGGAGTTTTTTCAGCAGTGAAATAGCTGATTGAATTTATTAAAAAAAAAAAAGGATTTTTGTTCCAATGCATAGTTCAAAGAAGTTAATTTACTCAACTCGATTTTCTGCAAATTCAATGTTGATTCTGATACATATTCCTTCAAAAGTTTGTCTAATTCAGCGGTATTCAAACTGTTTCTGTGGAACCTCAGGATTTCATGGAACCTTTCCAAGGGGTTTCACAAAACAAAGTAATGTCAAGAGTTGCCAATGCTCTTAACACATCATGCTAAATTCCAAATACTTATTTTCTGGAGTTGCGTTAAAATGGATAAGATCTTGGTTATTTATATGACCTGGACGCTGTCCGGTCAGTAGTCGTTGATACATCTATTTTTACTCAGTAAGCTTAGTTCTTAACCTTTCATTCGGGTCTGTATTTTCTATTAGAGCTTAATTACATTGGGGTGATTCTATTAATAAGGCCAAAATCCAATTATTACGTGCATATGTAAATCTAAAAGAGATTGAAGAGTTTCCCACAAAATGTAATTATGGGGAGGGATTCCTCGGGTAGATGAAGTTTGAAGACCACTGGTCAAGTTTTGCGGTCTTCAAGGGTGTCTATTGTTTTGGGGCTCATAACGAATACCAACACCTGCTTGCACATGTTGTACCATAAACATAAACTTCATTGATTTATTATCTTGTTTCCACCGCTATTTTCCTCAGATAAAACATAAAGAGTAAACAGCGTCCAATGTATACATTGGCTTTCCGGAATGTATCCAGCCGTTTTGAATACATAACCGGTCTCGCGGCCTTGGTGTAACTTGGCAACCAATCCGAGGGGACCTTACTGCGCCCATATCTTATCACAGAGCGAGTTTAGAATCTTGAAAAGCAGAAATCAGCAGAGAGATCATTATGTTTAATTCAAATGGAAAGCTTAAGGTTTATATATAAGAAAAAATGGCTTCTAAGAATGAAGAAATGTCATGAAATCTTGAAGAAAAGTGGACCAATGAGAGAGACCGCATGATGTGTTAATATAATTATGAAAGCTCACTAAACACTGAACAAGAATATAGTAGCATAAAATAGACGAAAAATACAAATTAGAATATAACAAATCTATCAAAAAATAGCAATTTTACACCACTGCTTTAATATTTTTCTTCTAATTTATGTAAATATACTCTCAAGTATTTTTCAGATTTTTATAGTTATGTTAAAACATTGTGCACGCACGAATTTTTCTTCTTGATAAAAATATTGGTGTTAAAGATGTTCGCTTTCTTTCTTTTTTCACGCGTTCTTGTGAAGTAATGACCCTTAGGAACTATCTTATGGGATATATATATATATATATATATATATATATATATATATATATATATATATATATATATGTTGTGTGGATGAGAGGTACTCTATCAAAATGGTGATGGTAATTTGACGATATGGTAGTGAAAAATTTGAAAAAAATCATTATCACGAAGATAGACTTGATGCATTTCGCTGGAGTTGAAAGAAAAACGTCGTGTATACAGTGGTCTTCTGGTTGCTTTTTTCTTTCAGTTCAGTTCTACATCCTAACATGTAAACAGCCACACATTTTTTTCAACTGTTTCCTGCATAGCTAAGTGCATTTAAAAACGTTCGTGCAACTCCAACGAAATGCATCAAGCCTATTTTCGTGGAAAAAATCTTTCGAATTGTAACATACTCGTTTCTCAAAATTTTCACTTCCACTTTATCGATTTACCACCACACGCACGCACACATACATATACATATATATGAATTATGAATTGCTTTATATTATATAAAAACTTATCTTAAATGCTCACTCGTTGTTTCACAGTTTATATATCATTCAATTTTAACAAATCTTCACTAAAATTAAGGATGTACCGCTCCCTCTTTTACAAAACGAATGTAAACGAGATTTTTTCACGGTTACAGAATCGAGTCTTAGTACTTAAATACATTGTTACTTGTTTCTTGAAGCTCTATCGTTTGGCAAGAGAATATGAGGTAATCATTGCTGATACATATGTATCGTATTTTACATCCGTATAAGCAAGGATTGCCAAAAATGACTTCGATCAGAAGAGTACGCCTTCATCCTCAAATCATTTGAAAGAACTTTTTGCATACGAAACCAATCTTAAAACCATAGGCAATCAATCGATGAAAACCCCATGTTTGTACCGTCATTAGTTTCCGAGTTATTAAGCTTCAAAAAACGTGACGAACGGAATAGGTCGAATAGGGCAGGGTTGGGTCATTAAAAAAAAAAAAAAAAACAAAACAAAACTCAAATTTCTTCCCTTGATTGACTTGAATTTTGGGGATGTAATACCAAAGCGGAACTAGTGGAGCATGACAGAAATCCCTAATCCTCAAAGGATTTTCAAATTGGGCCGTCAGCCGAGTCTTAATTTTCAGCCCCAAAAGGAGTGGCAGTCTCATCACACATATATCTTTCTACTACCCCTCTTTCTTTGTCCTTCTTTTTTCCCCCTTTTAGATGCTCTAAATAGTTTCGGCTGTTTTCTGCGTAGAAACCATTTGCTTGCGAAAATAATTCTAAAGAAAATCAAGCAAGCATTCTGGAAGTTCATAATTTACGAACAAATTTGATATTTGCTATGAAGATTGAAATAATAGAAATAGTAATGATAAATTACCCCTCCACGAATCTAACCAACATAAACAAGAGAAAAAATGATGGTTGTTACTGTTAAATCGAACCACAGAGGAAAATTCAAAAGAAAGTGAAAACTGGGAAATATTTAGACCTTGCAAGAAAATAGAACGAAAAAAATTGTGGAATATGAAGATGATACTTGTAGCCATGATTATTGACTTGCTTAGAACTGAATTCAAGTTACAATATTGGAAGAATCAGAAATACAAGAAAAGTATCAGAACCATCCTGACAACTGCCTTACTAAATCAACAATAATATCGAGGGGGGTTTTGAAGTATTGGGGAAATTTGCTAGCACTTGATCAATGAGAACGACGAATTATTAATGGTGAGGAAATTCAATAAACTCTTGTCATTGAATCGCCCAACCAAGAAAATTGAGACGATGCACAAGGCCCAAGAACCCAGAGATGACAAAGACAGATTGTACGGACTCGTCAGCATAGTAGACTTTGCAAAAACTAGGTTGGAAAAGCATGTAGACGCATGTATTGAGGATATTCGGAAAGCGCTATAAGCAGTGCAACAAACAATGAAAAGGTAGCAAAGATGGGGTAATTGAAATAAGGAAAGAAGAATAGAAAAGAATACTCCATGAAGAATTCAAAATACAGAATGTATCGCAGACGAAAGAATATGGATATAGCTACGCAAAGGACACTTAGAATGAGAAACAGAATCTCTTATTTGGCTGCCCAAAACACAAATTATGTCCAAGTGAAGATCAACAGAACCCAAAGAAAAAGCAAGTGCCGCCACTGGAGAGAAAGGGATGAAATGGTAAACTACATAACCAGCGAATGTAGCAAATTAGCCCAGAAGGGGAACAAGAACAAGCATGACAGGGTAGCAACAGTTATACACTGGCAACTATGCAAACCACTGGGAATTGGTCATGCAGACAAATGGTTCCAGTACAAATCCGAAGCTTGTCCTGGTAAGTAAAAGGGATATATTACACTGGAACTTCAACATCCAACCGAAAACCCCATCCACGTAAGAAGATCAGACCTGGTGGTTGTATACTAAGAAAGAGAGAACCTGCAAAATCATAGACGTGCCTGTGCCTGCTGACAACAGAATGAACACAGTAAAGAGTGAGAACTGGAAAATACCAGAAATTGACCGGAAGCCGAGAGAGGTGTGGAACACGAAGGCCAAGGTAGGGCCAATAATAGTAAACGCACTTAAAGCGGTGCCAAAGACATTGGAATCAAGAAAGGTGGAGCCGGAGACAAGAGAAGAGAATGAGACAGTGCAGACCGCAGCACTCTTGGGATCTGCCAGAATATTGACGATAGTACTGGAAGTGAGATAATGACCTCCAGTAGTCAGTAATGGCCGAACAGCTTGAAAAAATACGGTATGTGTTAGAAAATAGAGAGGGGCAGTACTAATCGCTGCTGTGATATGTGAGGTCACCGAGACTAGGGCTGGAGACTTTAAGAGCCTTCAGCAATGACCACTAGACCACTGAGTGCTGCAGAAGGAGATGAAAACAGGATTAGTATCAAGACCTTGTCAAAGAACAGAAAAAATATGGGATACGAAGGTGACAGTAATACTAATAGTGGTTCCAAAGAACTACTTAAAAATAGCTCAAATACTGATGAGAATCCTGGGGCATTGGGAAGACTTGCAGTCACTTGATCTCAAGTGAAAGTCACCAGTCATTGATGGTGTGAAAACTCTGAAAGAATAATTACAAAATGATGAAATATAATAAACCCATAACTCTAACTCACATAAAAAAAGAGGAAGAGGGCATTGTTCCCTAAATGCCAAATTCAGCAGAGATAAAAATCTTGCTTGTTGCTCGTTACATTTAAATTAAATGGGGTAAAATGGACTGAGAAGAAAGTGGGCAGGTGTTTTAGCCTTTCTGTCTAGTTAACGAGTCAAGCACTTATTTTCGCTTATAAAGAAGTCACTAATATTTCAAATTGTGACAACTTCCTTATTCATCGGCGGACTTATTATCTCTTCGATCATATTAGAAGTCCTGATAGGGCGATCTAACGAAAAAGAGTGAAACACAGATGAGGCAGAAGTGACTCCATGATTTGTGGTCGGTGGGGTGTTAATGGGGGCGGAAGGATGGCGATAAGGGAGTATTGATACGGATGAAAAGGGCTGTTGGTTGCGATAGTGGCTTGTGACCAGGTGAAAGGAAATCGGAAGTTTTGTTTTTGAGGCAATGATTCTTACCTTTCTTTTCTTCTCTCCCCTTTGTAATCTATATTTTTTACTTTCTCTTTCATTTTACCTTCTCTGTCTCTTTTTTCCTTTAATTCCAATCTTCCTTCCTCTTTTTCTTTCTTTCTTTCTTTCTTTCTTTCTTTCTTTCTTTCTTTCTTTCTTTCTCCGTTCAGTTTTTTGCATCCTTCTTATTTACATCCTCTTCCTTCTTCTCCTCCTTCTGATCCTTTCTTTCGTTCTTCCTTTTTAAAATAAACAAACTTTTCACCATTTTCTTCTTTTTTGCCTTTCTTTCCCTAAATATTTCGTTTTTTTCTCTCATTCATTCTTTGTTCCCCCGTTCTTTCGTTTGTTCCTTCCTTCCTTCCTTCTGTACTTTCTTCAATTTTCCTTTCTTTCTTATTTTCCTTTTCCTTCCTCTTTCTTTTTTTATTCTTTAACTTTCCTTCCTTCATTCATTCCTCCCGTTTTTCTGTACTTTGTCGAATCATTTCTTCCTTACTTGTTTCTTCTTTCTACTTTTCCTTTCCTTCCTTCCTTCCTTACGTCCTTCCTTCTGTATTATTTCAATTGTTTCTTCCTCCCTTCCTATCTCTTCCTCGTTTCCTCCCTTCTTTCTTTTCATAATTGTCTTCATTTTCCTTCCCCTCTTTCCTTCTCCTTTTCTGAACTCATCATTCCTTCTTTCCTTCCTCCATCTCTACCCATTCCTTCTTTTGTTTTCCTCACGTTTCTTTCTTCATTCAGGAATCTTCCTTTCTCATTTCAGACATTCATTCGTATTCCAAATCTTTCTTTCACTTTCTTTTTTTTTCTTCTTCAAGTTTTCAGCGTCCTCTGTTCCTCTCTTTTCTCTCAGCCTTTATCTTATCTCAACATTTTGGGGACAGACATTTTTTTTATTTCTTCCTTCCATCTTTCCTTATATTCACTCATTAATTTGCTTTCTTTCTTCCCCTTTCTTTCATAATTCACTTCATCTCATCCCATCATTTCCATTTTCTTGCTCCTTCATTCACCCTAACCCTTCATTTCTCCCCTGTATCTTCTAACATCTACAACCCTATCTATTTAACAAGGCCTCTACCACTATAAACAACAATTCAAATATTAACAATAGGTAATCTTCGGCAATAAAAGCAACTAGAAAGGTAGATAAACTAAAAGCCCTACATTAACATTTAGACTCATTACTTATCAATGAAATCTATACTTTTCCCTCTCGCTCATTTATGTACACACATCAATAACGCGATGATGGATCAGCGTATGGTCATTACAAATAGAATGAGTAGTAACACAAGCATAATTGGAATGACATTGGTATCAAATATCAGGTATGAGAAGTTTGTTGTTAATTGGCCGGCCTTGTTGCAGTTCGTTGGTTCTTTAAAAACTAGGGAGTCTGTATTGGCAACAAAAGGGACCGCTTCTTCCTTGAATGGGCCTGTCTGTCAGTCTTCCTTTCTTACTTTCTTTTCGATACGAGCTAGAGTGTACTTATATATATATATAACCATCACTGTGTGTGTGTGTGTGGGCGCGTGCGTGTACGCGCATGTATTTGTGTACGCAGGTACATCAATAATTCCGGAGCCTAATGATGAATGAAAAAGAAGGTATTTATCTAAGACAACGAATACTTATTTTTACACATTATTTCCTACCTTGTCAATGCATTTAAGCCAATTGATTACATCGAACATTATACGATGAAAGTTTCAGATCAAAATTCAGATTGATCCAACCTCATATATACGTATATGTATGTGTGTGTGTTTGTGTGTGTACTGGCATGCTTGCTAATTGAAATAGTGGAGCATTTCCTCACTGAAGTCAGTCAGTGTTTAAGTTGCATATATATATATATATATATATATATATATATATATATATATATATATATATATAGAGAGAGAGAGAGAGAGAGAGAGAAAGAGGGGGAAAAGGAGAGATACAAAATTTGATAGTAAAATTTGATCGTGAAAGAAAAATTACTTACCTAAACATCGAGTTAGTTTACCCCATCTCCTTGGATGTAGTCCCTTGCTTGCAGTTTGCACACTGGTTTATAAAAAGCACTGCTCACAAAGGGTAACGACAAAAGTCCGTACTACAGACACGCTGTTTGAATTATCAGAATTTTCAGGGTAGCACTCTCTATATGTACTCCGAAAAACATTAGCAGAGTCGTTTATTTAAAGAAATTCGAAATCAATAACTCTACTATTAGTTAGTACAACGAAGATGGAATCAGAGATGAAGGGATTGTAGAATGCCTGCAGGCTCGTGCCCTGACTTATCATCGACGCTTCCGTTACCGAAATGGTTTAAGCGACGTCTATGAAAGATGGCCTTCCGAGGTATACGATGGGCGTTCAAATTTCGTCGGGAGCTTCTTCATTTCCGATTTTGCGCTGATTACTTCAACGGTCGAAGAGTTTATCAACCAAGAATGTTGTGATAAAAACCAACAATAATAAGATAGGGCAAAACTAGCAATCATATGATAATAGAGGATCTTATTCCATATGATTCACATTGTTAAAAGTGGATCTGACGGAATGAAATTAGAAAACGCATGCAAATTTCGAGTGATCACAAAGAGTATCGCCCTGTAAATAGGCTTGTCAACACAGTCAGAATTTGATCAAATTTTCTGCTCAGACCGTCAGACACAAAACTTCAAATGGTGATTGTTTTGCCGCTTGAAGTAGGGACCGGACAGCTGTCAGTCATTCCCGGGAATTACTCTAATTTTTAAGAGCCCTATACTTCTGACCCCATTCTCACGATGCATGGAGCGCCTGGATGGCCTCATTTTTCTGACCGCTGGTCGCAGTCGATTAAATAAAGGATCTTCTGACCGACTTTCAACAAAGAATCCACCGTCCGGTCAGTCATTGTGTCTTTGTTCTCATAGCACGTCGTGCTCCTTTCAAATATTGATAGTCATTTTTTTTTCAACTACTGCCATTTTTATCGTAAGTTACAAGTCTATTTTCCTGGAACTTTTTTCACAGATCTTAAAAAAATCCAAGTTCTTTTTCTTCCATGCCTTGGGCCTCCTCCTTCTTTTGAACTCATCCCTTTTCATGCTTTCTTTCTTTCTTTCTTTCTTTCTTTCTTTCTTTCTTCCTTCCTTCCTTCCTTCCTTCCTTCCTTCCTTCCTTCCTTCCTTCCTTCCTTCCTTCCTTCCTTCCTTCCTTCCTTCTTCCTTTCTTTCTTTCTTTCTTTCTTTCCTTCCTTCCTTCCTTCCTTCCTTCCTTCCTTCCTTCCTTCCTTCCTTCCTATTACAATCCACCAATTCAAGCACTAATCCTATGTTAGCCTGACAGGTCATTCATCGCACGAACTTTTCAAAATTCATTCATTTTCTCCTACGTATTTAACTAGTACTCTCCGATTGGTTGTTTTGGCAGGTTGGCTCTTTGGCCTTCTTCAGGTATTCAGTAATATTCAAATATTCCCAACCACCTATGCAATGAACCCCTTCTAATCAATTAAACGGAGATTCATCTAAGAGTTTCGTGAATATTGTCTGAGTAGGCAAAATACTATATGTATGACTGCACATGATGAGTGCCCAACGAACCATTTAAAAAAAACATATTGATGCTTTTATTCTGATTAGAGCTACAATGCTCAGTATTTTAAAAAGCATTTTGAAGCTTGAACACTTTCCAATATGGTTCATAGAGTTTTCAAAATTTAAAAAACAAAAAACTGAGTATTTTAAATCTAGAGATACCGACTTTGAAGAAAAAATGGCTCGTTGAGCACGCAGGTGTGTGCACACACACATGCATATATATAAACACACACGCATATATATATATATATATATATATATATATATATATATATATATATATATATATATATATATATATCGTATGTCCCCAAAATTCATAACTTATTTTAATGTTCCTTGGCTATGATGTCAAAATGGAAGTTTTGTTCTTTACTCTTTTGAAAAAAAGATTGTTATTTTACCTTACTCTAACATGTCCAGCCAATTGTCATTTGAGTTTTCTACTGTTTATATGATATCCTATCTTTTTCTCTAATATACTGTGCTGTCTTATGATCTCTCCATGTGAGGTTGAGCATGTTTCTCTCATGTGCACCTTGCATGATTCTCAGTTTGAAGGCCGATCTTTAGGTTAGGTTCCATGTTTCAGCTCCATAGGTGACTATCGGCAGGATGCATTGGTTGTATACCCTTCTCTCTTGGACTAGTGGGATTTGTGTGTTCTTGAAAGTCGAGCTTTCTCCAGCGAAAGCTTGCCAACCTAGTGTGATTCTCCACTTTATTTCTTCTTCTTTTTATGACTTCATGGAGCACCCTACTTCTTTCCTCCCCTCCTGGCCTTGTGCCGTAAGTAAATATCAGAAATTGGTTGGTTGAAACATCTGTCTCAGAAATGCAGAATTTTTTTCTACAGGAATAAAGATTAAATCAACAATTTAATGAAAAAATAAGATGAACAAGAAAGAAAATCACAAAATTGAAAATGCCACAAAACCGTTCTTCTGTCTGAATTTATTAACAGCAAAATGCAAGATAGGTTGAAAAACCAAACTACAATTTAAAAAATTGGTAACCGTGTAAAGTGAGATAACCACTATTTTTCTTTCCCCCTCTCTCACGCACACACTAACATACACATACGCACAAATGCACACACAGAGGTGAGTGTGTGTGTGTGTATGTATGTGTCTGCACGTACACGCACATATTTATATATTTCAATCTCAAAATATCTGAATTAGCAAAGAATGAAAACCCGCAGAGAATATATTACATATCTCAAAAACCGGGGAACTGCATCCTCATACTTGTGACAATCATATACGAAGCCATGCAATTAAAGGTCAATCAGATGTCTAATGAAATACTGCAGTGCATCCTGGTTTAATGGAAATGCTTTTTTAAGTCCTCGAACCAGATCCTAAGGTTTTTGCCTCTGACAAAGATTACATAAGAAATAGTTTCGCATATGCCATCGCAGTATATGGATGAAGACAACAGCCCGAAAATCTAAAAATGATAAATCTATATTTACTCAGCCTAATCAAAGTTGAGGAACAAACTTACTTATACCAGCGAGTTGGCTTGTGAGAGTAGCTCAATAACAATCGTGCTGTGCTAGCTGCTGAGATATATTAGCTAAGCTACAAGTTGGGGGCTTCTAGTATGGATCGAACTCCTCAATACAGTAATAATGGTTTGCTTGTTAATTGTTGCTCGTATGGAAAAGCACCTTTTATAGTTTATATTGATACCTAATAGATATAGGCCAGTAAAACTGATAATAGAAATAACCATTCACGTACATATTTTCATTTGATTTATCTGATCTTATGTTATTTTTATTTTGATTAGCTAATCTAGAAAAAGATTTTAAATGTTAAGATTGAATAGTGGAAATGATCTATAAAACTTGCTTGCTTACTTACTGCTACAGGGCTGGATACTTCAAATGCTTGTTTGGCTTACCTTAGTAGAATTCGACATTTTTTTATCGGTAACATTCCTTCCTTTGTTTTTTTCCTGGCTTTCTGTGGCCTTGTGTCACCTTGCAGCTAAATTGTGTGTTCTCTCATAAAAGTGATTCTGCTTTTGATTCGATAAATTCTTCGAAGGAAATTTCGACGTTTTGAATTCATTGGAAACGCTGACCACAAGAGGAGGGCTGCAAGGAACGAAATGAATGATAGTCTAAAGTCAACAGCTTTGGAGAATGCGCTAAAAGAACTTCTAATTTTAGCTCTGTGATCATATGCTGCATCGCATTTGTAACATGAGGAAAATAACTTTCTTTTCTGATCTTTTCTCATTCGATGAGGCATTGTAATAGAAAGGTATTGCATTATGTCGGTGGTGTAACGGTTTTCTAACACGGAAAATAGAATCGCCGAATCGGGTTCAAGATTTGACTGAGGCCACTTACGTTCACTTCGCACTAATGCGTTTTGGAAAAGGCATGAATCCACTTTTACCTTCGATTATGGGTAAATAAAAGGGCAGGTGGGAACTTTTAGCCTTGTGACGGTCCAACTGATACATGATTAAACCTTCAGTTCAGAGCAATGGCATTGACAGTCACTAACCCTTATACATCGAGAGAAGATGATATGGTGGACCTCAATAGACTGAGGTATCCCGGGTGGCTCATTGAGATTTTAAGGAAGCCTCTAGATCAGGTTCGCAACAAAAAACAGACTCAAAAGAGAAAAAAAAAAACAGATTAAGTTTAAGTTTAAGTAGAAATATAGTAGCAGTTTACTTACTTGAAGGAAAAGATTAATCAAATTTATTTCCCCATGAACTTCTAATATGTGTAATATCAGCAAATTATAAGTAAGAAGACCATCATCATCATCATCATATTCATCATCATCATCA
>OY735209.1:17926112-17936112 GCA_963457665.1 Thysanoteuthis rhombus
ACTGACTGGCAATGCATTATGCGTATAAACTGTACCAATGGAGCTTGAGGGCTGAAAATTTGAGCATCTTTATTACGTCTAGAATTGAAAAAAAAAAATTCCCCCCAAAATAAGATTCTAGAGGGATGGTTCAGTTTGCAATGTAAGTTTGTACTAAATTGATATGTTAGTGTATGTCTAGTAGCATTCATGTATTTTTAAAAAATTCAAACATTTTAGTGATCACTGCCTAACATGAGGTGAGATGAGTAACTTGTTCATTGATCACCCATTTTTTCCAATTTTACTCCAATATTACATGTTGGAAAAAGACGTTGATTACTTAACCCAGACGTGTTTTATTCAAATCTGTAATAAGCTTTATTCAAGATATATCTATTATTAGACTTACTGTAATCGAATTTTTAAGTATTTCATCCAAGATACGTGTATTTAATGAAAAATTTTCTAATCTATTAGTACTTTTATTCAAGATATAACTACTTTTAAGTACTTTTAATTTATCCAAATATATAAATATATTTATTCAATATATACTTCTTTAATTCAAAAACCATGATATTCTAATCGAATTTGTAACCACCGTTATTCTCTATATAAGTACTTTTATCCAAAAGCGTATTAATTTTATTCAAATCTATAAGTATTTTGTATATTTTCAAAGTACTCGTCGTTTAAATAAAAGAGATAAGTACTTTGAAAACATAAAAGCCCAATTGAATTAAAAAAAAAAAATTCATTGGGTTAATATGTTATCAGACATTATGTAAATTATTTGGTCTAATTAGTTTGCTTCTATATGCTGATTCATTCAAACTGGTGTCTTTGTCTTTGTAGTTATAGTCACAACATTTCGGCAGTTGTACCCTCCGATTTGTCATATTCAGCAACGTTTGCAGGATTTTGAATTTCTATCCGATCTGATTTTATTGAACTAACGGGGTTATGCATTTACGCTGCATATTGAAACGGTATCTCCTTCTACTGACAGATGGAACCTCCATAACCCCTCATTTCGTTACTGCAATACCAAGAAGAGGTAGCAGCATAATACTCATAGTTCATAACAAATACTGCATTGAATGTAGGAAAATGTCGAAAAAAACATCAATTAAATACCAAAGAAAAAAGGAAAAAAGAAAATACCGGCTCTGTCCCATAATAGTTGGTACAGTCAGTCTATGAACTATACATGCAAATAGAATAACTATTATTGGACAGATGTAGTGAGATCCTTTGGCTTTCAGCTGGGAGTGAACAGATTAAAACTTAAGGAGAACGGGAAAATTTGGTTTTTCTGCTGATTCATTCAGTGGTTAGGGCGTCATATGATGGCGGAAGGCGTTGCCGTTGATACCCATGAAAACAGGATTTGGTTTGATAGAAAATAAAACTCCACACACCAAAACAACACAAACGTATATGGAAATAATACACACACACACAAATACAACGTCCTTGTAGTTTTATTATTTTTCTTTTCTTTTTCTTTTTTCCAGTTGTTGGCCGTTGGATTTTCAGCCAATTTCCTATAGTTTTGTCCACATCGGTATTTTTTTGTTATTTCATTTATTCGTATATTTATTCGTTTAATTTTTCAATTAATGACTTTTTTCACCTCAGCAGTCTTCCAGTAGTTTCCAGGAAGGGGACAGGTTAGGGAGATTTCAAAATGAATATACAAGGGTGTCTCAAAAGCCACTCTACACTTTACATTCTTTCATTTTCTCCTTCAAATCAATTAGACGAAAAGCGGCACTATAATGTTTGAGAATTTTGTAATCCAAATTTTGCTAAATTTGAATGAGAATTACTTCACCGACAGACTTTTACTGGTGAGCCAATTTCTTGATAGCAAATCAGCCGAGCCTGTAATCAATACAGGTATCTGCGACATCAGCTAGCATTTCGGGATCATAAGGGTCTATCGATCTTGCTGCATACACTTAGCTCTTGATGAAGCCCCACAGAAAAAGGAACAACAAACCATAACCATTGCCAAGCCGCAATTGGGTACCTCAGGTCTAGCGTTGATGTCATCGCCATAGTTTAGTAATTGGTATAAATATAGAGCTTAAGTTTTATAAAAGTTCTCAGATATCGAAAGATTTATTGATATCAATTTCACTGATTGGATAGACATTTGGAGAAAGAAATGAAAAAAAGATATGCACACTCACTTTTGAGACACGGTGTATATGTAGGTGGGATAAGTATTTGAAATTTGTTTTGGAAGTGCTAATACACAAACAGGTTGAACTTATGTACATCTATAGCATATATATGTGTGTGTGTGCGGCGTGTGTGTGTGTGTGTGTGTGTGCACGCACGTGTGTGTGTATGTACGTGCGTGTGCGTAGATGTTTATACGTATTCTTATATTTTTATACACGAGTATTAGTATGCACATATGTATACCTTTATATTTTGTATATATGATTGCAACGTCTGTGTGCTCCTGAGAGTATAATCGTCTGTTATTAATTTCAAATATATATATAAATATACATATATAAGATTTGTCCATACAGAAACCCAACTTTTTAAATAGCGTGCCAATGTGACATTTTAGCTCGCTTTGACTGAAATGTTATGTAGCAGTGACATTGACCTTTTGTATAGAAAAATGTATCAAGTCACGTTGATTAGTTTTTGAGTTACATGTGCCATAGTGAATGTGTGTTTAGTGCACTTGGCACTTCACGCAAATTGAGCAATGAAGGAGAACTATCATATTTCAAAAGTGTGTGCTGTGATTCGTGGAAATCATTGCCTGACTATCCGTGAAGTCTCCGAGTAGGTAAGAGTCCGTTAGTGAGAGCCACAATTTTAAAAGGAAAACTCATGACGCAACGTGTTGCCACAGAATGTGTGTAGCGTCTACGGACCAATCACCAACATTTTTGGCGGAGCAAGAGACAACTCTTGTCCGCCTATTCTTGGGATTTGGCCCTAAGCTTAAATCCACACTTTTAGTTCCCAAAGCAGGAATCCACCCCGAAATGTCGTTGATTTCAGACGATGGAAGAGATGGAGAGAGAGAGATGCATCACGAGACCTTCACACTATCTCTCAAAACTACTTTGAAAACGAATTCTAGAATTAGAATAATGAAACGCTAGAAACAGTGTTTTCACAGTGGAGCCCCCCAGGAAGGAAATATACATAAGGTTGCAGATAAACCAATAAACTTGTTTTTGAAAAGATTCGGTTTCCTTTTGGACACACCTAGTATACATATGTGTTCACGTATAAAACATGGTTTGCTTCCTCTATATGTTTATATACATTGATGTATACATATAAGTACGGATATGTCCGATTTTTTGAAATTTTCATCATGTATCGTATAGAATATACATCCTATCTTATCTATAGAGGTTTTTAGCAGTACCTTTTCACATTATATATATATATATATATATATATATATATATATATATATATGTATGTATATATATATATATATATATATATATATATATATATATATATGTGTGTGTGTGTTTGTGTGTGTGTGTGTATGTGTGCGTGTGTTTGTGTCATAATCATCGATTTCAAATATCTCAAATACCCTGGCAACTGGGCAGCTAATGAGAGGTGACCTTACTGCGCAAGCCTGAAAATACACTCTTCTGTGGGGTCACTTAGTCGACAAGGAGACGTCATTGAGAGAGTTTGTGTAGTACGTCAACGAAGCTCCCACAATGACCGAGCTTATTCTATTCTTCAAGTCACGTGCGCATTTTTTTTTTTTGTACAAGATATCACGCCACCCATTAGAATTTATTTTATTTGGTGTAGTGAATACCTGTAAGGAGTTCTGTAGTAATGATTAACGAACTAGTCTAACAGATCATTACTATAATGAGTTCCATCATTATTAATCGCTCCAAACCTGCTTGATAAATACCTATATATATAAAAATATGTGCGTGTATTAATGTATGTATGCATG
Organism: Thysanoteuthis rhombus; assembly: GCA_963457665.1. Classification (NCBI taxonomy): domain Eukaryota; kingdom Metazoa; phylum Mollusca; class Cephalopoda; order Oegopsida; family Thysanoteuthidae; genus Thysanoteuthis; species Thysanoteuthis major. Next base: position 17,930,071 of record OY735209.1, read on the forward strand.
TATGTGTGTATTTATGTGTGTGCACGTTCATTTGTATGTAGTTATGTGTTTTTGTCTTACGTTCATATATGTATCCTAGCATGCTTCTGTGGGCATATCGGTAGCAAGCCGTTGTTATGAAGGTGCTGTCAGTAAGGAGATAGGCATTAAATGAGTTAAGTATATCAGACACGTCTGTCATTATCAGGTTGTTTTCGCTAGCTAATCTTTTAATAAACAAGTCAGTTCATATTTTTCAGAAAATTGCAAATAGTTGTGTCTTTTCTGATTTTAGTGTAAATTACAAGCTTGTGAGTTTCCAGAAATCGATTACATACATACAATAAGTTCGCAACCTAATGATGAAAAAAAAAGCATTTATTATACACAACAAATATTTATTTTTCAACATAATCTCCTTTCTTCACAATGCACTTAATTCAGTGGGGAATATTAATCACATAGATTGAACATTATACAGTGAAAATGTCATATAAAAATTTAGCTAATAAGTACGTGTCAGGCTACGAACTAATTGATCCACCCACGTACTTTCATCTATATTTCTCTCTCACTATATATATATGTGTGTGTATGCACACATGTATCTGTGCATGGATATGTGATTATATGATTGTGTTGTATTTGTGTGAGTGTAAATATGTGTGCGCACATAAATGCATATATGTTTTTACACACACACACACACACACATATATATATATATATATATATATAGAGAGAGAGAGAGAGAGAGAAAGAGAGAGAGAGAGAGAGCGATAGTGAAAAAGAGAGTTGCAAAAAGTAAATAGACACCCTTAGTTTTATGTTGAGAACAACCCTCGTTTAAAAACTTCAGAAGTGGCAGGAAGAAATCAAATTACCCCATGAATAGCCAAAAATTATCTTCATCAGCTTGGTTATTATTGACGAGCTACCAGGAGATTGGTCCTTCTAACCCCGACTAATATCAAGAATGGTGGGCAATTGAGATGAATGATAAGTTCGTAGCTTTTTGGCAGAGCATAATTTCTTCTGACGAATCAAGATTTGCTTAATTTTCAGATACAGCATCAAACGTCTTCTTCGACCAAGTCAGTCTCCTGACATGAATCACATTGAATACCTGTTGGAAATATTAGATAACAACGTGCGTAAAAACACTAAAAAGCCTGCTACACATTCAGATTTGCTGAATCTCGTATGCTAAGCATGGTATCATCATCAGTCTTTCAACATTCGTCGTTGGACATAGACCTTCCCCAGGATTCGCTGCACTTCTCTATCATGGGCGTCGTGGAGCCAGTACTTTCTGAAAGCATGGTATGAAATACTTCAAACTACAATTGCAGAGCCAATCAATCCTATGCAATGACGTGCTGTTGTTCTTAAACAGCTAAAAGGAAGTTAACTTCATTTTGTACAGTAAATGATCGAATGTAGTTAAAGCGAAACTGTTGGTGTCCATTTACTTCTTGCATCCATCTTTCTCTCTCTCTCTCTCTATGTATATATGTATAAATGTATATATATATATATATATATATATATATATATATATATATATATGTGTGTGTATATATATTGGGGTGGTTATTTAGTAGATGAAGGCATTTTCTAACAGGGTGGTTGGTGTAGAGTGATGTTACATCAAGGCTGGTCATGAATTTGCTTTTTTTTATATCTATGTTTTTTATTTTGTGTCTGCAGTCTCAAGAGTTTTTAAGGTGTAACCCCGTTACCAGAAACAATCAGCCACACACACTTTAAAGACTCTGGAGACCTCATACACAGTATATATATATATATATATATATATATATATATATATATATATATATATATATATATATATATATATATATATATATCCTATGGTTTTTCGTGTATGCTTACAGTTACATGGACATATATATACAATAATTCTCTTTTCTCTCTGTACATATATATATATATATATATATATATATATATATATATATATATATATATATATATATAAGTATGAATATATATTCATGTATATGATTGAAAATAAAATTTAGAAAACCATGTCGTGTACGAATAAGATTTCTTTGTTTTATTTTGACATTTCGCTTGTTCTGAACTAGCGAAACGTCAAAATAAAGTGAAGAAATCTCATTTGTACACGATATGGTCTCCCAAATTGTCATTTCACTTTAATATTCTCGGGTGTGAGTGTGTGTGTGTGCGCGCGCGTGTGTGTGTGTGTCTCTGATGGGTTTGTTCCTCACTGTTTGCTTCTTGACTATGGCTTTATGGCAAAGTTGGGTTCGTCTTACAAATATCGAAATTGACACGAACAGACTAATTAGATAAAGTGCATGGGTGGAGGAGAGGGTGTTGGAAGTAGATGTTGGGGGAGGTGAAACAGTTTTTTGTGGGGAGATAGTTATTGTTTCTGTTTTCTTTTTTTCTTTTTTTTTTCCTCAATGAAGAGTATTTATTAAAGTCTCCAGATCTGGTGTAGAGAAAAATTACATACATTCAATGTTTATTGTATAATCACATAGAAGAATATGTGTTTATCACACGAGCTTTCAGTCTGTAAATTCTTGCTCAGTCGTTGTCTAGTAGCGGTTTAAAAAAAATTCTCCAGTTTTTTAATTTGAATTTTTTTCAGTATTTTTTTTCTTTTCTCTGTTTTTATCGTCCTTCAAATTCAGTCGTCGTCTGACCTTTCAGGTTTATTTTTTTTCTAGAGTTGAGTAGATTTATTTTTCATTTTCTTGAATGATTTTTTCTCTTCTTTTTTTCCCTCTAGATTTAAGTGTCCATTTTCATTGTTTTCTTTCTCGTTTTTTTTCCTACTCAATCTGACCGTATAATTCGTTTTTTTTTTCTTCGTTTATTTTATACAATTCGTCGAATTCCCCATGATAAGAGAGTTTGAATTTTAATTTTCGATCCACGCTGCTTATTAACGATCGTGGAATGACGATCTGAGCGTTGCGATAAAAAGCAACAGAAATAAAATGAAAGAAATACTAATAAAAAATTAATGATAATTCATCGATTTTTTTCTGCTAGTGTTTCGACAATATTTTCATAGCATCATTCTTTTCTGTGTATATTTTCTTATTAAATCAAATTTGGTCTGTTTCCCAGTTCTCTTTCTCATATACCTATGTAGATCAATATATAACTGTCAATATGTATCAATATATATGCATCAATATATATCAAGCTATATATATATATATATATATATATATTCATATATATATATATACATATATGTATCAACATATACATATATATATATAAATATATATCAATATATATGTGTGTATATATCGATATATATGCAAATATCAATATATATGTATTTATATATATATGTATATATATCGATATATATCCAAATATCAATATATACATATACATATATGTATATATATATACATACATATATAAATATATATATATATATACATATATATACATATATATATAGATATATATCAATATGTGTATATAACAATATATATACAAATATCAATATATATATGTATATACATGTATATATATCAATGTATATACAAATATCAACATATATATATATATATATATATATATATATACATTTTATATGAATATATATATATATATATATATATACATACATATATGTATACATACATACATATATATATATATATATATATATATATATATATATATATATATATATATATATATATATATATATATATATATGTTACAGAACAGTAGCCAGAATAGGACGACATGTGTGGAAAAGAAAACGGGGAAACCTCAAATATTATTTCCCTCCTATCAAGATACGTTTTTTTTTGTTTTTGTTTAAAAAAAAAACAGCCATTAGATTTATCCCATTTCTACAATTTCATAATTTCTCTCTTATTAATTGGTTATTTGCAAATTGTCAATAGGTTGTTTGTTTTTGTTTTGTTTTTTTTTCTCAGAAAAATTCAAGTTGCTTTTCTGGTTTTCATTGTTCATTTGTCATTGGAAAACCGAGGAACAAAGAAAGGAATGAAAGAAAAAGTGTATATTCAGTGGTGGAAGAAGAAGCCCAAATGCAATGCATACGTAAAGATTTGTTTGTTATAAATTCTGTTATCGTTTTTCTCTCTTCTTATGTGAAATGCTGTTATTTTCTCTTCTTTATATCAGATGAAGTATTGTGATCCAATTTATTTTTAATAGTTTTAAATACTTTCCACTTTCATCTGAATTTTTTAGTTTTCATCCTATTTTTAAAAAATCATAGCTTCAATTCGGGCTCTCATTCTGCGTTTGTTTATTCTTACCGGAAGATCACTTTTTTCCCTTATGTCCGATTGCACAATGGCAACTGGTTGCCGTAAAATGACGACCTGAGTTGAAGTCGTAATGAAAATAGCTAATAATTAAGATGAAAGTAAAAAGTGGTCAAAACTGATAAAAATAGTGGTATTTGGCAATACAAACTTATTTGTTGAAATACTGATAATCCACGTATGTAAGCTGCAACACACACGCACACACATATATGTAGATATATATATTGTTTGAAACACTTCTCATCGAGTGTACGCACATACTGCAATCTTATTCTTTGCTGAAGTGTACAGCACTTTGATCCTAGGTAGAGTGCACAGATACTCTGTTTCTTGGCAGAAGCACGAATCTGTGTGTAAATAACCCAATAGTTTTTGACAGATATCCTGCTAGTGGTGTCAATAATATTGATATGTTTCCATTCCAGACGGCATGAACCTCCTGGAAAGAGAAGCAGGAAATTCTAACAAGTATCGTTATCATAAGAGATCTGGCATCTGTGAAATATAGAGGCAAGAATGGTAATACTCATGTTCTACCTGGCCTCTACCTATAAGCATCCATAAGCCGATCCCAGATATAACTATAACAAGAGAACTACACAAGATTGCACTCTGCTCGGATTGGGAGTGGTGTATTCACCATATGAAGTGAACACTTAGGGTCCATTGTAGAGATTTGGTTCCTCGGTAAAAATGGCAGAAAACCGTGAAGTGTAGAATGAAATCTTAAAACTCTACTTTAATTATAAACAGTCATTAGAGACTCCTAAGTATTATTTTTTTTCACCAAAGACAATATGACTGATTATTCCCGTATATACAAACCACACCTTCTGGACTTAACAGTTACTCATTTCATTAAATGAATATATATATATATATATATATATATATATATATATATATATATATATATATATATATATATATATGTGTGTGTGTGTGTGTGTGTGTGTGTGTGTTTGTGTGTGTGTGTGTGTGTGTATTTAATACTTTTCCTTGAGTGCACAGATACTGCACTCTGATCCTAAGTTGGGTTGTGAAGCAACACCTCTGATCCTAGTTAGAAATGCCGATCTATACGTAAATAGACCCAACATTTTTGACAGGTACAATAATAATAATAATAATAATAATAATAATAATACCAGGACCTAGCAAGGGAGTTGAAGAAAATGTGGAACATGAAAACCAGGGTAGTACCGGTCATAGTGGGAGCACTAGGAACTGTCCCCAAAACGCTGAGGGAGAGACTGGAGGAGATCGGGATTAGGGGGAGGATAGAGACCGTACAGACCACAGCACTACTTGGAACTGCACGGGTACTGAGGAAGGTGCTAGAGATATAAGTACTGCAACGAATTGTAGCTCTGTCATGATATGCGAAAGAGAGAGGAGACGTTAGCTGAAGACCTGAGGAGACTTATTGTCACTCAGCCTTCAGCGATAACCACTGGGCAACCGGTGTGAAACTGTAAATCGCAAAATTACTGCGACCTATGAGTACTAGGAGAGGAGGGCTGGAGACTTGAGGAGACTTGCTGTCACTCAAACTCCAGCGGTTACCACCAGGCAACTGGTGTGAGATTCCGAAATAATAATAATAATAATAATGATGATAATAATGATAATGTACCCTTAGATTGAGGGACCAGAGAACTACTCAAGGCAGAGTAAGGAAAGATTCATTACAAGACCCCAAAGTCGTATAGAAACTAATAAGTTGGTAGACAGG
>OY735209.1:17941112-17953612 GCA_963457665.1 Thysanoteuthis rhombus
CTCCTATTATTATTATTATTATTATTATTATTATTATTATTATTATTATTATTATTATTATTATTATTATAATAATATGCACAATGACCCTCTGCACAGATTTTAATACCAAGTGCTACGTATAGTTATATCATATATGATATCACAAGTTAGCTTTTGCTAAGAACAGTCATATATTTTACTGAGAGAACTTTTAGGGAGGATCCAGCCTGTTTAGCTGAGAGGTCTGCTAAAATTTGAAAGTTTAAAAATGCTTAGGAATTATTATTCAAAGTCGGAGAAAGGGGGGATATTTTTTTTTGTGATTATACTGCCCCCACCTTTTTTTTATTCATTCGATGATTAATCTCCTTATGATTTTCGTCTCATGATAATCTTTACTCAAATGAAAGATAAGTCCATGGAAATATAAATACATTACCTCCCGACAAAATATTTGCCCAATTGATAATTAGCAGAATTCATATTTATGGGCCTCAGGCTGCTTAAAGGGATGCAAAGTGGCTGTCATGTTATTCGACGGAGAAAATTCAGTGTAGATAAAAAATTTTTCGGAAAATTCCTTGGGTCAGAAGACCCTGGAAGACCCCCTGGATCCACTACCATTTCACGTTGTATAGAAAGTTTACGTGAGTTTGTGAGCTTCATCTGCTGAAAGCACTGCATAGCTTTTCATTTGTAATTGATGCATGTATATTTTCCTCCTTAGTTTACTGATACTAACATCGCGTACTAAGATTTCAACCCTAATAAAATGATTACCCATTATTCGTTTACCGTAAAAAAGAAACCCTCACTCGCTACAAATATTGATTGGGGCTCCATGGATCGATCAAAAACGGAAATATAATTATTTCCCTATGTGTTGCAATGAATTAGAGTAAGAACACCGGGTACTGCAAGCAGTTTGTTGACTAAGTGTGAGACTAAGCAAAATCTACGTACGTATAAATAAATTAATAAATTGAACCACTTTAAATGTCGGCAAGAGGCCTTAGGGAAGCGCTTGGGGACTTGAGGAGACTTGCTGTCACTCGATCCCCACTGGCAAAAGCAAAATATTTCTGGTGTGAAGTAATGAAATAAAATCAATAATAAAACCAAGTCTGAAAAACCCCCGAAAAACAAACACGAAAGAAAAAAACAAAAAAACAAAAACAGTAAAGCAAACGAAGGTGTATCAGTTACACAACCGGGTTAATGGGAGTTTTACATTTTAGGAGACAGAGTCGGGTTGGGTGCTTTTCGAGAAGATCCAACATTTTCGGTTTTTTTTTTTCGTTGGTTTGGCCATTTTTTTTGTTGTTTTGTTTAGATCTCGTTTACTTGTGATCTTACTTGTGATCTTACCTGTCGGAAAACGAAGATGAAAGAAGCCGACCATCGTCGACCCCTCCGACTTGAAGTAGGTTTATGTTAGCGCCCATAACTGCGAGATTTGGTTTCCCACCATAAACGAAGAGTTGTCTCGATCCACCATACAGCTCGGGATTTTTTTTTATCTACCACCTTTCTCCTCCCCCCTCTCTCTCTCGCCCCAATATCTCTCATTATATATATATATATATATATATATATATATATATATATATATACATATATATATATATATATATATATATATATTGATAATGTTGATGCGACAAGATCTTTCAGTATGTGTAATATGCCTTTGCACGCACAAATGTACGTGCGCACACAATCACACATACACACATACGCACATACACACACGCTTACACACAACCCTTAACCTAAATATTTAAATATTCGATTATTTCCTGAATTAGTTATGAAAGCACTTCCCTTTTTATCACTCGCTGTCTACCATATTCATTGGTATGCTTATTTCCCAAGACACTTATATATATATATATATATATATATGTATATATATATGTGTGTGTATGTGTGTGTGTGTGTGTGTGTGTGTGTGTGTGTGTAAATGGTTGATTGTGTGTGTGGTCAGAGTCATATATGTATGTTCATGTGTAGTGTGAGTGTGAGTGTATGGAGGTTTTCGTCAACTACATATCCTGATTATTTATATCCTAATAATGTAGAAATTTATTTCTCTTCAGATCTGTTTACATGTTCTTCTTATGTTTTGGCGACCGGACCTATCAGGATAGATATTTCCATCATACATACGTACATACATATGTATGTGTGCGTGCACATACATGAATACGCATATATATATATATATATATATATATATATATATATATATATATATATATATATATATATATATATATATAAGATTTACACTATGTTTCGCGTATCTTTCACCCACATATACACACATAGAAAACCGTTCCTTATAATGTTATCAAACGTTTATCATTATCCAAATCTGTCAGTCAGTACCAAACGCTTTATCTAAATTGAATTAAAAACTTCTATCAAAACTTAACATCAATCGTATTAATTTTATAATTTTTTTCATGATTATGAATTTAATTATACTAGATGAAAAACCCCTCTTATGGGCCAGATGCTCAGTTAATTTTTGCAGAAGTCTTAACTGATAACTTAGGGCCCAATGAGAGATCAAAACTGTCTTAAAAGGGGTACCTTGATTCAAAACCTCGTTTTGGCTAAGTCGCATACAGATAAACAGCATCAGACTCTTTATATTAGATAAATAGATACATATAAAAAGAAATCAGTGCAGACGCAGGCCCCACATTATTATTATCATTATTATTATTATTATTATTATTATCATTATTTGGAATCTCTCACCAGTTGCCTGGTGGTAACCGCTGGAGTTTGAGTGACAGCAAGTCTCCTCAAGTCTCCAGCCCTCCTCTCCTAGTACTCATAGGTCGCAGTAATTCTACGATTTACAGTTTCACACCGGTTGCCCAGTGGTTATCGCTGAAGGCTGAGTGACAATAAGTCTCCTCAGGTCTTCAGCTAACGTCTCCTCTCTCTTTCGCATATCATGACAGAGCTACGATTCGTTGCAGTCCTTATATCTCTAGCACCTTCCTCAGTATCCGTGCAGTTCCCAGCAGTGCTGTGGTCTGTACGGTCTCTATCCTCCTCCTAATCCCGATCTCCTCCAGTCTCTCCCTCAGCGTTTTGGGGACAGTTCCTAGTGCTCCCACTATGACCGGTACCACCCTGGTATTATTATTATTATTATTATTATTATTATTATTATTATTATTATTATTATTATTATTATTATTATTCAGTTGCAAATCACTGGAACTTTTTTTTGCATTCATCAACTCAACGCATTTTAGGGGTACACTAATTCTATACCTCTTGCTTCAATACTCTGGTTTCGGCAACTTATAGGTCACATGTAGATAAACACTAACATATTATCAGTATAATATAGATGGATCAATGCAATTCGAATCATACCGTCGGTGGAAGCGCGAACGCAGTCCCAATGGTATCATTTCTATTTCACTTTCAAATTTCAAAATTGACTTGTTACAAACATGCTTGGGTTCCCATTAGTACAGGCAGAACATTTCATTTGCTATTTTGTTTAAAATTCTGAGTTACGCTATGACTTAGAGACGGACAGACATTTGTCGAAGTAGAGTGGGCTGACAATGAATTATAACAATGAATGTCATCATCATCATCATCATCATCGTACGTTGTTGGACATGGACCTTTCTCAAGATTCGCCACACCTCTCTATCATGGGCTTCACGGAGCCAGTCTTTTTAAAAAAAATTGTTAGCCACAATTTCGCAAATGATCTCCGGGGATCCATGTTGTGAGTTGTGAAGTTCAGTGGTTGTCTGTCATTTTTGCAACATGCCCCACCCATTGCCATTTGTGATTTCTAATGGTTCCTATAATATCTCATGTCCTTTCTCTAATATACGGTGCAGTCTTATAATCTCTCCAATATGAGGTTGAGTAAGATTCTCCCATGCGCACGTTGCATAATTCTCAGTTGGAGAGTCAACTTTTTGCTTAGGTTCCTTGTCTCTGCTCCAGATTAATGTCAACGTTAAGCGACAAATCTTTTAAAAACAATGAATATAAATTGTCCTAATTTTAATATCCTTTACCCAATGTTATCTTTTGCTATTTAAAAGACTCTGTCCATAAATGATCACTCAAAGCAACTTCTACAACTCGTATGTATGTTTCTGCAAAGAAAGAAAAAAGCAGGGGAAGAGAAAGGTGAAAGAGATGAGTAGAGGAAAGAAACACACACACACACACACACACACACACACATTTATATATAGTATGGAAAGCTTTAAAACTTGAAATACTAAACATTGAAAACCTTTTTCAATTTTTTTTGTCATATCAGTCACTCATCTACCAATATCCGTCAATGCAATTTATGTTATTTTCTTCAATGTTTTTCCCCTGTTGGAATTGCAACGTACGTAACTCACAGTTCGTGTCATTTCTATTGAATGTTCACCCATGTGAATATCGAATCTGTTGTGCTGGCTTTAATCTCAAACTGGATATTAACCAACTTATATCATCTTTGAGAATACTAATTACACAGACAAAACTATATCGAGTTGATTCTCTACGAGCGTATTCAACAAAAGAATGAGACAATTTTTTCCACTAAGCTTTTTTAAAACACTTTTTATAAAGAAATGAAGTACCAACACACACACACACACACACACACACACACACACACACATATATATATATATATATATATATATATATATATATATATATATATATATATTGATAATGACTGATGATCATCAAAAGATTTGGGTCACCAACTTTGGAACGTTTTTTAAAAAAAAACAAACTTCGATGACATCAAAAAAGCAAAGTAGAAAATTAATCCCCAAAATTAAATGTTTTTTACAATGTACATTTAAATGAAGGGTTATTGCCTCGTTATACTCTAATGAATATATATATATATATATATATATATATATATATATATATATATATATATACATATATATAGTTCATAATATGTTTTTAATTTTTAAGATTACAAATAGAAATAGAAAATAGATTTCATCCGTGATGTTTGATTACAGTAAATAGATCTATTAATATATACAAAATAAAAATTGCAAGGATGTATTTCCGGTGGATGTTGGCATTTCGTACCTAGCGCACTCATCGGCAACTAGAAATACGTTTTATACGTCAAAAAATACGGGATGATTTATGCATGGATCGACATTGTGGAGCACAAAGTTAAAATAATCATCCAAGTTTTCTAATTCTAATCATTTTTAAATTTTCCACTCAACTCAATCTGTTGTAAATGAAAATCTCCACTTATATTAAGCAGTATGAAAACAATCGTTGAAATGAACTTATTTTTTTTAAAATAAAAAGTATAATTTGTTTGATTATAAAATAAACTCACACATTTAGACTTTTTTCTCTTCTTTTGATTTCAAATGATCATCGTCCCTGAGACGTATTCCCATTTGTTATGTAATAGCAGTCTTTTTCATTTTATTATGACCCTATAATCGTTTGTATTAGTTGTGTTTATGTATTTTTTCTTCATAAAAAATTAATTTTCTTTTAAACCAAACATACCAAGAATTTATCATTTCTTGTAAATAATTATACAATCAAAATGGGTACTAATAAGTATTATTTATCATCCTGTACTACAGCATTAAGATTATATTACCAAAAAGTAAATATAATACGGCCCAAAAGTAAGGACATCTCTATAAAAAAAAAGTCTAATTTCCGTCTATGTAGAAGGTATATTTTCAAATCAAACTTTATTTTTTTCTTGAAGGGGATTTGAATAAATTTGAATAGAAGTAAATCTTGCAATTTTCAACTCGTTCTTATAAAGACATAGTTTTCTGTGTACAGACGTTTATTTCTGAAATGGCTACACGTGGACAAGAAATCTCCTCTGTTTAGAAGGAACGCATTATCAATTTGCACCAGCAGAACAATGGCTACCCCTTCCCGCCAAAAGAAAATAGCTACTAGATCGATGTTGGGCTAAGAATCTATTGCCCACATTATGCATAATTGATAGATAAGTGGGAAACTCGGAGGTGTACAGAAATAACCAGGTTGACCATGAAAGCTGACCTCAAAGTCAACACGTTATATCAGGAAATTGGTTGATGAAGACCCAAGAAAATCGTCTGCAGGTGTTACTAATGAATTAAGGTATGTGCTGTGAATGTTTCGATTACAATAATCAAACGGGCCCCAAAGAAGGCAATGTTTAAATCAACAAAATAGGCTTACATGGCCGACGACCGCGTAGGGATATGGAGACTCTCTCAAAGTTTGCTCAAGAGAATAAAGACAAAAATTCAGAGTCTTAGGTCAGCCTACTGCAGCCAGGTGTGGAACAAAAATCAACCTATTTGGGTCTGATGGCACCTGACGTGTTTGGCAGAGTCATGGTGGAGTGTTCGAGGAATCGACAGGATCATAAATGCTGAAGATTACGTCAGAATATTGAAAGAAAACGTTGCTTTCACACAAACGCTTGGGAAAAAGAGCTATGTTCCTGCATAACATTAATCCAAAACATTCTGCTTTATAAAAAATAGATTTTCTGAAGAAATCAAAGATGAAAATGCTTGATTGGCATAGCATATCACCGGATTTCCGTCATCCACCTCATCCGAAACGCATTTAGCACAGGTTGTACTAAACACAATCTCCCTGACCACTAACATATCAACACCAGAATATAAAATGATAATAATAAAAATAAGCAATAAAGAACCAGGGAAGAATACCCCATAAGACAACAGTTTAGTTGTATGTGAAGGCAGTGTGAAAACAACGAAAAAAATCCCAGCTGTTCGTCGATCGCAATGATTACACGAAACTGATCAGTAACAACACCTCTGTAAATATCCATCAATTTATGCACTATTTTGAAATATCAGGCTCTATCACCATAGATAAATCAACCCCTGGAACAGTAAATAAATGTGTGTATATATATATATATATATATATATATATATATATATATATATATATATATATGTGTGTGTGTGTGTGTGTGTGTATATATATATAAGGGCATCTAAGGAAATAGTTTATGAAAAATGCTTGATATTTTCAAACTGTTAGTGTGTGGAATGCATTTATGTATCTATATTCAGTATGTGCAATATGTTCGTGTACTCATATACTTGTATCACAGTGTATGTGTGCAAGTAGATGCTTTTGTACAGAGATGTGTGTAAATCTCGGCTGAAGAGCGCGGGTGTGCGTGTGTCTCCACGTGTGTATTTGAAAGAGAGAGAGAGAGAGAGAGGGGTATAGTTGGGTGTGGCTATACATTTGTACGTGATAAACAGAAACAAACAAAACAAGTCGTATATATAAAAAAGAATAAGTTAAAAACAACCAAACACCCAAAAGAAATGGCCTCAACTGCTAGAATTGATATATATACTTATTGTGAGGGAGATACAAGCGACACCTACCGGTACAGATGGAGAAAATCAAGTCCCTGTAAATGGAAACGAGGCTAATGCAAATATGTCGGTCGGCTTTCTTTTGTTTGTTAATAATTCCTGGTATTTAGGTACTATTCGCTAACTTTACTATTTTTCTGCTTTTATTGTACAAATCCTATTCAGGGAAATACGCACTGTGGATTTTACAAATAGCAAACTTTGGCGTGCTTCAATAGCAGTTATCTTTCTTCAGAAGATTTTCTAGAATGGAAAGATCAGAAATTAAACAATCGACTTATTGAAATAATCTGCTGCAATGGTTTCTGCGTAGGGAACATGAAAAAACGTAGAACTGATTACTGAAAGATGCTATTTTCCAATCCACGAAGCAATAAATATACACTTAAATTAGGAAGCATCAAGTGGGTGCGTACCTATGTCAACGCCATTGTCACTAAAAACTGAATGAGATTTACTTAATTCCGTGCAATAGCTCGGGTTTACGGCCGACGTTGTGATAGATGGACTCGATAAAAAGTCTTCCATCTTGGACGCCACGACTACGATTGAAAACTATACGCTTTATCTTAGCGTAAGATCAGCCGCAGCTGTCGTAGTTGAGTATTTAAGTTTATTTAATAAACAATTCATAGAAAAGGACCTTTGAGTCATAATATATAGCTACAGAGCACAGGAGGTGACTGCATAATTCCTAGATCTGTCCCAAAACTGTATCAATTCTTTCTCAAACCATGATCCATCCTTCAAAAAAATGTCATTGAAATTCATTGAAAATTTTGTATATATATATATATATATATATATATATATATATATATATATATATATATATATATGTATGTATGTATGCATGTATGTATATATATATATATATGTATATATATATATATGTATATATATACATATATATATATATATATATGTATATATGTGTGTGTGCGTGTGTGTGCACGAGAATTTCAGAATAGCACCCCAGAAATCTTGGTCTAAACTACATACAGGGACAAAGACATACATACGACTACATGCTTCCACTTATATAAACACATACACACATACGCACACACACGCACACACGCACATACACATATATATATATATATACATATATATATATATATATATAAATACACACGCGCACACACACACACACACACACACACACACATATATATATATATATATATATAGCTAGATTCTAATTTCAGATATTTTGTTACGATTATAGAAATTCAAGATATATACAGGAATGTATCCTTCATTTTATAACGCAGCGTTTAGAAGTGTATAAATACGTAAACGGAGTGTGATTCAACATTCGAAATCCTGCAAAGATTTTGAACTCAAATACCGATTGCTTGGTTTGAAACCACCAATCACTGTGACGGGCACATATATAAATTGATGCAGATCGACAAAATTAGCATGAGATAGATTTGGAGAGATTTCGGTATTAAGATAGAAAAGTATGTATTATAGATAGAATTAGATTAACGTAGATTGGGATTGAGATAGATATAAAATGCCTGAGATCAGTTGTTTAACATGTAACTGATTTTGATATATAGCTTTTGTCATACTAGATGTAGTTTTTATATACATATAATATTACATAAGCTTTATATCAAAATTTACGAAGTAAAGAGCTGATGATTCTAATAAGCGGAAAAGTGCCAATAATAAAAAACTCAATAAAATTCTATAAACTACATTAACAGATATTGGGAAATCAGCGACTGAAATGGCACAAAAAGTTAAAAAAAATATATATTCAGTGTTAAAGGCTTTAAAGCTCTGTAGACACATTTGCGTATAATCTAAGAAATGGACACATTTGGTCCGACAGAATGAATTATAAAATGTGTTATATAATATAAATAATTGTTTGAAATGATCCCCTGTCGTTTCACGGTTAATATATCACTCAATTTAGACAACATAAATAGAATAAACAACTAGTAAAGATGTGCCTGATGCAGGAATAGAACCTGCCACCGATAGGGTAGCTGCTTCAACGTAGCGATGCTCTTACCGTTGTGCCCAACAACCGCTGGTAATGCAGAAGCCGAATAACTGCTTTCAACCCAAATTCTCATCTCGTTTATTCTCAGTATGTTCCGTCTCTTTCAATGCAACAGTATGTATTACAATATATATATATATATATATATGTATATATATATATATATATATATATATATATATATATATATATATATATATATATATATATATATATATATGTATATATGTGTGTGTGTGTGTGTGTGTGTGTGTATAAGGAGAGACAAGTAGACAGACAAACTCAAACCGACAGACATTCACTGATTTTTCCACTTGTTCGTAGTGAACTAACTTCTCTGTTATAAGTTACCTTACTACTGACGGATCTATCAATACTCTGCGTCTTAGAAGCTACAGCGTGCGAAACACTCAATATTCCAATTGAATAATTTTTCAAGGCCACCCTAATCTATTTCACCTGGGATGAAAAACTAAGCAGTTTGCCCAGGCGTCTGCGGCCATCTTCTCCAGGATTGGGGTGAAATATTTGTTTATGAAGAGGGGGGGGGGTGTATTCGGAATACATGTCACGTGGCAACATAACAAACAAACATCAATCGATGAGCTTATCCACAGTTTTCACGTTCTGGTTTCATACATCACATTTACAAGTTTTTTTTAAAACCTTGATCTTGATGATGGCTAAAAGTAAGGTCGAAAGCGCTACATCACAAACGTTTGGACGATGTTTACATTCTTGGATCGAGGTATACGTTCTCTTGTACGTAAAGAAGGAAAGTTGAAAATCGAAAATTGAAAAAAAGCCAAAAACAAGAACAACTTACTTGTGTATTTTCATTATTCCAACTTGCATTAACATATATATATGCAATGCTCTTCCAACTTTGTAATGGAACACTCTGGTGGGAATAGTGCGTAAGTAAATATATCGCTTAAATTCAACCATACTGACCGTCCAGTTCTGCGTAGGGTGGAGGTAAAATGCCAATCTGCAGATCCTACCTCGTATTACTGGATTGGATGATGGATGGTCTATAGGTCTACAGCCACACTGAAGAGTTGTAATACAACGAAACAGCTGTCTGTGGATGTCTCAATTATTCAATCATTATATATATATATATCACCAACGCAGACGGTGGAGTGAGGACATTCTGCCCCAACAATGTGGAAGGGACCTCTGTCCCACCATTCCAAACTCTCCTGCACTTTCGACACACGCCCAAAGGAGGCCGTATGTTACAACGGCCAAAACGTTGAATAAAAAAAAGAGGACAACATACCTCCTCCCCCAAATCAGTGTACATTGATGATTCCTTATCCCAAAATTGCAGACCGAAAACACATTTATTTCACCCCCAGGGTGCTCAACACGCGTAGCCTTGTGGCAGACGAAGTCGTGCTTTGGTATCATGTCGGTTCTTCACAGACCCGATTCAAGAGTGACATACGTTTAGAATGATACTATTTGAATTTTCGTGAAACTGAAGGAAAGAAATGGGTTAATTCAAGTTATTTCGCCTCTATTTTTGAAAGCCTCTTCTAATCTCTGTCTTTGTACGGGGGTGCGAAGGGCTTGTGCTGCCGATGTAGAGGAAATGAAAAAAATGGTCGGAACGAAGGGAAGAGCGAACATTCTCACAGCTTGACAGATGGTAACAAGGGAGCATTGAGACAATATGAATAGATGGCAACAGAGACTGATGAATGCGTTCGGGGCGACTACAGGACAGTTTCGCTTCGTTCGCACCAAAGAGTCCGACAGTGTCCGGGTTGAGAGCTGGCCACACACATATATTAAATGGCACGCACACATACACACACACATGCACACACACACACATACATGCACACGCATACGTATTGCACTGTCATGTATCTACACGTATCTCTCTCTCTCTCTCTCTCTCTATATATATATATATATATATATATGTGTGTGTACACACGATAACAGAGAGACGGATAGACTAACATCTGCATAAACGTATGTATATTTCAACTAGAAATCCAGCTGATAAGTACTTCAGAGTTTACGGACTTACTGATCCACTCGTATATATATATATATATATATATATATATATATATATATATATATATATACGCATGAATCAATTAACCCGTAAGGTCTCCCCCCCTCTCTCTCTCTCTATATATATATATATATGCATATATTTACTGGTGAATATATGGAATGCACATAAACCGGAGTGAATGTCGGAAATTATTTTATTTCCTTTTTCAAATCATAATTTCAAAAAATTATTCCCTGACCGTTTCCGACTAAACAGCTATTTTTGATATGAGAGAGAGAGAGAGAGAGAGAGAGAGAGAGAGAGAGAGAATGAATGGGGCTTGATAGTGTCACATCTAATCACTGCAATAATAAGACTTCATAAAGATGTCACCGTACCCCTTGACGTCGAGAATTGGAAGCACCTTTCAGAAAACAGACCGAGATGGTAAACATATACGAAGAATATTTTAACAATTCAAGATACTGTGAGGAAAATGCATAGATATCAGAAACTGCAGAGGATCTACAAAACATGTTGAGTGATCTAAACAGAGAAAGCTAAAAAAAATAGGATTAAAGATGAACAAATCAAAGACAAAAGTAATGTTCGATGATGAAGTCCTGAAAAGGCCATAAGAATAGACAGTGAAGCTTCAGAGGAAGTTAGGGAATACGTTTACCAAGGCCAGGCGTTAAATCAAGAAAAAGACCACCATAATGAAATAAGTCGGTGCATAACGATTGGATGGAAGTATATGGTATATATAGTATAAATAAAAACATACTGAAGAGAAAATTAGAACGTTAAGCATACAATCAATGCATAATACAAGCTATATCGTACGGACACGAAATTCTGAAAACTCACATAAGCACTGGAGAACAAACTCAGAATAGCACAGAGGACAATGGAAAGACCATTGTAAGGAATCACTCATAGCGATAGAAAAAGATCAACGTGGATATGAGAGAGGACCAGAAGGATATCATACAAGTAATTGAGCCACAAAACTGGAAGATCGAACACAAGAAGGAGA
>OY735209.1:17956112-17988178 GCA_963457665.1 Thysanoteuthis rhombus
ATGGCAATATCTTTTTACCCTTTTTTTCCATTTGGACGTTAACCCCCCCCCCCGCAGCGTTTTTATACTTGCCCTCCCGCCCTCTTTCCTCCTCTTTGTAACTTAGTCCTCATAGCCTTCTCTTTTTTTTCCTTTTTGGATTTTAGCCAAACGCCCCTTTCGTACTCCAATACATTCAGGTTTATATCGTGAATACAAATGATTATTCTATGATATTTTCCTTGATATTTTTTTTTTTTTACTAAAAATGAGATTTAGATTATTGCACAAAATCAACGTGTTGCAAGTGTCGGGCATATACAACGTCGTATGTTGTTTTGTTGTCGCTTGACAATTGTTTTAGATTGAAATATATATGTACCATGGTATTTGCATCGTTTATCAGCTTGTAGCTTTTGTACCGATTTTTTTTTTGTCAGCAGACAATAAAAAGAATGATACACACGATCATATACGCCCCTCCCATATGTATATATATATATATATATATATATATATATATATATGTATATATATATATATATATATATATATATATATATATATATAAAGAGAGGGAGAGAGAGACAGAGACAGAGACAGAGAGAGGCAGAGAGAGAGAGAGAGAGAGAGAGAGAGAGAGAGAGAGAGAAAGAAAAAGGGGGAGAAAGCAACGATATTTTTGATAAATTCAAATCAATGGAAAAAAGGGCAACTCTGCTATATATATATATATATATATATATATATATATATATATATATATATATATATGTATATGCGTGTGCAGGTGTGTGAGTATATACAAATATATATATATATATATATATATATATATATATATATATATATATATATATATATATATATATATACATATATATATTAAAAATATATAGTCTGACAAGTGCGTTGTAAAGAAAGGAGTTTATTTTGAAAAGAAAAATGCATGTAAAATAAATAAATATTCATCACATACGTATATAGAGTCCACTGTCTTAAACACCAAATATATAACAGAATTTTTCAAAAACTTGTATATATATATATATATATATATATATATATATATATATATATATATATATATATATATATATATATATATATATATATATATATATATATATATATATATATATATATATATATATATATATATATATATATATTCAAATAACGTAATACATTTATAAATGTTCCGTTGGATTTATATATATATATATATATATATATATATATATATATATATATATATATATACATACATATATATATATATATATATATATATATATATATATGTATATATATATATATATATATATATATATATATACATATTTATATAATCCAACTGAATATTTATGAATGTATTAAATTATTTGAAACTCAATTTGAAATGACCCCCGTTGTTGAAAGGAAATAGAATCACTCGGCTTAGACAGCGTGAATAGAATAAACAATTAAAGAAAAATGTTTTGTTTCGCCGAAATCAAACCTGCGACAGATATACTAAGAAACTGGAAAGAAATCACCCGTTTATCACGTGTGGTCGATTATTTTCAATTTTAATCTAATTACCTTTATAGCTGTCGTTAGAATGCAGTATTTAAAACTATCCAAACGTATACCCACCAATAGAATGAATACAGATACAAATATATATGTATCCATACATATACAAACATACACAAATACATACATGTATACACAAATAGAATGTCTATGATTGAAATCAATACATCGATACAGATATTAGATAAAAACTTAGATTGACAGAAAGATTAGTAAATCTAGATAGATAAATACAAAAGGTATACGGATATGCGTAGACAAATATAAACAAAGATTTGTTTGAATTGATTGAAAATAGATTCAGCAGTATATAGATCGACAACATCTTGATAGATTGTTAAATACAACCAGAATGCAATGGATTGGAATTGAGATAGACCGATATGTACGTATGCAAACACAATTAGATGTATGAAAGAGATTGACAGAAACGAATATGGATAGATAGATAGATAGATAGATAGATATGAATAAATTGGTAGATGGTGAGACAGACATGGATAAGAATAGACTGAGATAGCTAGATATGAATTGACTGAGAGATTGATATGGATCGGACGGATAGATTGATAGATAGATAGAGACGGACAGATAAATAGATAGCTTGATTGACAAATATAAATATGAATTGACTGGGATAGATTGATTTGAATTGACTGAGATAGATTGATATGGATTTGATGAGATGGTATATATATATATATATATATATATATATATATATATATATATATATATATATATATATATATATATATAAATTTTTGAATGTTATGTCTAGTCACAGACATACACGCTTAAACGTAGACCAGCACTGCAGCTGATTATTAGAAATTCCATCTTCTTTTCTTTCTTTCTCTTCCTCAGTCGCATCCGTACGCATGCAAAACAGCCCATACACCAATAGGTACAAAGAGTGCGTGCATACTTTTAACAACATTTTTTTGCAGCCTCAAGTGAGTCGACTTCATTCTTCCAATCACATTCAATCTTCTCTCGTGTGCGTAAAAGTTTATCGAATCACTCGAAGAATGGATGGAGCCGCCATTACGGCGAGAATGTCGTCTGCGTTACTAATTGCTCGGTTTCTCATTCAGACGCCATCCGGGTTCTGTGGAGCGGTCACGTGCAGAAGAGGGGCACAATTTCGCCTCAGCAAATAACTCCTGTCTCTTCCTTTTTGTAAAATTCCGTTTTTTTTTTCTTCTTTTTTTTAAACTTCTTTTTCAAATCTATTCAGTTATCATTGCAATCCAGTCTCTATGTCAAACTGGCTATTTCGATAAATAATATATAGGTATACCTTGATTAGTGCGTCAAAATTTTTTGTACCGTTCAAAATCGCACTGATCTAGGTCTTTTTATCAACTACTTTAATGCACATTTTTTTTCATAGTAAACTCAGTTACATCAGTTGGTATAGCAATTCCTTAAACGCGGAACATCAAACCTGCACCAATCAAAACCTTACAATTCAAAGTATTGTTGTACGTTATCACACAGAACTGTTACGCCATCTGCAAGTACGGCTCCTATTTTGACAATATATGAGGTTGAAATAGTTCTCAGGCCCCCAACACTTACAATAATATCGTAAAAATTAAATATTTTAGAATTCGAAATAATATAAGGCTTATCCTACGAGTAACTTGGAAATTACATGTAAAGGGTGAATTTTATACCAACCGTATTAATATTTGAAAGTATTATTCTGTAATATATATATATATATATATATATATATATATATATATATATATATATATATGATTATACATTGCGTCATATTAAATAGACTCTTATTTGAAATGATCACCCATCATTACACGGTTAATGCATAACTTGGTCTAGACAACGTAAATAGAATAAACAAATTAAGAAAATGGGGCTGCTGCTCTAATTGCTTATTCTATTTACGCTGTCTTGGCTAAATGATACATTAATCGTGTAATAACGGGAGATCATTTCAAATGAGAGTTTTAACACAATTTATAATCATTCTGTCGGATCATATATATCCATTTCTTGAAACATTAAAACAGGTGGATTCTGTAGGAAGCTCATTTATAATGTTAAGTATTACTCTGAAATATATATATATATATATATATATATATATATATATATATATATATATATATATACACACACACACACACACACACATATATATATATATATATATATATATATATATATATATATAACAGTCTTTTTAACACAGCAGAATCCTGTTGATATGACTCCCTCGAGGATTCAAAGTGTACCGTTATAACGGGTGGATTTTAAACACAGTGTATTAATTCAAGCCTAAGACTTATCTTTCGAATTTCTTTTCAAATTTCTATGTATCTTCAGGCGGGATCGTTTTAAGGGTCTACTTAGTTTTTAAAATAATGTACTGAAACCTTCATGCACCTTTGCAGCAAACTAATCTCCGACAATAGTCTCGCGAGAATATGAAAGCAAACGTTCCGTTAGAACGTCAGGAAATAGTGCCGTGTTAACAACGAGAGTTCAGATCAAACATTTTCATTGATGTTAATTTTTACTTTTTATGAGCTCTGGCCTTGAGCAAATTGAAGTTATTCTAGACCTTTGTCTCATCGGCTCTTTAGCTCAATTGTAAGAGTGACACTGCGTTAACGCAGCTGCATATCGGTTGCAGACTCGTTTCCTGCAGTAGCCTATTTTTTCTTTAATTGTTTATTCTATTTCTGCTATCTCGACCTAATGATTTTTTAACTGGATGTTCATTTTAAATAGAGTTTCAAAGTTATATAACGCATTTATTCGGATTAGATATCCACTTCTTGATGATGATGATATTAACGATAATAATAATAATGATAATAACAACAATAATAATAATAATAATGATAATGATAATATATATATATATATATATATATATATATATATATATATATATATATATATATATATATATATATATATATCCGGATTAAAGTCAATAATATCTGAATTCGTTGCAAAATACTTTTGACCAACGAAATAAGATCGTTAGTTCTTACCACAGTGAAGCTTTATAGACTATAAATTCCTCTTCATCTAGTTATCTTCCTGGTACCGGAAGTACTGAGTCTTTTGATATAAATTTAAGCTCACAACCCAATCATACGAACATCATAATTTGAGCGGTAGTTGTATTTGATCCATACTGTCCAGAAGCCATTGTGAAACAGCGGAATTAATTAAACTTTGCTATGGTAAACAACTGATTATTCTCTCAAGATAAATTCAGATTTGATTTTTGAGTAAATGTAGAAACAAAAGAATTTTTATATACCGAATGAGATCGTTTGTTCTTATAGTAGTAAAACTTTACGTATATATATATATATATATATATATATATATATATATATATATATATATATATATATAAAGAGAGAGAGAGAGAGAGAGAGAGAGAGAGAGAGGGGGGGAGTGGGGACAAACCAGTGCATCATGGTGACCCTGAGAACCACGCTGATGCCAAATTATAATAATTATGAAAATGGCAAAATAGTTGATGACCTACCCCCCCCCCCTCCAAATGTAAGTGAATTGCATGCACTAAGATCATAAAATGAATTAAAAAGTAGTTATGGGAAAACACTTTGAAATAACAGCGATCAGTTTAAGGGTGACTTGCATGGCACATAGTCGTGGATACTTCGGTTTAGGACTGCGTGAATTTTGGCTTATAAAAATTTCTTCTCAACGGCAAAAAACAGAAAGTTCACACACACTAACACACACACACACACACACACGCACACACACACACAAAACATATGTAAATATACTGCAAGAATGTGAGGACTGTGATGAATAATTGTGATAATATGCAAGCGGAAGAAACATATTCTGAAATAATGCAGTCATATGCAACAGATATGTACGTATTATGTAAGTATGTATGCATGTATCAATCTACCCATATATTTATCTGTCTAAGTCTGTTCATATCTATTTCTCTTTCACATTTTTCCCCTGAGTTTCACACTTTGCCTAAAAATAATAATAACAATAATCCTGAAACAGGGCCGTGGTTAAACAGCTGATGAACCCTAAAATGAAAAAAATAAAGTTCAGAATTAAAAAAAAATGTAAGTAAACTGCATGTACCAAGATCTTGAAATAAATTGAAAAATACTTATGGGAAAACACATTAAGATAACTGGTCGGATCAAGGGTGACTTGTATGACACGTAGTCGTGGATACTTAGTAAATTAACACTTATAAACATTTTTTTTCAGCGTTAAAAAACGGGAAGTTCATATGGCTATCACTACACACACACACACACACACACACACACATATATATATATATATATATATATATATATGTCTGTACATATCTGCTTGTCTCTCTTAGTATTTTCCGTCTCGGCCACTTATGTATATATATATATATATTAATAATTATAAATTGCGTTATATTATATAAAAAAAAACTTATTTGTAATGATTTCCTGCCATTACATGGTTAATGTATCACTTAGCACAGAGAACGTAAATAGAATGAACAATTAAAGAAAATAGGTCTGCTGCAAGAATTGAACCTGCCACCAATAAGTTAGCTCTTTCAACGTAGAGATGCTCTCACCATTGAAGTTGAAGGCAGTTACTTGGGTCTTTACATTACCAGTGGATGTTTAGCTCAATAGTAAGAGCATTGCTACGTTGAAGCAGCTACCCTACCGGTGGCAGGTTTGATTTCTACAGTAACCACATTTTTCTTGAATTGTTTATTCTATTCACGTTGTCAAAGCTGTAAGATACATTAACCGTGTAATGACGGGAGATCATTTCAAATAGGAATTTTTATATAATATAACGCAATTTATAATCATTCTATCGGATCATTTATATCCATTTCTTTATATATATATATATATATATATATATATATATATATATATATATATAATTACTTCTTGACATGAATAAGTGTACTGAAATGAGGTCTGCAATGGTAATAATTATGATACGGTAGCAATAGAGAATACCTGAAAACAGCACACACGCACACGTTCACTCACGCACACACATATTGTCAATTGGAACAGAGAAAGGCTTATTATTCAATATAAACCCTAATGGCGGTTGGGTGATCCTTTCAACTTATTTAATGTAGTATGCATAGCCCTCGACTTTCTCTGAGCACCTCTTCACTCTTCTCAATCCAAGTGACTTTTACTGTTGAATAAAAGAGGCCAACATTTTTTGAAAAGGTGTTACTTGTTATTGTGAAGTGTGTAAAGTGAAAATAGGTTAATGTGTCGGTATCCTGACCTGAGGTGGAGAGAAGAGGAGAAGAGAATGTTACTTTATCAGTACGTTCCCATCATTATGCGTTAGTGTTTCTCGGGAGCATTTCTCAAAGATTTCTTTCCCTCTTTATTTGTCAAAGAGATTGGATGGAAAACCAATCTCAGTAGCCAGATGTAATTATTATATTATTTTTAAGCGAAGATTATTCAACGCTCCATCGAAACAACTACGTCCGGAAATCTTTTCTACAACAGAGAAAATTTCAAATACTCTGGAACTTCGAGATCCAGACAGACTATCTATCCATCGAAGCAAAAAGATCGTGTCTGATTTGTGCCATACAAAGAAAAGAAAGTTTGTTGAATCGATTTGACTATTTCAGAAGAAAACAGGTTGAAGATGAAAGAAAAAGAAGAAAAAAATTCCAGGACCCAGTCCTGGACACCGGAGAAGCTGTATAATATGAAAGTTAGGGTCATACCCATGATAACTGGTGCACTTGGAAATTTAACTAAAGAACTAGGACTGTATTGTTACTTTCACTGACACCCTTGAAAGAATTGGAGATTTTGACGATGATTGGGTCTTCCTAAACCTAAGAACTGTTGGGGTCTGTGAGAATTCTCTGAAAAGAGCAGAAGATTTGAGAAGACTTGTTGCAATTCAAGTTCACAAATAGACAAGGCACAAGAATGTGTGGAGATAGAGATGGCACTGTCATCCATGAAATAAGTGAATGCAGCATGTTGGATCTGAAAGGGTTCAAAGATAGACATGACTGGTAGGTAATAGTGATCTACTGGGAACAGTGCAAATGATTAGGATTTGACCACACAAACCAAT
Organism: Thysanoteuthis rhombus; assembly: GCA_963457665.1. Lineage (NCBI taxonomy): Eukaryota > Metazoa > Mollusca > Cephalopoda > Oegopsida > Thysanoteuthidae > Thysanoteuthis > Thysanoteuthis major. Next base: position 17,963,799 of record OY735209.1, read on the forward strand.
GACATAAGCGCGAAATAGAATCAGTCTTAGAGAATCATCATCATCAGTCTCTTAACGCCTGTTGTTGGACATAGACCCCCATGTTTCGCCACACTTCTCTATCGTGGGCGTTGCGAAGCCAGTACTTTCTGAATATTCATTGGTATTTTGAGATTCAAACAAATCAGCTAATCCAGACTAGAATACTAAATCGAGTTATAGTTGATAGATAAAAGGACGACGATTTATCAGATTGTTGATTTCACTGTTTATGAGAGGAACTCAAAACTACGTATCGACTTGCCAAGTTCAAGGACAACGCAAAAGGCTCTACACCTCGGGGTTGACACCTACAGACTCTATACAAAAAAGATTTGGAGGAATGATGAAGAATAACTAAGAAAGAAAAGTAGTAAAATAATTTTTTCACGGGGAATTTTAAAGGCAGATAGAGACTATCGTGACCATGAACATCATTGCGCAGAGGAGACTTGAAATAAGAAACAGGATCCTTTATCATTTCAGCCCAGATCATGTGCATCAGGACTGATTATATCAGAGACAAAATATAGACGAAATCGAGAAAAATGACTTTCCCAACCTTTTAGGGGGAAATATGAGGCTATGATCTATGAGTGAATGCTCCGATTTAGCTCCAAAGGGATAGAAAAACATGATAGAGTAAGATCCGTAATACGAGGGATATTTTGCGAACAGCTTGTGTTCGACCACGTAAACAAATGGTATTAACACAAACCTGAGGCTGTCCCGAGAAAAAAAAAGAAGATACGCTAGGACCAACCATCCTATCCTAGCGAGAAGACTGGATCGGATAGTTGTAAACAACGGAAGTGGGTAAATGAATGCGCTGTATAGACTTGAATGTACATTATGATGACGCCGAGTGATGATTAAATGACGTCATAACATGGGCGATAAATGCGAAGATGGTGGTATTGATAGCAGAAGAATGTGGTTTCTGGAAATATCCATAATACTTGTGGGCCGTAAGAGCAACACGGTCTGTGACCATGATTAGGCACACGTGCAGATTCCCAAGAATTAGATAATGCAACTTTGATGAAAGCAAAGTAAATTCGTCTTGACAATCTCATTTAATACCAAGATTCTCTCCCAGTCTCTGTCTGTCTGACTGTCCTTCTCTCTCTCTCTCTCTCTCTCTCTCTCTCTCTATATATATATATATATATATATATATATATTCGTAATCTATGTAGGTTTCTGTTAGCGGTAAATTGTGAAACATAAGCGTTTTATTGAATACCTTGATACTCTGTAAAATACTTAGCATTTTTGGCAAAGTATGGAATAATCTTATATCATTCTAACCTTATATACCTTACCTACGGATTTTTACAGAATGCCCGAATATTCTCAAGAATTTCCAGGATTTTTAGGCGAAATATAATATGAAATACAGTTGGACACTTTATTAACGAATTGAAACCAATGAAATCTAAACCAATCGAAGATATAATAGACAACAGAGACGAGTATATTTTTTTTACCAGCGAATTAGTATCTGGAACCTATACTAAATAAAAATATCCAGATGAAAATTGAATTACTTGAGTTGTTTATATACTGCAGCGGTCTGGACTTGAATGACATTTTGAATTATAGAGTGCGTTTTTCCTTAACGTAAAACCATTTCTCAGTTTGTCACTCTGTTTTGCACACACACTTAACTAATCTTTGAGCAGTATCCGTTTATTTTTTTCAGCTTACCCGAGTGAGATTTGTTCATCCATTGGAAATGCCTCCCAATGTCAATAAAGGCTTTTTTCCTTGCAAAAATCATCGATCTATCATATAGTTTTTTCAACATCCATTTTGTCCTACCCAACCGATAGAATTCGTCCTTGAAAACCATGATGGCGGTTAAATAATCTACACTCAATGAAATCCAGAGGCAACGGGCTTGTATATCGACAAACATATGTATATTTTATCAAGAAATGGATAGTAGTGATCTCTCCTATACTGTGCTGTCATGAAGAGATCACAAGACAGCACAATATATAAGGAAGAAATCAGGAGTCTGTGACATCATAGAAACTATTAAAAAACTAAAATGGCAATGGGCAGGCTATGTTCCAAGAATGAAAGACAACCGATGGACATCACGTCTCACAACATGGATCCCGGAGATCACATGAGAAACTGAGGCCGACAGAACACAAGAGAGGGAGATGAACAACACAAATTCAGGAAATACTTGCTCTGCGATGCCCATGATAAAGAATTGTGACGAATCCTGGCGAAGGTCTATGTCCAACGACGGACATAAAAAGACTGATGATGATGATGATGATGATGATGATGATATAATCTGATAGAACATTCATGAATGCTTTATATCATTTAAAATGACCTCCTGCTGTTACGTAGAGGAGTAGTCACTCGGCTTCGGATAGAATAAACAATTAAAGAAAAATGGGGTTGCTGTAGGAATTGAACCTGTGACTGCTAAGGTAGCCGCTTCAACGTAGCATCGTTATTAACCACTGGGCTCGACAGCCCGACGGAAATGCAAAGGCCCAAATAACCGCTCTATTCTCACTTCTCTTCTTATGTTCATCCACTGTCCATGTCTGCACTTGTTGTTTGTAACGTGGACAATTATATCATTAAGACGTGGATAATCCGAGAGAATTTTATTAAAGCGTTATATTATTTGAAAGTCTATTTGAAATGACCTCCTGCTGTTACACGGAGATATACCAGACGTATACTTGTAAATATGACTGAGTTTGCAAGGGTCATTTGACCTGTATATATATATATATATATATATATATATATATATATATATATATGTGTGTGTGTGTGTGTGTAAATATTAAAAAAGTTTAGGTTGGGTTGGCATAGGGTCAAAATAACGGGAGCACGCAGTAAGGATCGACATCACTACACGTACAACTATATGCGACACTTGCACGGTCACCATTAGTCAGTAGCAAGTGATATATATGACTTGGTACCAGTAGAATCTTACTTTTGGGCTGTCAACTGATCTTTATAAAAGACTAAAACGCTTGACTATCTAGATTTGTTTAGTAAGCCTGCAGACGTCAATAAACATGCATTCTCTTCAGGCCCGGCTGCCTTGTTCACATCAATCAATTAATTTATGATTATCTTTTATTTTGTTATGATGTTTAATGAGTATGTACTCAATTATTTTTGTTAGAGTTGCTTCCTCTTGTTTATTTTCTCTTCTTTATTTCGTGCCTGTGCAACCGTGAGAGTTTTCTGCACTCGCAAGGAGTCAGAGATGTTTTTGTTGGAGAGCCTATAAGGTGAGACGCATGCGTCGGATAAAAGTGAATGCGTTCACGTAATATGGCGTCGCGACGGCAAACTTAGCATGCATCAAATTGCAAAAGCGTAGGAAAGAAAAACAAAAGAACTAAAAACAAAAACAAAAACAGCAAAAAAACAAAAACCGGATTAAAAGTGCAAATAAAAATGTCTCTTTTGATGTTTGGTGTTAATGGGTAAGAAAGAAATGGGTTTGAATGTTGTTTATGCAATAACAAACATCAAGGATTTGAAGGATCAAGATTTTGCGAATCTGTGCAAATGAATGCGTATATATATATATATATATGCATCATGTGTGTGTGTAGGAGTACGTGCGTGTGTGGGAATGCGTGTGCTTGAGAATGAATGCGTGAGTAGAAAACGAGATTGGTGAAGTATATTTGCTCGCATTGCATGAAAAATTTGTTTTGATCTTGAAGTAAATACACCCTTTACACCCGTCTGTTTGTATTCTCTGTGTATGCTTGTATAAAAACGTAGTTGAGTTATATATATATATATATATATATATATATATATATATATATATATATATATATATATTTATATATTTATATATATATATATATATATATATATATATATATATATATATATATATAAAACACGTCCTCTCAATCTCTTATTTTCCACACTGTCATTTACTAATACCATTCCGTCGATTTTTTTTTACATCAACAAATAAAACAACCATATATATATATATATATATATATATATATATATATATATATATATATATATATATATATATCTAGCTGGGCTACCCACCTTTGCCCGGGAAAAAAATCTAAATCTAATAATTCTAGGAAGCAAATGATATTTCATAGAGATTTCATGAAAGGGGTTTTAGAGACCTCGCTCGTGTGCACACCCTTACAAACGGTTGGGTCAACATACACTCCTGAGCAGACTTAAGCAGGCCAATGCACACGCTCAGGTAAGTCTGCGTACCCCCCTAAAATCTTGAAAATTAATTCCTCTCAAGTCTGTGAATTCATCTGATCACTTTTGGCGTTAGTAGTTAGCACGTCTGAGTGTTCATTCTTTATTGTTGCGTTTGGGTTTAGATTAGGGTTACGGTTTTTGCTCTAAGAAAAACACGTTTTATTGTCTGGTTTAAGTTATATCCCTTGAAGAAATACTGCTTAATTGGGATACTTACCGGGAGAGAGAGAAATCCACTTCCATAGTCACCCATGACGGATAGAAATTAGGGTTGCAGTTTAGCATTATAGCTGCATTATAAACAAAACTCCTTTTTTGTATAACTTTTAACTGTTTCCTTTCCCAACCTGACAGATTTCAAGAAGTTTAGAATGTACGATAGATTGAAAGTATGTGTAATTAAAAGGAAACAACATACATTTCTCGTCCAGTTTCGAACTAGGTCCATCGATTGTAATTACTTTGTTTCTAAGAACTGATGTATTGTTGATTTCACTGATTTCTATAACGATAAACGCATTTTTGTTCCCAGTGAGCGCGAACACAGACGCCGTAGAAATTGATTTTTTTTTTCAAAACTTCGACCTGACGATGCTCATTTCGGATATATCTTTGTTTTTCTCTGTGATATGTAGTTCTTGACTTTTTTCTTAGCATATACATACACATTTCAGTATGCTATAAAGATATACTCAAATTTGCATTGGTACTGGGAGAAAAATAAATGCACATTTTCAGTTTTCCTATTATAACGACATTGTAAATAGGGTCCACTCTAAAACTTGGAGAAAAAAATTTGTTTTATTAAAACTGACAAATTTCAAGAAAGTTTGAAGGTTGATAGATTGAAACCATATAAAACTGGACGGAAAAAATTTTGAACCCTCAAATTCGTGCCCAAAAAGAAAATAGTAAGCATTGGCCCCCTCACATATCTGTAGGTTCAAATAAACGGAAAAATCCCCCGTTGATGCTGATTCATATATATATATATATATATATATATATATATATATATATATATATATATATAGTGTTATGAGTATAACTCTAATAGTTTTTGAGAGTCTTGAATGAAAACACATTTTTTTTGACAGAATTTTTTAAGAGAGCAGGAACGCATTCCCAAAAGAAATAAACAATTTTTTTAAAAATTTGACCTGGGGATATCTGCTGTAGGTAATTTGAAAATATACCTTTGTTTCTGTGTGTTTTTTTGTACATCTAAGAGCACACACACACACACACACTTATATATATATATATATATATATATATATATATATATATATATATATATATATATATATATATATATATATATTCTTATCTACAATGATAAATCAAATGGTAATGGACACGATTACAAAGACAAATTATAAAAATATTGTAATGAATACAATGCGATTGTATCGTAGATTTTAAATTAGAAATTTTGAAACAAGAGATGAATGCTTTCGAGATGAAGTTAAAGCCCATAGTTCAATATATATATATGTATATATGTATATATATATATATATATATATATATATATATATATATATATATATATATATATATATATATATATATATATGCAAATATGTATGTTCCTGCGCTTATAAATATATACAGAGGCTGACATTTTGTTGGTCAACAGAGAGATAAGTAGATGGATTGGAAGAAAACTACGAGCATACAGATACACACGTACAAACACACACACACACACACACACACACACATATATATATATATATATATATTGCTGATAAATATACTTCCAACCAACCATTTGAAACTATGGACTCTTCCAGGTAAATGAATTGAGTATATTTTTCTAAAAAACATCTCATGGAAATCTAAAGTCTTTCCCCTGGGATTGAATCAGAGAGATCATAAAAAAAACGGAAAATGGATCGGGTCACACATGATATAGCAATGATCTGCCAGAGAATTTTGCTTGTCGTCCTTAGTGGGTTCTTTCCTCATTGTATTTGCCACTCTTGATGGATTGATACTAAACTACACTAAGTTGATAAACCAAATGGAAACAAAGGTGGGTGAGGATATTGCTGGCAGTTGTTTGTGGGTTCGATCACCATTGAATCTCTCAGTATAGAATGTTCAATAATAACTTATCTGAATCTAATCTACTTATATCATGCATAGTGTGATTTTTGCATAGATTTTGATGGTATAAATATCCCCTATCTATCACTTGAAACTACAGAATCCTCCACGGAAAATAATTCAGCATTTGTTTTCTCCAAAGATCATCTGATTAGAATTGAAATACCTCCGTGAATCTTTTTCACAGCGATCAACTATAATACATATGAAAAATGATGTGGCCCAAAAGTGCTCACTTGAAAGAAGCCCACTCGAATAATCCATACAGAAACAGCGACATGGAAATGCTCATACGGAAAATGTTCCCACGGAAAATTGCCCACACGAAAAAAAAAAAAAATGATCATTCGGGAAATACAAACCCGAAAAAATGTCCACACGGAAAAATACCCAAACGGAAAAATCGGTCGTAGTTTTCCTGTCTTTAATCTATTCAATTTTACATTAAAAAGAACCAAAGTTAGATTATTTTAAATTTATGAATTATTTTAAAAGTTATAATGGTTAACAATTCATCAATCATTGAATATTGAAATTTTCCGAGTGAAAAAATGGTATGCAAATTTTCATTATAATCTGTCTTTATGATGATTGGACAATTTTATTTTCCCTTTCAACCAATCAAAAGTATTTGGTGTTGAAAATACGGTGTTCTGACTAATGCAGAGGTCTTTGCTTTCTTTATTGCTGTTGTTTTATCTTTTCTAGTATATTTTTTGTTTCGGAAACAAAACAAAAAGTGACTTTACCACTGTCTTGTTGACGGTGTTGTCAGAGGTATAATGGAATATTCAAAACAAGGAATTAATGCATTAGTATTAACGCAAAAGAATATCAAACATAGGTATTGGAGACATAATTTTTTTTTAGCATCTGATGAATACATTTTATTGCAAGCTGAAGGCTAATAATCAGAAATTAGATTTTTTATTACTTTGTTACTAAGTTGCTTGTTTTTAATGAGATTTCTCTTTTTTTTTTTCAACACGTATATTCGTTTTCAATGACTGGATATCATTAAGTCTCTTGAACTGTTTAGATAAAACGTAGTTGCATTATGAGGCATTCTTTTTAAAAGGTAGCTTATAAAAATTCATTTTTTAAACACCACCCATCGTGCTTAAAACGAGTTTTTTTTGCATAAAAATCAAGAAGAATTTTAAAAGGAGCAAACTTGCATCTTTTGATTCTAAAATTTACTCTCTAGAATTGATTTGATATTTTTCGCAGAAGTTATAAAATAAAGTAAAACTTCCTTCTCTCTTGTTGAATATTTAAACCTGAATAAATGGTAAATAAAATAGTTTTTACTATTCTACTTGTTCATAGCAATTCCTCGTAGCCATTAAAAAAAATTCCCTTGTCTGAAATAAAAACGAGTTGAAGGGAGTCTTCTGACCCAGATTATTTTGCGAAAACCTCAAAATATATTATTGACCCTTCTGATCACATTTATCAAAGTAAGGGTGCCGGCTGTCCAAATTGCAAATATGTGGATACCATCTATGATATAAGTTCAACAAGCAAATTAGCTCCAACTTATTTTACGAAACACTTTTAGTGTTTGATAGATAGTAAACAAAACATGGTTTAAGTTCTTTAAATTTACAACAGACTATACTTCTATCTTCTCCCCTTTACATTTTAATAATCTTTTATACAGTTCTAAATTTAATTTAGTATGAAATTCATAATGAAATTAAATGAACTGTGGATGAGATTGAGTTTTGTGAAAAATAGTCACACGATAAAAGCCTACACGAATATCATTTTTTCCGTGTTGGTATTTTTCGATATGGGCATTTTCATGAGTGCATTTATGATTGTACTTTATATTTGGGGGGAGGGGTTCTTGAAAAAGGATGATGATTACGGATATCAGTATGCTGATATAAATGTTTTGCTCGTTGACTGCTGAATTGTATTCGTTTAATTCATTTCATTTTTACAATTGTTGTAATTCATACGTCAAACATTTTTCAGTGAAGTTTGAGAATCACTGATCTAAAAGGACAAATCAACCATAAGGTTTAAACGAGAATGAAAATAAAAGGTACATCAATGTCATAGTATTAAATTAACTGAGAAATGACCCAAAAGCTGCCCCCGATCATAAAAAAGTATTATTAAGGTGGCTTTGAAATTAAAACGGACTTTCCAACCCAGGACAGAATGCCATATCTAGATATCATCCATAGTAAGAAGAGGCTTTTTTTTCGGATTTTGGATGTTGTTGTCCTTAGCAGACCACTGATACATATTGAAAAAGGAATGATAGGGAAAATGTGTAGACCTTGCCAGAGACCTGAAACAATAGTGGATCATGAAGATGATAGATATAGACATCATTATGGGCGTACTTGGAACAGTCTAGTAGAGCCTAGCTGATAGATTAAAAGAATCGGAATCCCAATAATAATAATAATAATAATAATAATGATAATAATAATAATAATAATAATAATGATGATGATGACAATAAGAGATCTGAGGAAGAAACAGAACTATCCAGACGGCAGCGTTACTAAAAGCACAAATAAGTCTGAAGAGTTGCTGTCACTCGATTTCAAACGAAAGTCGCTAGATATTGTTGGTCTGAAGCTTTGACAAGCACAATAACCAAGATAACAACAACGTCAACAAATTCAACGATCAAATTCGAAAATAATGGCAACAACAGCAACAGCAGCAGCAGCAACAACAACAACAACAACAACTAGAAAGTACTCAGAGAGCGCATATATCTGCCAACGCCACGAGCCTACTATAATCTGAATGAAGATGAAACATTTGACTAAGCAAGCGAGAGAACTGTACAATTCCAAATATTGAGTAACTACTCTTGAAATTTGAATTTATCCTTTCTATCAAGTGTTCGTTTTTTAACCCTTTTTTCAAGGAGAATAATATCTCTCAATCAAAAAACACTATCCTATATCTACTCTCAAGTTTAACCCTTCTCTGTAGCCTGAAGGCCATGCTTCCAAAAAAGTTTCATTGGAATTCAATCTGAACTTTTATAGATATTGTGTGGACGGAGGACAGACACGATTGAATACATATACCTCTTCCAACTTCTTTGGCAGAGGTAAACAAAAAGCCACAACAGAGATAATGCTGGAAAATGATAATAATAATAATAAAAAAACACATAAAGAATGAGGGGTTATCTCAACAGCCAAGATGACAACAACAATAACAACTGCAATGATCTTTATAATCGGCACGCGAGCTGAGTCAGTAGTTGTGAAGGAAGGAAATTGAACATTGTACAACCATAGACGATTATACCTTTACCATCCAGGTCACGGGGTTCAATGATTTAAAATCACGAGGAGGAGGAGGAGGAGGAGGAGGAGGAAAGGGGGGTAGTGGCGAGCGGGGTGTTGCGGTGAAAGCACGCGGTGTTGGGGGGGAGGCATCGGTGGTTGAGTGGTTGAGAGAGAGACAGAGACAGAGAGAGAGAGACACACAGAGAGAGACAGAGAGAGAGATAGAGAGGAAAAAAAGAGCTGAAGGAGGCGAATAAACAGGAAACGGCATCCCGAAAAAACGGATGCGTTAGAGAACCTTACAAAGGGACGTCGTCTTTTCGTGTTGGCAGAGATCAAAGGGCCGACGGAATTCAATAAAAGCAGCCCCGTTGTTTTTTTTTCGTTTTTGTTGTTTTTTTTTAAACGGTGTTTTTGTGTTAATGTCAGAGTGTGTTTGTTTGTGCGACGTTGCGCGCATGCGCAGAAGCTGTGTGAGTGTGCGCGAGATTCACGTAAAGTTCATTTAAGTTGCGTGCGTCGGCGTGACTGTCAGTCCCTTCTTCGGTTGTTTTTGGGTTAATTATCATAATTCACGAACGCTTACTCCAGTCATTTATATGTACGGTACTTGTCATAAGTATTTGAACAAACAGCCGTCGTTGTGCTTCTAATCGTTTGGTTTCGAGAGTTAAAAACACGAAGATTACGCAAGGAGAACCAGATTTTATTATCGACGTGACAAGTCTAGCATCTAGTCAGGTTTCGTAATTCTGAATGTCAAATTCCTGAAAAATGTTTTTAAAAGAATTAAATTGTTAATCAAGAGAAAAACAATTTTTTTCTATCCTAATATTTTGTTGAGAATCGACCAAAAAGATTGAGAAAGGGCGAACTCAGATTGATATTTGGAAGAGTTGCCAAATTGATAAGCTAATTTGCACCCCCCGCTCAAAATCTTTGATAGCTTCGGCAATCTTTAGTAATTAGACGCAAATTATGTGCTTATTCAAATACTTATATATATATATATATATATATATATATATATATATATATATATATATATATATATATATATGTACACACACATATTTTTTTATATAGAACAAACTGCTGTGTTAGTTCGAATACTTATGATAAGTACTATATATATACATATCTATATCTATATCTATATATATATATATTTTTTTTTTCTGAAACAGTTACATGGTGAACAACTGATTATTCCAACTAGAAAAATTCATACATAGTACTATAACATGTGATTGTGTGTGAAACATGAAAAATACATGAATTACATTAACAGATATTGGGAGTAATTGCCTGAAATAAATTTTTGTGTTTAAAGCAGGAAAGCTTTCTGTGTGTTTGTGGGTGTATATATATATATATGTAAGCTTTCTAGACTATATATATAAGTTGTGTGCATAAATATACATAATTTATATTGAATATATTTGTAATTATAATCATAATTTATATATACTATCATGATTTATGAATATATATATATATATATATATATATATATATATATATATATATATATGCTCACACACATTCACTTATGTACACATATATGTATATACTATACATGCAGTATATATTTGAGCTTGCAAAATACTGCTTTAATTGGTGAGACTTAATTTCTTGATGAAAACGTCGCCTTTGAACATTTTGGACTGCAGAGTTCTTAAACATATTAGTTGGAGACTATAAAACCTCCAACCGTGAAAGCAAACTATTTTCAACAGCAGCTCATCATCTCACGGTCGACGGAGTTGTTTCAAGCGATTCCGTCCAGATTCCTATCCATCTATCTATTTATCTATCTATCTATCTATTAGAAACTGTCAACCACTAAATATCACCTAAACTGCCGACATAGATTTCCTCAGATTTGAGGTTGGAGCTAGAGGACTGAAATTTTTCAACATTTACTCCTCGTTATGTAAAGAAAGAACCTTTTCTTTTCTTTTTAAATCCCCTTCATATGAGTTTCATCGACTTGGGCTCAATTTGCAATGTAAGTTTATGCTAGTTAGTACCCGGCAGCATTAATGCTTCTTTCTTTTTTTTTTGATGGAATTTTTTTCAGTGATCACTCTACAACAAAAGGTGAGAGAAGTAACTTATTCATTGATAACAATCACCCTAACATGGCATGCTGTCGAAAGACGATAGTCACGCAGCTGTTTCTATTGAGTTACAAAGCAGACTTGTCAAATATATATATATATATATCAATCATTGTGTCTGACAGACAGCTGTTTCGATGTATTACATCTCTTCAGTGTAGCTATAGACTTTCCATTATCCCATCCAGTACCACGAGACAGAATTGAAACCTTTGCTTCAGACCTGGAAGCCGATATCCTACCTCTGAGCTACGGAACTGGACAGTCAGGAAGGCTATACATGATCATGATAAATCTATCGAGGCTTATATGTTTCATATACGTTGATCTCTGTCATAGTCGCGGGAAATTCAAGTGTTTTCTCGTAATTTTGTCCGGATCAAAAGAGTTGCCTGACCATCTGATGAACCGACATTAATGTCGTTGTAAATTTGTATTTATTTCTCGTATCATAAATGTATTCAGCTGTGCTAAATGTACATGGATTACTTATTTTTAAGCTTATGGATTAAACTATGTTGAAAAGGGCTTGCAAAATCTATGTGCCAACCGTTAGTCTACGGCTAGCGCAACTCGACGGGAAAAGATATGTACAGATTAAGGGGAAAAAAATAGGGACAACTTCTGGCCCATAATTTTCGAAATTGTAACACTTTAGGTGCCCCAAAGAAGAGACCGTGCAAAAGTCGGGGACATGTCAAAAATTACTAACAAATGAAATCTGGGCGAAGTTCAAAGGGATTCTTTTTCAACGTACAAAAGACATAAAAAAGGGGCTTCTCGAAAAGATTTCTCACCAATCGTTTTCACAAGATATTAAACTACAAAATGCAAAAAGAAGCACCCACCCCTAACAAAACAAACAAACATGCCTGTGATACCCAGACCGTTTCGGCGCTCAAAAAAAAAAAAATTCCTGTTTTACATACAACCCTAAAATTATAATAGCCTTATTGTGTCAGTAATTTTTGCATTGATTCCTGACCGTTGACAATCCCATTTATTTTGAGTTTCAATGAATTTCCAGTCTGATATCATAAGCTTTGTATTTACATCAGAACAAATAAAAGCACTATTCTGCAGTCCAAAATGCTCAAAGGCTATGTTTTCACCAAAAAGTCTCGCTGGATAAGACCGAATTTTGCAAGCACAAATATATACCTCATATATAGTGTATACATATACGCGTACACAAGTAAGTGTGTGTGAATGCATATATAAATATATATAATCCCTTTTATTCTGAGTTCCAATCAATTTCTATACTGAAATCATTAGAATTTCATCTACATCAGAACATATAATAGCACTATTCTGTCAGTAATATTTCCATTCATTCCCGACAACTGATACTCTATTATTTTTATTTTGTTATGTATTTCTATTGTAAACTCATTTGAAATGAGTTCGTGTTATATATAACAGCCCGATGTTATCAGCAACAATTGCATTTCTTGAATGAATCACTGACAACTAATGAACTCTTTGTACAAATTTTTAGTGTACAACGTACAAATTGTATAGCCAAACCCATGAAAATAATTTTCTGGTCAAAATATCAAAATTCAGTATTAATCAACAGATATTTTCTGTACCACCGAATGCGTTTAGTTCGTCATTGCAGACATATCAGAAGTAAAGTAGAGGGATGGGCAGAGGAACATTGGTAAAGTAGAGGGATGGGCAGAGGAACATTGGTAAAGTAGAGGGATGGGCAGAGGAACATTGGTAAAGTAGGGGGGGCAGAGGAACATTGGTAAAGTAGAGGGATGGGCAGAGGAACATTGGTAAAGTAGAGGGATGGGCAGAGGAACATTGGTAAAGTAGGGGGGGGCATTGATGAGAAAAGCTGAAACCTTGTGTGCGTATTGCAGGTCCAAATGTAACTTTGAATATTGTTCAATTTTTCCTCTACTGCCAGAATTAGGTGTGTCGCTATACACAGGATGGTGCAAAAATTGCGAAGGGCTTTAAAACAATCATTCTTTCTAACTAATTTAGATATTTTTTTTTCCTCCTCTCAGATATATAACATATCCCTTGAGAATTCATCATGAAAAGTATGCAATTGAGGAAGCAACTATAATAATAGAAGTTTGCCTTGAATACCATCAATCAATTACGTTAACACATATTCCCGCTATTTGAATGTGCGAACACCGTCGTTTGAGCCGACGATTCATCGGATTTAAGAGTACCAGAGTTTTTTCCTTTAGAGCTACATGAAATATAATGTCTATGTTAACAAGCTAAGTACTGTCCAGGAGCTAAAGATTATTATCTAAGGAGAAATATGGCCTTGGACCAGACAGCATTTAACAGAATATTCAAAATTAAAGTAAGAATTAGAGAGTTTGAAAATGGCTGGCATTTGAAAGAAACAATTTTCTGTCTATAGGTGAATTAAATTTTTCATGTTTATATATATAATGCTGAATCGATGGAGCTACCTAATGGGCGAAATCTTCACTTAAAAAAAATGAATAAATAGATACGTAGTTTTGACTTGATCAAAAGTTTATTTAATCAAAACAAAGATATAAAACAAGTATCTTTTTACAATCAAAAGTTTGAGAAACCCAACTTTTTTACAAAAATAATTAAATGCATAGATTGAAATTTATTTTTTATAATAGACAAATAAATACATTGTTTTAGTTTGATCGAAAATTTATTTAATCAAAACAAGGATACCATTTTCTCACAATCAAAGTAAAATCGAACTTTTTTTTACTAAAAGTAAGTAAATTTCACCATTTTTTTTCAAATCATTAAAGATATTAATGTTTTAGACTTTTGAACTTTTGTGCCACCCTGTATATAATGATCAGATGTATTGAAACTGCTGACGTATTTATTCAATAAATCCTAACCATGATATCACAGATTTTTATAAAACCTAGTAAATGAATTAATCGATCGGTATTGTGGTTTTGTTTGTTTTACGTTATACAATTACAGTATGTTATATTGTTATTATATCTACATTCCCTAATCGCATTGGATACATCGACTCTCGTAAGATCATCAAAGTTAAGCAACGTTGAGTTTGGTCAGTACTCGGATAGGTGACTATTTGGAAATACCAGACGTCGCAAGCAGCTGAGAATCGTGTAGTGATCCTGTTTGTCCTCCCAGGGAGGAGACTGATTTCTACATAAAATAATGTAAGTTAAAAATCCCTCCTCAGCCTGCACCCCGAGGCTACGAGTGACCAAAATGAACGAATGAGCATTTAGTTGGAAGTATGACTCCGACACATAAAATCTTTAGTTTCAGCAGAACATCAGTTTGAGTATTCTCCCTACTTCGAACAATTTCAGCCTGGTATCTCTGTTTTCCACTGTAGGTTGGCAAGCTTTCGACTGAGCAATCTCAACGTTCAAGAACAAAATGATCCCACTAGTTTCCCCAAAGAAGAGTTTACAACCAATGCACCTACTCAATAGTCACGTATGGAACTAAGACAAAAAAACAAAACAAACCCAAACAAAGCTGGCTCTCCAACCAAGGACCATGCGACGTGCACAACAAAGGATATGGCGATGCGACGCTCACGATCGAGAGGGTCAGCGGACCTTGGAGGAGGTCTATATCCAACAACGAGCATCAAATTATTGTTATGATGATGATCATCATCTGCATTGTTTCAACAGAATATTTCGCCCGATTCTTCGAGGAATTTTCTCTCTTCTTTTAATCCTCCTCGCCCTTATTGACCTCACCCTCCTTCCCCTCCCCTTCTTCCTCCTCATCCTACCCCTCCTCCACTCTCGACTTCCTCCGCTTTATACATTATTTAGGGGGTTCTGTTATTTTTGGTGTTGTTCGTGCAATTATTTTTTTTGACATTTACCAAGTTGAGAAGGTCAATGAGTCAAATGGGGGGAGGGTAGGGATAACGGGTGGGGAGAATGTGTTTCGCTAATCTTCCATAAGAGAGGATATTACCTGCCTATAAAATCAGCATTCAAAATCCTGTTTTTTTACCCTCAATTCTGCATGTACATCGATCTCTGGTACTAGTGGGAAAATAATCATTCCAGAAGCGAGGCAGGCCCTTTATCACCCCCTTTCTCTTCCTTCATTCTTTATTTATAAACGAAAATTTCCCTGATATGATGGACAAAAGTCCAAACGATCTTACTAAGTTTGGTTCAGTCAGGCACAGGGCTCCACTAGTGTGTCATCCATTTACTAAGCTTGGATTATACTTCGGTACTAATCCTTACATTCATCAACTTCCTCTTCTGACGGCTACTTGTAGTAATAGTTGTAGTTTGTACACAAAATAAATATATGGGTACATATTACATTTCATATACGTGTTTAATAGAGATTTGCATTGTAGTAGGCTTGGAGAATAGTGTTCTGTTAACTAAAAACGGGTTTCTCCCTCGGTATTCTTACAGAGTTCGGTGGTGCTGTGGTATGTTTTGTTGCAACTATTTCTCAGATTCCTCAGTACACCGGATGACCTCTTCTGTGTGCGCCAATGATTATAGGCACTACTGTCACTCTCATGTTACTCACCTTTAAATGTATGCACACACATACACACAACAGATGCTTGCGCACATGCATGCACTAACACACGTACGTACACGTCACACATACACAAGCATACAGATCGTATACACATGCACACAGATACACACACAAACGGACGCACACTCAAACATACACACGACAAGTGTTTTCTCGTAATTTTAATCTGAGACAAAGCAACATTTGTGGGGCACTATGTGAAAAAAATCGACAATTTTCTAATGATTTATTTGAATAGGAGTAGAAAAATATTGAGAAGTATTTTCAAAGGTTTTGACCCACAGCCTATTAGCTCAAATATTGTCCAGGAGAGGAAAACCTGTAATCTGGGGTTCCTCAAAAAAGGGGTACCCAAGCGAGTCACGTTAGACGTCAATTAAAAAAACCCCTCTCTTGCATGATTCGTAAACAGTAAATATGCTACTATGATTTTAACAAAAAAAAGGAGTTTTGCCTCTCAGCATCCAAAAATATCAAAGACCCTCAACGAGGAAGGAGCCAAGGTTTCTCACTAAATTGCATGTGCAGGGCATTGGGGAAGGAAAGGTTTGCCATGAATTAGTGATGGATTCTAAACATTTGAAATGCAGCATTTAATTTTTTATAGTCACTTATGCAGCTGAAACGTGGAAGCTAACCAAGAGACAGTCCCACAAACTGAGAAGCATGCAACGCACGCATGAGAGAAACATGCTCGACCTTACACGGAGAGATCACAAGACAGCATAGTACATAAGGAAGAAAATGGGAGTCCGAGACATCATAGAAACTATTAAAAAACTCAAATGGCAATCGGCAGGCCATGTTGGAAGAATGAAAGACAACTGATGGACATCATGACTCACAACATGGATCCCCAGAGATCACATGAGAAACCGAAGACGACAGAACACAAGATGGGGAGATGAACTAGACGAATTCAGGAAATACTGGCTCTGCGACGCCCATGATAGAGAAATGTGGCGAATCCTGGGGAAGGTCTATGTCTAACGACGGATATTAAAAGATTGATAATGATGATGATGACGATGAGGTTGTTTAATTAATCAGACTCTGGTGGCATAGTATTTTTTACTTTTTTTTGACAAATTCTTTTTTTCGCTGCCCAAGGGCTAATGGATGGAAAATATTTCTAAGAGATATCGAAAAAAGGTTAAGGACTGCTGCCGTAACTAATAGTGCGTTTTGTAGATCCCAGAAGTTCGGGTAAGCCATCTAGTAATCATGATCATATAATGACAATAATGATATAGTACTAACGGCACTGTCATTAACTACTAAGAGTACCGTTGTTAAAAAATGAAAAGATGAGAAATACTGGAAAAACGCTGCTTTATGTGATTATTTCGTCTCAATTTCGACTCGAGTGAAACGAATCTGCGTTAAGAGATCAATAAAATCAACGGCAATAGTTGCAACGTATCCCCATCCATACATATCGTTGTAACTGAAAAATCAAACGTGCAAAAAACAGGAAATGGTCACAGTTATCCTTAATCGCGGTAACTGAATTTTACGTAGCTTACAACGGGGTTCGCCAGTTGAAACCAGCAATATTACAATGATGATGATGACGACGGTGATAATAGTGATGATAACCTGAAAAAAAATTTGTTAACATTTTCTATGGTCATTGGGGTGGTGGACATTAATTATCCTAACGGGCAGGCAAAACACATAAAAAGAAGCTATCAACTGAAAGAGAATATCATTTTGAACAATAAAAGCAGTCAAATAACTGTAAGGAACCAAGAGAAATAGTTCAGAAAAGAGCGCGAAACCGTAAACCAGACAATGACGGTGTGAGGTGCACTCTTAATCCTTCCACATAAGGGTGCAGGGCTCAATGATTACATCAGTGTGCCGAAAACTAAGAGGTCGCAAATGCTCTACTTGGTACCAAATCGAATGGCCTACGATATTTACAAACCTTAGCTTAACGCATCACAAGCGTTGGACATTTGACTGGGATCGAAATTACTATAATAGTCATGGCCAGCGAAACTAGCTTGCTGACTCTTGCTTTTTGCTCACGTACCCAGTATGTTAGTCCTTTTGAGTTTGAAATAGACCTTTGCACTCATCTAATTTGCGTTATATGTTCACCTGCCTCTTACGATCCAAAAATAAAGTTTCATATTAGAAGGAATGGGATAAAGTAGAAATAACCAGAATGGAACCACAGTGCAAAGACTGCAAAGAGGATAGGAAGCGGAAAGGAGAAAGGGTAGGAGTACGCAAAAAAGATTGGGATGAAGCATAAAGATGTTTGCTAAAGGAGAACGACTGATCTCAGCCGCTGAGAAAAGGAGAGAAGCGAAAACGTTGAATTTGACTCACTTTCAAACGTCTGTGATCAGCATATCTGGTTAAGTGCCGGGGATAGTAGCTTCCGACAACTCCCATGAGATTTTTTTTTCTCAATTATTACAGTACTCTACGTTTCCGACTCGCGTTAAACCATCAGCCCATTGATGGGTATTTCGCTAGTATTTCAAACATCCGAAATATTTAATGCGAAACTCTCCAGGGTTATGCAAATCAGTATTGCAGCTCTGCAGTATCTAAAAAAAAAAGGTGTCAATTGCTTTTGGCGGAGAGCAATTAAAACGTCTACGGCTGGTAAATTCTTGGTGAGCAAGGTTGATAACCGACTGGCTTTCTCTCCACCATGTTGATATCACAGAATTTTCGGAGGTTGCAATGTTAGAAAGTAGATGATAAGTATGCGTGAGTGAGTGAGTGTGTATGTGTGTGTGTGTGTGTGTGTGTGTGTGTGTGTGTGTGAGAGAGAGAGAGAGAGAGAGAGAGAGAGAGAGAGAGAGAGAGAGAGAGGGAGAGACAGACAGACAGACAGACAGAGGGAAGAGAAATTTGGCTGCAAAAGAAACGCTGAACGTTATTTTCGTCGCTTTAAACTGTTGCGTTGGTGAAGAACAATTATCTGCAGCTGGAGAGTTTGTTACGATCAAGGGAGGTAACTGATGGTGTTTTCAAAGGCAACTGAAAACCTTGTGCGTTGATTTTCCGTCCATTTCTATTTGTTAATATCTCATTTACCAAGATTAGCTCTGCTCGGCACAAACTAACCACCATAGTGTGTGTGTGTGTGTGTGGGGGGCGATGAGGCTTGACCTCACTAAAGTAGTAATAGCCTGCAAAATTAGCTTGTAGGTCATCCAGATTTTTACTAACCGCAGCTTGGTACGGTCAGTAGGGAGCATACAGTGAGGATTTAACTTACTACATTAGTAATAGTCTCTAAGACTATCTTTCTAATCATTGTTCCATAGTGAAGTCCCTTAATAAACATTGACTAAGCTTAGTTTTGCGCAAAGCCACGAGTTTAGGGCATTCAATCGCCAGGACAAGCTTGCCAAACAAGTCTAAGGCGAGGCGACCCTTAATTCTCAATGTAATTAGATATAAATTGAATTTTAAAACTGTTGCAACTCTCAGATTAAACAATCCAATTAAGTGTAGAATTGGCAATCAAGAGTTGAAGCCAGCTCACACAAACCAGCAAAGGAGAAGGAAATCTCTTTCCAAACTTAGCAAAATGTCTCTTTCTCCAAGTGATTAATATTCTGGTAAAGTGCAGTAATTACGCGATTGTGTAAATTGTAATCGTTCTTCGAACTGTTTTTGGTACTTTAGTGTCTATTTTCCCCGAGTCTTCCACCAAATGAAATCAAGAGAAGCCAGCGCACTCAGGAGAACATCACGCTTAACATCAAAAGTAGAGATCACGGAACAGTACTTTATATTTGAAAACAAACCGGCATCAAAGATATGAAAACTAGTAGAAAACACAAATGGCTGGACACCGTGACTCATAACGTTGATCCTCGAGATCACTCGCAAAATCGTGACTGGCAAAAGATAAATAGGTCTATATCCAACAACGAACTTAAATTTAGCAAAACAAGTCGACCCGAGTTGGGCTTTAGAAGTAGGATTGAATTCATTATGAATTTTTGCGTATATCACTGTTTCACTGTTATTGATGCATGACGTCTCTTGATTTTGGTCTGATCTTTGTCATCCATAAATCTTGTTACACGTGAAAAAAAAGAGTCGAAACTCAACAGTAGGAGTTTGACAATGGGATAATAATAATCCTATACTTTGAAGGGCGCCAGTGTTCAGCTCGCCCAGGGTACCAGGGACCTCGAAGCGTGCTCATATCTTAAAGTTGGGTTTCGTTAATCTTCTTGGGTGCACAGAGGGCTGGTCAGTCTGACAAGGTCCTAGAAAGCTCTGAAGAAAAAAGGGCAGGAGATGGCAGCAGCAATCAGGGATTTTCGGACCTCGGCTTTTTCGAATTTGTCTGAGATCTTCAGCTGTAGTCATCCAATTGCAGCGGTTCTTAACCTCGCACTCCAGACTAATGTGTAGATGCAAATTTTTTTTTGGGGGGGGGGGGCGAGGAAAAAAGTGACAAAATTTTTTTTACTCGTTTCATTGCTAATGCATTCAACTGAGAAAAAGCAACAGCAACAAACGCTTTAAATATACTTTCAATTTAGACATTTTATTTCACTTTCGAATAATAATATTTCATGAAGAAATTATCACTTTCGTTATAACTAAACCTTGTAATCTTTTATCTGCTATCGATCATAAGAATTGATAAATCATCGAAATACAGTTCTGTTACTACATTCTAGTATTAGGAATTTACTTGGAAAAGAGATAAATTCGCAATAAAAAGAGTAAAAAAACAAACAAACAAACTTCCTTTTAAAACTTATAGGTCCGGTTAATCTTTATGAAATGGATAATTGTTTACTTTTTTCTGATCCTGGGTAATCATTGTTAGTTCCCGATTAATTATGCCTAAAGGTATAGAAGATGGTTACTATTCCCTTCGAACTTCTGAGATCAGAACAAGGATATTCTTTCCATTTACCTTTCTTATCTCAGAAATCTTAGGGATGGTACTCGAAAGCTGTAAAAATTCCTTATTCAGAGCTGTGACGAATAGATCCACAAGATCTGATTTCTTATGCAGTGGTGGCATCAACATCTCCCGAGGGTAAATCAGTGGTTTCCACGTGACCTTGTTCATCCCCCAATATAGAATTCACGCTATGGCCAGTTCCGCCTTTGGCATTGCCCTGAGGAGACCCTGTCGTCCCAAAGGCAAAGATGGCAGGGAAACTTGGAGACCCATCAGCAATGTCATGATTTCGAAGTCTCTTTGATGACTTTCCAGCCGTACTCATCATACTTTAAAGCGTCTCCATCGGTGTCGACACTGTTGTATTGCAGGTGAAATGAAGTGCCGAGAATTAGACTTGATCCCCGATTGGCATGCCAAAATATGCCTTGTGTGACTCGTACATCTTAGCAGAATACTCTCTGAGGCATGAGTCATAGTTACAGCTAATATCTTCGTCCGACCACAATTAATGAAGACCCTTCGGTGCAAAGAATTCCCCAAAAAGCTCATGGCAAAGCTTAAAGGAGTTTGGTACAATTTCGTTGCAGTGGTTCGGGTCATTTAAGGTAATCAAAAGGTCGAAAAATATGTGGATCTAGTTAAGAGCATGGTTGTCCCTCAAAGTCCATATCCTTGATACTCATCTTGATAAATTCTAGGAGAACAATACTGGATAAGTTTCAAAATATCTTTGTCCTGGCCACAGAAGCAAATTTTGAAGGGAATAGTAGCCATTTTCCACATTTTATACACGAGCAATTTGAAAAACAATACTCACAACCCAGGACCAAAAACTGGACTGCCCGGTGTGATCAGCGTGCACGCCATGAAATTTCTCCTAAGAGACAGCTGTTCGCAAAACGGTAACAGACATGATACCAATATGGCCGACAAGACAAATCATCATCATCATCATCATCATCATCACCATCATCATCATCATCATCATCATCATTATCAATTTTGACTGTTATTGCAACTTCTGCAATTATTGCTGTCGACGTGTTTCATTTCATCATTAATATCATTGAAATAAATGTTATTCCAAGTCGTTGTGTCCATTTAAAATGAGTTTCTATGTTAATTCAATCAACATAGATGGCATTTGTGGCTGGATTTTTAACCTTGTCATTGCTTTTTGTCTTTTTTGTTGGTTGATTTTTTTCAAAAGAACTTTATTATTATTAATATCATTATTCCGATGAACAGATAAACGCTTCGTACATTTTGGTTCATTAAAAGTTATATCATTTCCCTCCATTATTGCTCCTTTTCTGATTCTGTCTTTCTTTCTTTCCAGCCATTTTTACACTTCGTTAGTCTTTCTTTGTTGGTTTCTTCCTCTCTATCTCTTGCTTATCTTTTTAAAAATCTTTTACTTCCTCTTTTACTTTAATTCTTATCTTTTCTCTCATGACTTTCTTTCTTTCTTTCTTTCATTCTTTCTTTCTTTCATTCTGTCTTTTTTTCTTTCTTTCTTTAATTCTTTCTTTCTTTCTTTCTTTCATTCTTTCTTTCTTTCTTCCTTTCTATCTTTCTTTCATTCTTTCTTTCTTTCTTTCTTTCTTTCTTTCTTTCTTTTAATTAGAAACCGTCAGCAAAAACTGGCACCAACACTGTCACAATTTTTTCTTTCATTTTTTAAGCGGGTCTGGCTGGCTTGGTGATTGGCTATGTATCACACGTACAGGACGAACCAAAGGAGCTACATGGCTGAAAATTTCAGCATTCACTTATTATGTCTAGAGAATTTTTTAATGAATTTTCTCGCTAAATAATTTTTAGTGGAAGGGTTCAATTTGCAATGTATTTTTATGCTAAATTGTTCCCTTAGTTTGTGTCTGTTTTTTCTCTTTTTTTCATCGATTCGGGCTTTTTTAGTGATCACTGTCCAACGAAAAGCAAGAGAAAAAGCATATTCATTTATCACCCTTTTTCTAGTTTTCAATTGATCATCCCAGCACAGCATGCTGCCAAAAATGTCGATTACGTGACAGTTTCTATTGAATGACCAACCGGACCAGTCACTTTTTCTTTTTACTTCTTCTTACTTATTTTCCCTAATCTTTTGTTACCGAACTTTCTCTTACTTTCTGTCATTCTCTCTTTCTAAATCCCATTTATTCTTATTTTCTTTCTTTCTCTCTTTCTTTCTTTTTATCCTTCTTCCTCCTTTGTCTGTTCCTTTCTATCTAATCTTCGGCCTTTCCCCCCCATTCAATTTCGTCCCCGGTTTGTTCCTGTCTTAATGATAACATCCAATTTTATACTTTCTGAAAACCCTTTATTTGTATTTCTTAATTTTCCCAGCATTGCATTTTTCTTCTCCTTTTATTCCCACTTATTTTTTTCATTCCTTCCTTCCTTCAATTTTTCATTTCCATTCATTCATTAATTTATTTATTTAACGGCGTTCCACTTCATTAACTTTCTTGCACGCTCCGTTTTTAACAATTTGCTCCGTCCTTTCCTGTAAATGTCAATGAAGCGAGTCGTCCATGACTGTCACGTCCCGATTATTGACGTCCACAGTCCCAAACTTCCCTCAGACCACTGGCAGACCTTCATTATGGAACCAGTCAAGCGTTTCTCTTTTGCGCCGGTGCCATGAGAGGCCCCGACCAATGGGGTACTGTAAACATTTTAATAGTGCCGGGTTTATGTTGTTTTAGAATTGTTATGGCGGCTATACAATGCCAGGAATAGTTGGAAGGAGTTTATTGGGTTGGAGTGTGCGGATATGTCTTGTAAAGGAAGGAAAGAAAAAAAAAAGGGTCGGGGGGACCGAACATCGAAGAATGAAATAGGCAAAAGGAAATGGTTGCATACGACACAGGAAGTATAATGATATTAGATTAGAAGATCGATACGGAAATAGAGAGAGAGAGAGAGAGAGAGAGAGAGAGAGAGAGAGAGAGAGAGAGAGAGAGAAAGAGAGAGGTGGGGAAAAGAACGGAAGAGAAATATTATGCGAAAGACATATATAAGAGAAATAGAATTATGCATTGGAGAAATACAAGGAGTGTGGGGAGATGCTGGGAATTCAAGAGAAAATAATGATGAAGAGGAAGGAAGAAAAAAAAAAGAAAGAGAGGAAAGGAA
>OY735209.1:17988378-18045878 GCA_963457665.1 Thysanoteuthis rhombus
ATGGCTTAGTGGAGTCAAGCTAAGGTTAGTATTTTTTTTAATGAATTTCTAGTCAAATTTTTCGGTTGAATATGCTGGTTGACTATTAACTCGAAGTGTTTCTAATTTTATTAGTATTCAAATTGATGACGTCAGCGATAGGTTTGTATTCAGTGGGAGTTTAAAAATGATGATAACGGATTTATTCGTCGCACTGACTAAACACGCGATGGAGGCACACAGAGATAAGGGTACCATAAGTCGTACTGCGTACTGGCCGATTACTAAATAGGTTCATTTTGACACGTATTGCATCCTTGTATTATAGCTGTATGAATATGTAACATTATGCTAGTGCTCTAAATACAATAACAAGGTAGTTATGTTGTGATACGGCTCTAAAGCAAAAAGAACAAACTAAATATATGCATCATAGCCTGAGGAGAGGTGTTGCTTGATCAGCACTGCTGGTGGGGGGCATTGTAAAATAAATGTTTTGTTTTTAAATCCCTCAAAAACTTCCATGGTAAAGAACTGATGATCCTCACAAGTAAATTCATTAATAGTATTATGAGACCTGATTCTGTATAAAACAAACCCCTTTGAATATCTGTCATTTACATTAATAAGATGCTAATTGACTGAAAAATTGACTTACACAACGAAATAAAAGATTGAACAGAAATTTGAAAAATTCAGTATTTAACAACTGTAGTTAAAATTTTAAGTGATTCAAGACTGAAACCTTTCTATACTAACTGAAGAGAAACATTTTTTCAGCAACATCTTTAAAACTGCAAAGCTTCCCAGAATATATGTATATATATATATATATATATATATATATATATATATATATATATATATATATATATATATATATATATATAATGTGAACAATGGGTATATAAATATATAACAATGTCTGACTTACTGGATAGATAGACAAAATTCCGATTGAGGTTGCTTGTGTTCGCTTTGCCACAATAGCCTGGCTTTGAATCCACTTTCCCTGCGTTATATAGTCAGAAATCAGTTATGTATATGATGAAGTATATTTACCTAAACTGAACTGTATATACATATGAATATTTATTGCTCATGCAATGCAGATATTTACATACGTATATAAGTCTATTCTCGATATATATTCGGTCTCATAGCCAATCTATTGGTCACAGCTTCAATTGCTGACGTCACTCGACTGAAAAAAAAACCGACAGAGGAGAGAAAAATGGTGCAGTTGATACTTTAAAAGGTCGGCAAACAGGTGTGAGCGCCAAATGAACATTTACGTTCCACCTTCGTAAACAGCGGCGGCCGCACAAAGGGTTCAAGCCCGAACAAAGGTCCTGCTTCGCTTGAAGATAATTTTTTTTAATGCATTATGGGTTTGCGTGTTTGAAAAAGGCGCCAATGGATAATAGAGAGCAAACGGAACGCACAAATGCTGCGCCAAGCAATTAGATAGAATATTGGGGGGTTGGGTCGGCAGGGTGGGTGTATGAGTTTCGCAAGGAGAAAAATGGGAGAGTAAGGGGGGAGAAGCTGAGTGAGGCAGGGGGTGGATAGAAATGAAGGTAAAGGCTTATGAACATACTGGGATAGATATAGAGAAAAATTGATAGATAAATGCCTTTATATATATATATATATATATATATATATATATATATATATATATATATATATATATTAAGACATGGATATATATGATCCGACAGAATGATTATGAATTGCGTTATGTTATATTGAAACTCTTATTTGAAATGATCTCCCGTCATTACACGGATGATGAATCCTTTACCATAGACAATATAAGTAGAATGAACAATGAAAGAAAATAGGACTGCTGATGGAATCGGACTTACAACCGATAGGGTAGCCGCTTCAACGTAGCGATGCTCTGTTTGGGCCTCTCCATTACTGGCTGTTGTTTAGCTCAATGGTAAAAGCATCGTTTATTCAATTCTCGTTGTCTAGTTTAAGTGATTCATTAACCGTATATCGACGGGAAATCATTTCGAATTAGAGTTACTACATAATATAAGTCGATTTGTGATACATATATATATGATCATCTTAAAGGAGGAACTAATTAGTCGAGGAAAATATTGGTCAGACTACTGAGGAGAGTCCTGGAGTATTGGGCATGGAGGAATTGCTGCCACTTTATCCCAAGTGAAAGCAGTCAGTCATTGCTGGTGTGAAAACTCTACTACTACTAATATGGAATATGTCCATCCATACTGAAAGAGAATCAAAAGTAAACGAACTTAAAATCATTTTCAAGGTGAAGAAAAAAAACGGTGCAGGTTCATTGGCAAAGCTATACCATCTGAAAGAAACATCCTTGCGAAAGTTACAGAGAAGCTGTGCAAGTCCGATGGTATCATGAGGTACTGCTGGGCGCTATTGACTAGTGGTAATGCTGCTTCGGCTATGATATCATACCTGACCCAAGGGTCATCATCAGCTTCGTTGGGTGTTTTCGCAACTGTAATTGTACTGTTATATACATACATATATATATATATATATATATATATATATAATTGATAACTATGTCAATCACAGACAGCTGATCCTTTATATTACAGTTCTTCAATGTGGGTATAGACTCGATATCCCTTCCAGTACCGCGAGGTGGGGTCGAGACCTTCCCTAGTACATCATGCATATACTTTTCAATTTGTATGGAACATACAGAAAGTAAATGTAAACAGATTTTATCCGTTGTTGATATTCAATTACAGTGCTCAATACGTTACGCAGCAAATAGAGCTGTTAATATATATATATATATATATATATACATATATATATATATATATATATATATATATATATATATATATATAAATAATGCCGAAGATATATATAGTTTAGAGAGCTTTAAACATAACATTTACAAAAAAAGATTTCAGTCAATTATTTCCCAATTCCTGGCTCCCCAGCAGTGTTGATCAAACGCCAACTCCCTTCACATATGATTTTGATGTATAGCCTATAGTCATACAGCATGCAGTTTGTTATTTTATATTAGATATTATCATAATGTATTGTATATGGATGTTTATACTACACTCCATTAAATTCTTTGAAACATAGGGCTTATATACGTGGGTTACCTCAAAAACGTATTTGACGATGAGAGATCAATAAGTATAACAACAAACTTGATTCGTTTTTCGTGTTCTTTCTGTTGTGTGTTCACCCATGTGAATATAAAATTGAATATATATGTTTGTGTATGCGCATATATATTCATGTATATATACAAATGTATAATTAGATATACGTGTATAAAAATGAATATAGGAAAATGATGTATATGTACTGTGTGTGAATGTGTGTATGTATGTGTACATGTATGGAAAGGGAAGACAGACATGGGTCATCATCGTCATCATCATTAGTCTTTCAACGTCTGTTGTTGGACATATACTTTCTCTAGGATTCACCACACTTCTCTATCGTGGGTGTCGCAGAGCCAGTACTTTCTGATTTTGTCTAGTTCGTCTCTCCATCTAATACTCTGCCGGCCTCGGTTGCGCATGTGATCTCTGGGGATCCATGTTGTGAGTAATGATGTCCATCGGTTGTCTGCCATTCTTGCAACATGGCCACTGACTGCCATTTGAGATTTTCTAATGAATTCTATGATGTCCCCGACTCCTGTCTTCTTCCAGATGTACTGAGCTGTCTTGTGGTACACGCAAACGTACCTTGGAACTAACTATTAGGGAATATTTTATCAACGTTAACTAACTGTAAAATATCTAATCTTCACCTTCATTTAGTGTTAGTGATAGAAAAACAACCACAAATTAAGATGGCAGTAAAAGGTCTTCAAAATTGATCTAATATTGAATATCGATTATTTTAAAGATCGATTGGTTTTCCTCTTTCGCTTTGCATTTGTTATAGCTGAAGAACAGCAGATAAGAAGATGAAAAAAACAAACAACAAAAACAGTTAAATAAAGAGATAACCGCAGATCATCGTAGGTGGGCGAGAAAGAACTGAAGCGACAATTAGTAACTTGTGTTATGTTTCCCTCCCTTCCTTTTAGTAGTAGCCCGGCCCTAGCCCTTACACCACGACTGATTACCGATTCCCCTTATCTCTATTCTTGTTTTTAGTCGTCGGAAACGGAAGGTTAGAAAAAAAAAGTACTTCAAGGCGGTAAACTTCAGTCGATCAGTCAGAAGGGAGATTGTTAGATGCTGTGCCGTGGAAGATGTTGCACGCCTGTAAACAAAATGTGATGTTCGGTGCACTTCGGTCAGGTTATTGCGATTTCATTAGTTAAAGAATCGGTTGGGATGAAGAGAGGGCAGATAATCTCTCTCTCTCTCTCTCTCTCTCTCTATATATATATATATATATATAAGTATGTGTGTGTATACATGAGTGTGTATGTTTGCATATACACACACATTATATATATATATATATATATATATATATATATATATATATATATATATATATATATGCAAAGGTTGGGGAAGAAAAGAGAGGGGTATAATAAAGGTGAGAGATTATGAGAATATTTGGAGAGCCCCCATATATATATATATATATATATATATATATATATATATATATATATATATATATATATATATATATGGGGACTCTCCAAATATATCGAGGAAAAATGAACTTTAAGGTTAGCAGAAAATAATTGTTCAATACTCTGGTTGAATATGTTGGAAGAGAATCGACTCGAAGAAGTTTTTTTCCTGTATGATTAGTAATCTCAAAGGTGATATCAGTTGGTTGGCATGAAGTTTGAGATTAAAACCGATACAATGGATTCAATATTCACATAGGTGAACATTCAATAGAAATGACACGAACAACGAGTCATGTGTGTTGTTATACTTACTGATCCCTCATCGTTAAATACGTTTTTCTGATTACCTATGTAAATGAGCCTTTTTCAAAAGATAAAAATGTAGCATAAAATAATATCAATATACAATACACATAAAACCTTATATAAAATGACAAACTACATGTATGGCATAAACTATATAATAAAGGGAGGTGGTGTTTGATCAATTCTGCTGGGTGCGATATTAATGTAACTGTTTCGTTTTTAAAACCCCTGAAACAGTTACATAGTAAACAACAGATGATCCCAAAAAGAGAAAATTCGTACATTGTACAATAATAACAAAGCATAGAGGAAACAGGGAAAACACCTTTGAAGATTACATAAATTACATTGACAGATATTCGGACAGAAGTGAATGAAGTGACAGAAATTTCTATTGTAAAGGTTCTTTAATGTTTAGTGTTTGAAGCTGTAAAGCTTTCTAGAATATATATATATATATATATATATATATATATATATATATAAACAATCGGGAATGAAGACAGAAGACTAAGGAGTATAAAGTATACGGAGACTTTATTTGTTAATTAATCAAATCATATATGAATTAATAAGTTTGCTATACATGTTTCTGGAGGGTTTCCGAACTTCATTCGCTTGTTTGTACCTTTCAGTGGTTGATACTTTCAGTAGGAAACAAATTTAGCATCAGATGTTTTACTTTGGAAGCAAAAATGGAAATCAAGAATTATTTATGTATATACTCTAAGTATTTGGTCTTTTCAATACCATAATAACAAAGTATATATGGAATAAGAAAATAAGAACACTGAACAAAATTACATACAAATCGCATCAAACGATATTGGGACTGAAGCTAGACAAAAAGATTTTTCAAAAAGGTTCTTAATATTTAGTATTTGGAGCTGTAAAGCTTTACACGCACACACACACACACACACACACACACACACACACACACACATATATATATATATATATATATATATATATATATATATATATATATATATATACTAACAGGGATACCCGGCATTGTCTGGGGGAAAATAACTTCAAATTCGTCAACCAAAAAAACAAAAACAAACAAGCAAAAAACAAACTGTTCTTTAATATATTTCTCCTTACACAACACAACAAGGGAAGAACAAAGAACAGTTACGAAGTGAATAACAGCATTGGGAAATTTTCCAAAAGATTTTGATACTCTCAATCGATAAGACCTCTGTCACCTTCAGTAAAGTGTCAGTTTAGGAAAGAAAAGGGTCATTTGGGATGTTATATTGAACAACCGTTGCCATCAAAGATGTTGAAGGGTTCTATCCATTAAAAAAAAAGATATGTTTGTGTTTGCTTGTTTGTTTGGTTCAGCACTCCTGGTCATACCGATTCGTCTACAGATTTGAATATAGGCATCAGTACTCCACTATACTGCGTCTCGAATATTCTTTTAATTTCAAGGAAAAGGTTTCCTTATCTTTGTTTTCTTTCTCACCTTTCTGGGGGCCTTATTTTGACGGTTTTTTGTTAATAGATGTATTTTTTAAAACTTTATTTCAGATGTTTTCCAGTAAAATCATGAAAATAATTAATTCTGACCATATTTATTCTTCGATGGAGCTCTTTTTACATGACATCAAATTTTTATGCTACGGTTGTTCAATTATTGAACGTGATGATGAGTTTACGTTGTAACTAGACTGCTGATCTGAAACTTTTCCTGCGACTTCACTCTTGCGATCGTCTGTCGTACGAAACTAGGGATTTGGAATATTTATGTTACTTCCGTTGCGAAGAATCTTTTTTTGGTGGAAATATCTTATTCTTTAATCATGTTTGGATAAATTTTCATGTTTTTAAAGAATTATCTTGGACGGTTGTACGACGTGTGAATGTAAGTGTCCCGTTTAACATTATAGATACATAGTGAATAGAATCCTACCTTTTTCAGAAGGGACATTTTTCCTAAGGTTACAGATTCGTTGTTGATTGATAGCCTAACATTTCTTCGGAATCCAAAAAAGAAATACCGCTGTTGACTTTTATGAGTTCAATATAGTAATTGATAATTAATAATGATGTTTTACAATATTTCATGTGATAATAGATTAATTACTTTCAATTTACTAAAAAAAAAAGACTCGATTTTACTTGCAACTACGTTCTTTGAGAAAAGAAAATGGTAGATTGATATATTCAGACAACGTTTACTACTGCTAATTCGAAAAAAAAAACTTTTACTTATTTCCTGAAAAAGCTACTAAAAGATTAGGAATATATTAAATAGAAGCCAAAATAATAGTTTACAATACTTCATCTGATGAAAAAAATAAACAAATGATTGCATTCAACTTTATTTTAAAAGAAATGACTTTATTTTATCAGCAGCGTTTGGAATGAGTCTCCAGCCCAAACAATGAAGGTTTAAGGTGAAGCCCGACTTGTCAAAGACTGACGCCTCTCTTCAAACCAAGGGTTTTTATATTCTATGGCCCACCGAGGTAGCACGGATAGGAACTACATCGTAGGTTTGGCAGAAGTGACCTTCAACTGGCTATGGGAGTCTGCCGCCCTTTGCGAGAATATTCCGATAGTATGGCTGACATACGGTTAGATCTCAGGGCATTAACATTCTGTTGTAGATACCAGAGCTGGATACAGAGTTCTACTGACCCTTGAATGAGATTCTGGATAGTACGGCTGTCTTCAACTTCAAGCACAGATCCTAGACACGCCAACAGAAGTCTATGCAGAGGAGTTACCCGACGTTATAGCAGCCTGAGCATATTGGAGCACAGGTTCAAGTCACATCCCCGTAAGAAAAGGATGTGCCCATTCATATTATTATTTAAGTTTTAATTGTTTAAGTCCAGACATCTTTGTTTTAACCCTATGATAGACGTTTCTCTCAGCTAGTCTTCTTATCTTCCTTGGTTGTGTGCGTTTTTCTTCAGTTTATTTTTTTGTCAAACATTAATAACTGAAGCACTTTGGTTAGTATAATACAATAGATATTGAAAATAAACATGTCAGGAGACCACTGAATAATGGTAAGTTGTATTTAGCTAAGACAAGAAGGGACAAGTGTCGCTGGAAACTTTCTGGTTTGGTGATCTGTTTTTCACAAGTCAAGAAGAAAACACTTGGAAATTCAGTTTGTTGGCGATGAAATCAAAACAAATATAACACGTATTAATAACAATAACTGTATTAATAATAGAAATGATAAACATGTCAAAATTTGTACTTGGCTTACGATGGAAAAGAGCAAGTGTTCGTGAAAACTTTCTGATTTGGTTGTCTACTGAAAAATATCGCTCTGATTCTGATGGCATCAATTCTAGACAACTTTTCTTCTATTTAAGCACATCAGACAGTTTTTGAAAAACATCATTATCAGTAACAACATACTTCACCTCTGATTTTACATGATATATATATTATCATTGATAAGGAAGTGGGAGGATGAGGGATGATATATATATATATATATATATATATATATATATATATATATATATATATATATATATATATATATATATATCCCACATCCTCCCACTTCCTTATCTTTGACTTTGGGTTTGGGTTTTCACGACAAGTTAAGAAGAAAATGATACGACCAAGAACATTTAGTTTGTTAGAGATGAAAAGACAACTTATATAATTCAAACTATAAACTCACAGTCGATAATTGAACAACTGTAGCGTCGAAATGTGAAGTCATGTAAGAAAAAATCCATCAGAGAATACGTATGGCAAGACTGATAAATTCTGTTTATGAGATCACTGGCGTTTTCCATTGGAAAACATCTGAAATAGGGTTGAAAAGCATCTAGAAACATTTAGATTCAGAAGAATGTAGATGTTCTTGATAGACCCGTCAGAATGAGGCCCCGAAAAATAAAAAAAAACCTTTTCCCCCCGAAGACATAAATACATTTTTAGAAGGGATCTTGTAGAGTACTGATGTTGATTTTCAAGTCTGCATACAAAACGGTATGGCCAGGAGAACTGGAAACAGACAAACACATAATCAAATGCACGTAAAAAAGAGGATAGAACTCTTCGCCATATTTGATTGCTACGGTTCTTCAACATTGACAATGATATTTTCAATTCATGAATTATCTGTGGTGGTTGCAGGTGGGAGATCATGTGAATAGTAAGTCTCTTCAGATTTCCCATACTCTCCTCTGTATTCTTGCTGACGTCTCAATTTTTCCTAAAATCTTTTACACTTTCGGAGGTTCATTTGAAGAGTCTGTTTACCTTGGAAATCAGCATTCAGGATTCTAGCACTCAACTGAACACTGGTCCCGAGGAAATACGTAGCTCTCTCAGTCACAATATTTACAGAATTAAGATTAGCATGGCAGAAGACCAAGTAAGTGGATGAAGGGAGAACGATTGCATTGTGTCAGTCTTCCAAAGGTGGAGGGGAGAGGGAGTACCCGCTTTGAAAATCAGCATAAAATGATTAAGAAACGAGAAAAGAAGGGGTGCAGCGATAGAACTGTTAGCAGCCCCCCCCCCAAAAAAAAATGATGGAATCTCTTATGCTCTTTGGAAAGGCATGAGTTCAACCCCTCAGATATGGGTAAATATTAGGGCACGTAAGGGAAAGTTACTCTGACAGAGATACCTATATATAAGCAGTAGCCGAAGCAGGGTAAAAAAAATGAGGGTTGGACGTGGGGTTAGTAACAAAAGGAGACCTCCTTCTGTCTCGAACGACACTGATATATACTCTGCTCGAGGCAAGCTTGGGCAAAGCGTATGGATATCCTAGGACAGAATTCGCTGGTGTGGCCCAAACGGAAGTATGCGTTCAGCGCCAGCTTGGCTACATGAGCTGCCGAGAGGATGTAAAATTTGACATCCAACCGCTTTCAGGGTCCCCATTCCACTGCTTTTTCATCCAAAGCTGAAGGAACAGGTTGACACATGCCTTTTCGAATAGACCGGACTCAATTTTGAGCTCGGCTTGCCGATTCCATTGTCCACATAATTAAAAGCCACAAGCATTACCTTGCAAAAGAGCCCCCGCAGCGGAATGGTTTTGCAAAGAGTGTACTGGTATGAGGATAAGGGGCAATCTTTCGTTAATCGTCGCCAGCCCTTCAGCCATTTACGAATTATTTGTAATATATATATATATATATATATATATATATATATATATATATATAATATATATATATATAATGCACTCTGGATGGGGAATATATGTGTGAATAAATACATCGCTTAAATTCAACTTTACTGCCCGTCCAGTTCTGCGTGGAGCACAGATGGAAATACTAGCCTCTGGGTCTGAAGCGAAGGTTTTGATCCTACTTCATGGTACTGGATGGGATAATGTATAGTCTATAGCCACACTGTAATACAACGAAACAACTGCAGATGACAGAATAATATATATATATATATATATATATATATATATATATATATATATAATGTAATCCTTATAAAACCAGCCAATTTAGCAAATTTAATCCTTAAAGATTTAGACATATCAGCTGGCGATGATTCACGAGAGACTGACGGAAAAGAATTAAATTCTATGACGAAACACCACCCCTTCCCAAAGTTGATCAAAGCTAGTGATCATGAAAAAGAAAATACCTATCCAACTCCGCTAATCAAGCCAGGAATTTCAGCCAAAAGGAATCGTGAGAAAACTATTGTTTTTATTCATTTGTTTATTCACCGGGCTGTTACGCTTGGTTCTACATGGCGATAGCTTTTAGTGTGATCCTTACATCAAATAGACAACGGGTTGAGCCGAACAAAGGAGAAGGATTGGGGGCGGGGGAAAGACACAGAGTGTGAATCACTTAATCAAGTAAAACACCTAAAAGGGGGTATTCAGGGTGGAGGCGAAGCTTTATCGGGGTTGATTCGAGTATGGTACACAGGTGTCAGGGTAGGTGACTGTTTTGGGAGGGTAGGGTTAGTGAAGGATTCTTGTTCTAATTCACTGCATCCGTTCGGTATGAAAGTCTTCAAACATAAGACCGGCCGGGCAAAATCATGGGGTGGGCAAGAGAGATTGAACACCGGTGTGGCAATAGATTTCAAAAGTAGAATACAAACCGATTTATGCCAATCTCTCCATGTCTGTCTGTCTGTCTGTCTATCTATCTATCAATCTATCAATGTGTACATTCCTTGCTTTTGCAAGCCTATTAGGCGATGTTTCATTGCCAACTTACCTTACTGATTCTCCACCCTTTGTGCGATCACCGCAGTTAAACAATATCAAACTCGTAGAGTACTAAGATGGGTGATCGCTATGGAATACCAGGTGCTGTAAGCGAGAATGGTAAAGTGAGTGGTGTCACTTCGAATGCTCGCTGCATCGAAAGAAGTACAGCGTGCACTAATCTAAATGCTGATTTTATTTTGCTCAATCTACTTTTTTATCCAAGGACCCGCCTCTCGATGAACCTGTCATTTACTGGCAGGACTGCATTATCAAACGGCTTATTCCTCAATATCCCCTTATAATACCCGCTACCTGTTTTAGGAAGTGACGTATCTTGTTTCGATAGAAAAAAAGATTGCGACTTGCATGAAAATGCCAGGCGTAAGATCTTGTCCCGTAAATCTATAACCGGACATTTTCCTCACCCCTCTCCTGCCGCCTGTTGCTCACGTTTGGCCCCTTTGTTGGTTCTATCTTGGACCAACATTGATGAGGGTACAAGTTTACGTTGTTGTGTCCTAAGTTCAATCGTGCGTGTGCGTTTGGAGACAAGTGAGATCCTTTATGTTGTGATGGTCGCGAAGGTTTTCTTTTCAATCAGGAACCTTTTTTGTCCTTCCCAGCTGCGTAGGGGTTGGAGATAGAGAAACTGGGTCTGATAGAGAGAGACCGAGCTGACCCGCTCAACTAATTGGTACATAAAATTAATGTCAATCTCAGTCTCTCTCTCTCTCACACACACACACATACACACACACACACACACACACACACACACACACACACACGAGTAAACAGCCTGTTCAGGGGCCGAGACTCTTACATGTTTCCTTTTGGCCCCAGTGGCTGGTATTCCAGCAGGGATATAAGTTAAGATTTCTAATGATAATTTTCGAGGCGGTCAGGCTATCTCTACCCTTTCAGATATTTTCGCTCTTCCTACCCGTGGAGCTCTGAACCTGAAAAAGCAAAGTTCCATCATTATCGTCTGCCTTTTAGCGTCCAGCGTTGGACATAAACCTTCCCCTGATTCATCAGACCTCTCTATCGTGAGCACTGCAGAGCCAGTACTTTCTGAATTTATCTAGCTCGTCACGCTATCTTACTTTCTGTCGGTCACAATTCAGCAAAGTTAGGGCAAACATCCTCAAGTTCGTGAATCGATTACATTATATTGGCGAATAGATCTCCGAGACCAGCTTCGATAGTCATTTAGCTTAGCATTGCACAAAGTCTCAGCGTTTGGGAAAACCGTGAGAATCGAACTCATTACACTAGCTGTGGTCTGTACGAGATCATCACGCTAACCATTTCTGTGCGGCAAGCGCCCAGTCAGTAATTATATGAGACGAAGGCCTGAAACGCAATGAAGATGTTCAAATCACTTGAAACCGTGCCAGACAATTCGCATTAAACGTTTCTGCTTATAAATAAAACCTATTTGGTAATGAAATCCAGAAAATAAAAGACACCCGATAAAATTGATGAACTATGAAACAAAAAAAACAGGACCAAATAATCTACAATTCATAGGTGAAGTGTGAATCAGTTTCTGCTGTGTTCGTGTTACGAGACCACGTATTTCAAACTTCCACGCAAGGGTCTCCTCATTCACCCACCGCTGCCATTTTATTTTTTCATTCTTCTTTAATTCGATTTGTAAGTACAGAAAGGTTATCTCTGTATGGCGAGACGACGACACATGACAGGTTAGCTTCGCTGTTGCCTTTGCTAACTCACTGACAAAACAGACCCAGCAGAAAAAGAGACGATCGTTTTCAACTGACGGATACGGTTAACTGAGCGCATCGTTTTACTAAAGCAAAATGAAGTTGAATCAAGGACATGTTTATCTCCGCTTTAGCCTTTTTTTTTTAAGTCTTCATCTATCTATCTATCTATCTATCTATCTATCTATCTATCTATCTATCTATCTATCTATCTATCTATCAATCAATCTATCTATCTATCTATCTATCTATCTATCTATCTATCTATCAATCAATCTATTTTGGTCGGTTCATATGTATGCATGTATGTATGTACGTATGTATGTTTCTATGTGTATACATACCTTTCAAGTTTCAGTGTTGAGAATGAGTGAGAATCATGCGACCCCCTCAACAAAATTCCGAGTGTCTGGTGGAAAATGTGAAGGGATCTTCTAGGGGAGTCATGGAACTCCTCCAGATAATTCTGAACATCATGTATCCAAGATTGGCTTAGATTGTGTTTCTGGGCATGCAAGCTACTGAAATTAACTTTTTATAAAATGTGTGAGAATTTTCCTTTCATGCGCGTGAGCGTGAGAACCTACCAAAATGCGTGTGTCTCACTCAGAATGTGTGAGACTTGGAAGGTATGTATGTATGTATGTATGTATGTATGAGAGTCTGCTCATATATTATCCTATTCATATCTATCTAAATCATTTGCTCAATCTATATATTTATCTATTCCCCCCCTCTCACTCTCTCACCCTATAATCAATATTCGCAAGGCGAAGATCAACTCATAGAACCAATTCGGCAAGGGAGTCCCCAACAGTAGCATTTTTTTTT
This sequence comes from Thysanoteuthis rhombus, assembly GCA_963457665.1. Taxonomy (NCBI): domain Eukaryota; kingdom Metazoa; phylum Mollusca; class Cephalopoda; order Oegopsida; family Thysanoteuthidae; genus Thysanoteuthis; species Thysanoteuthis major. Next base: position 18,002,006 of record OY735209.1, read on the forward strand.
CAACGAATTTGCCTTGATTGAACTGATAATTGGTATTGGGGACTTTTGAACTAAGCCACAACTTTTGTATGCATCGAACTCAAGCCGTTCCTTCATAGAAAACTGACCCCACGGGCAGAATGCAAAACAGTCAAAACCGATTCAAAGCACGCTAAAATAATTGATAGTATAGAGATAATTTCTAGCCGCCTGAAACTTTGCTAAAAACAGGTTTTAACTGCACTTAAGAATGAATATTGCACCTGTAAAATGAATAACATGGAAATGCCTTTTTGAAGCCACTCTTTTACATACAATTTTTTGCCATCTTTGTCCATAAGATGTCCTGAGCTTCCAATCTTAGCCTCTTAGCAGGGTTGGAGTTCAAAGCCCACAACGTCGGCTCCACCTTGTTTTGTTTGTATTGCAGCGATTTAGAGCTCACGAAATCCTAACATACCCGATTGGTCAATCCCAGTATCCGTACTGGTGATTATTACGTCACCTGCACCCTTCTTTTTCTTTTCTTTTTACTCTGATTATTGGAGGGGTGGCTGTAGGGATGAGGCATGGATTCTACGAAAAGAGTTCAAGCTCTAACTGGAACCATTCGTTTCGCTTCGCATCAACGCCCCTAGGAAAGGCATGAGTCCATTTCTCCCACGAGCTATGGGTAAAATAGAAGGTGAAGTGTGTGATGCCATTATCGGGTCGGGTCGGGTCGTCTTTAAATATATTCCTCATGCTACAAACGGGAATCGAATATGCAGTAATATGATATGTGAAGCTGTGACCAGCGTAAGGGTACTTTCTTTTTAGTCTAAAAAAGTTCTACCGAGGTCCAAAAGTTGCCAGTACCAATTCGGCCCTTTATAAGGCCTCTTTATTGGTAAAGATTGGGAACGTTGTGGACTCCCTTGCCAAATGGGATCTTGGTGCAGATCTTCAATTTGCTTTCCCACCCATTCTTCTCCCATCAGTTTTTCTTTTCACAAAACAATCATCGTATTTACTCGCTTCCTCATGAGAGCAAGATATGACACAAGCCGCTTTTTAAATTGGGGTTCCAGTTACGGGATGGCTGCAAAAATTGCTTCAGTCCCTGAAACTAGTATTCCGAAGGCGTCAGGGCAAGCCTGACCCATCTCTTTAAGTACGATGGGGTGGCACTACCCTGAGGGCGTACGGCTCGCCCGAGAGAGGTATAGGACGAATCCTTAGACCTCTTGCGCTTAGCGATACCGAGTCTCAGTGAGCCATCATCGGCCGCGGCATTGCACCAGCGCGAAAAGTGTACAGCAAACAGATTTTATCCACAGCAAAATTAACTAAATCAACCAAACACTTCAAAATATATTCCTTTTATAACGAAGAGACGGAGTCAGGTGATTCGTATGAAATAAATTTCTAGCAACAATGATCATTTTTAAAGGGAATATCTTTTTAATTATCATTGCACTCTTGACTTTCTTTATTTCACAATGTAATCATCCCTTTCTCTATGCCTGTCTCTCTCTTACGCACTCACATTTACATATTTTAGCGTACTCAGTACCGGTTTAGACTGTTTTAGAGTCTCTGTACTTGGGTTCAGCTTTCTAAGTAAGAACAGCTTGAAGCTGGGGCCAGCAAAAGGGCACTATTTATAGTTCGATGTATACAGAAGTTGCGGGTTGGTCCAAAAGTCTCTGGTACAAAATTTCAGCTCAGTCTGACGTTTTATAAGGAGTTGGAAGGAACAACGAATGGTGCTTACCCTCTTGCCAAATGTCTTCTTTGCTTCGTTCCAATGATTACATCAGCGTAGCTTATTTTAGCACTAACGCAAAAGTGTGTCGGATAGCACTCTCTACTGCGGCAGTTGTCTATGTAACGATTTTTAAATTATTGTCCAAGATGTCTAAATTCACGTTCGTTTTCATCTTCCCTTTCTCCCTTACACTCTCGGCACATGCACACACGAACACACACACACACACATTCATATATACTTATATTGTGAGCGTAGTGAATTTTTTGTTTCTCTATCTGTAACAATGGGCTGATGGTTAAAAAAGATGTCTGGAAAAATATTTCCTAACCACCATTTATAAAAATGCATAGCTCCATTCAAACCAGTTGAGTTGTTTCTTCTCTAAAGAATGATGTAAAAATTCAGATGTATCCGTCAATGTGAATATATATATATATATATATATACATAAATGTATATATTTATCTACACATAAATATGAATATATATATATATTTATATATGCATATAAATATCTATACATGAATATATATTCATATCCATGTGTAAATGTGTGTGTATATATATATATATATATATATATATATATATATATATATATATATATGATTATCTATACATAAATGTGTGTATACATACACACACACACACACATATATTTGTATGATTATCTATATATGAATGTGTGGGTATATATATATACACACATATCTGTATACATATACATAAATATCTTCATATAATGTGTGATATATCAATGACCATATACATATATATATCTATGTACAATATATATATATATATGTATACATATATACACGTATATATCAATACATATCAATCTATAAGTATACCAATATATATATATATATATATATATATATATATATATGTATATCTTCCTCACCCTCTATTTATATGAAAATGTTTATATCTCAGTAAATTGTTCCATATTTTCGACCTATTAAGCGAGTTTCCTAGTTTCAAAAGGTCATGCTCTAAAATGTATTCAATTGAGAGAACTCTCTTAAAATGAGGAAGCAAGGATTAAAAAAAGTGACTGAATAACACAATGTAAATCTACATAAAACTCTGCTTGAAGTGATGCTTTTTATCCCGGGTTTACGCTGAAAATCGTTTGCACAATCATTTCGAATCTATTGGCACGCATAAAGCCATTCTTGCCTTCACAGAAATATCTATAAACAACATATGTATTTGCATGAAGCTTACATGCACATATCTCTATCCATCCATGCAGAAATACTTTCATAAATGGAGAAAAAAGGCCTTTATCTGTATATATTCACATACGCACACACACACACACGTGTATATATATATATATATATATATATATATATATATATATACGTGTGTGTATGTGTGTGTTCTGGTCTTTGTATATCTATCTTGTGTCTTTGTATACGTACTATATATGTATGATATATGTATGATATATGTTTATAAGATTGCGTATTCTCAACTCTATTTGCATATCTGTACAAAATATAAGTGCAATTTTCTTACATATATGCACACAAGCATATATATATATATATATATATATATATATATATATATATATATATATATATATATATATATATATATATATAACCACTTGCCAGCCTGCCCTGACTAGTGTGATTGTATATGATCTCGCCTCGCACACATTTCACTAGTGTTGCTCGATCCTTACTGGGGGCTCAACTGTTGTCACTCTATGTCGGGCCAAGTCAAGCATTGCAAACATTTATGTGTACAAGAATGTATATGCATATACACACAGGTGAATATACATATGTACATACACACGCATTCACACACATATATATATATATATATATATATACACACACACACACACACATATATATATATATATATATATATACGATTGTTTTATGATAAAAACCTGTATACTGACCATTGTATGAACCCATTTATGATAATAGTAAACCTGAACCACGCCACGTGGCAGACTGGTTCAGAATCGTGACACCTGGTGGTGCAGTATACAACTACGCCCAGTTCGTGCACCACATTCGAATTCCGTTCCCAGGTACCCACTTGCGTGTATATATATATATATATATATATATATATATATATATACTGGGACACATTGGGTCATAGGACACAGTGAATCATAATGATTTTCAACCCATGCGAATATACAAACGTACAGCTGCTACTTCATCATCCCAAGTCAACACATCTGCCAAGTTTTTGATGAAATACCTGCTTGAGCATTGTTGTGCAGTGTGCAAGCTAAGGGACCTGATTTAAAGCCACAAGTTATTTCACACTTCCATTAAAGAGGCGCAACTAATTTTCCAATCCCGCCATATGCAGTGAAATTAAGATTGTTTTTGAATTATTTATAGTCCAAACTGCAATCACTGTGCTTGTGTCAAAGAGAGGTGTAAGGCTATCTTTCTCAATGGTATTTGTGGCGCACATCGAATCGGGGCACAGTAGACCACGATATCTCCAAAAACAACCAACCGATTTCGATTGAATTCTGCTGAAGGGTGGGTAAGGTATGCATGGTTAAATTTTGAGGCGGATCCATTAATTTAATCTTGATTTGGAAATATTTTCCCATTTTTTCCACATATCTATGAATACACTCATGTATGCCAAAAAGATATTTCGAAAAGTTCTCAATGAATTTCAACGAAATTTAAAGGAAGAGTTGATTACATTTTTAGGATTGATAAATGCAATAGTATTGCGTGTTCATCGTAGTCATATGGCCACATCACAACATATCGCTAAAATATCATGTCTGTCGACACGATATCTCGTCAAGTTCTCAATGCCTTTCAATGGGATTTCGTTGCTCTTACCATCGAGCTAAACTCTCACCGGCAATGCAAAGACCCTAATAACTGCTTACATAACAAAAATGAGAATTTTTGGGTGGATAAATATCATAGATGGAACTTCATTCCGAGAAACTTTCAAATCAAATTTCAGCGAATAACTTAATGTCAAACTAAGACTACTAAGGAGAGTGCTGGAGTTTTCAGGAGACGTTGTGTCGCTTGATCTCCACTGAAAGTTGCGAGTGACTACGTATACCAATAATAATAATAATAATGGGAACCTATTGGGGTTTTAAGGAGACTTGCTCTCACTCGATCTTGAGTGAAAACCACCAGTTACTACTACTACTACTACTACTACTACTACTACTACTAATAATAATAATAATGATAATAACAACATGTACTACACTTAGCATACACCACTTTATGTATATGTAGAAGAATATTTATGGAGGTTTTATATAACCTGTATATGTATAAGCCCTGCCTCCCCATTTACTTTTTAGCTCTGGGTGTCATAAAGTTGCCAGCCTTAGGTCTCTGGTTGAGACCCGGCTGATGGCTTTCATAAATTGAAATAATGATAATAATGATGGGCACCACCGACATTCTTCGCAAAGCCCTGTCCATATAGATATTCCCAGTTATATGTCTATGTACTGTCTCTTGTGGAGCCTCCTGCATTCATTCCATTTCGTACATAAGAGAAATCCAGTGCTTACTAAGCCATAACATCGTTGTCTGCCTTAAGTTTCTTAATAATAATAATAATAATGATAATAATAATAATAATAATAATAATAATAATAATAATAATAATAATAATAATATGGGAACTGTCCCAAAGACCCTGAGGGCGAGACTGGAGGAGATCGGGATAAGGGGAAGGATCGAGACTGTACAGAGGAAAGTGCTAGAAATATAAAGACTGCAACATTAAATGTCAACAGTGACCCAACTGAGGAAGGGAAATGAAAGCGGAAATGCAAACTGCAGCACTGGCATGATAGGCGAAAGAGAGAATATATGTTGGCAGAAGACCTGAGGAGACTTATTGTCACTAAGCCTTCAGCAATGACCACTGGACAACCGGTGAGAAACTGTAAACCGTAGTATTACAGTGACCTATGAGTACTAGGGGAGAAAGGCTGGAGACTTGAGAAGACTTGCTGTCACTCAAACTCCAGCAGTTACCACCAGGCAACTGGTGTGAGATTGCAAATAATAATAATAATAATAATAATACCTGAGGAGACTTATTGTCACTCAGCCTTCAGCGATAACCACTGGGCAACCGGTGTGAAACTGTAAATCGCAGAATTACTGCGACCTATGAGTACTAGGAGAGGAGGGCTGGAGACTTGAGGAGACTTGCTGTCACTCAAACTCCAGCGGTTACCACCAGGCAACTGGTGTGAGATTCCAAATAATAATAATAATAATAATAATAATAATAATAATAATAATAATAATACTTGTTATATATATTTATACAAAATGAAATGAGTTGATTTTTTTCAATGGTTCATTACATATTATATACTCTGATTCACTTAAAAAAGATCTAGCTAATGAATGTTCAACAGAAATTCTTTTTCGAGCGAAACAAAATGTACAATCTGTAACGAACCATTGGAAAATCTGTACTCATTTCATAACCGCTCTACTAATGGTATTAAACACTTTTTAACAAATATCTATAAATGCACTTATACATATATAAACTCTTGTTATAAATCTAATAATGTTATCACATACACACACACATACATACACACACTGATATATATATATATATATATATATATATATATATATATATATATATATATATATATATATATGTATGTATATATATATATATATATATATATATGCATATATATATACACGTGATGTTATTTGGGGGCCATTAGCCCGGTCCCTTTCGCCTGACTGACATAAGCATTGCCGAATTTTTTCTGTTCATTGAATAAGAAGAAAGGAAGCAATGGATGGTCCCCACCCTCAGATCCTTCGTCATACTTTCACCCTTCATTAAGCCGAGATTAAAAACATATTTGCGTCCCTGTCCAGGCCAGATTCCAGCACATATGCATACACTCATATACGAAAGTGCACATTATCAATTATCCCCCTCACTCCTCGTTCTCTCTCTCTCTCTACATATATATACACACATACATACATAAATACATACATACACACACACACACACACACACACATTCACACACACACACACACACACATATATATATATATATATATATATATATATATATATATATATATATGTGTGTGTGTGAATGTGTGTGTGTGTGTGTGTGTGTGTATATAGAAAAATTCAGTTCTCCGTGGTGACAGAGTTTCATGCTAGTGGTGTATTCGTCAGACCATCCATTGCGAAGAACTGAATTTTCTATGTACACCCACTTACATATGTGATATCGAACACTCTTCAACCACATATAACTCAACCCTCAATATATATATATATATATATATATATATATATATATATATATATATATATATATATATATATAAAGAGTGAAAGGACGAAGGAAGGACATCCACAAGTATTATGATCGGCCCTTTCCCCTTCCCAAGTACTTATTGTTGGTAGGAGGGCGGTTTCTATCTTCTTGTTCATATTTTTTGTCAACCTTCGTTCCATATCTGATTTGAATAAGAGAACATACAGCTGACACAAGTCACGAATCATGAACAAAAAAAGTAGAAGAAGCAGGAAGAAGGTGGAAGGAATACACAAATTGAAAGTGGATGTGATCATAAAAATTGTCCATTCGAAAAAATATAGCCATTCCGCCTAAAACCACCCACAAACTATGTATCTATTATTGGGGAAAAAATAAAAAAAGGAAGAAAAAACGAAACAAAAACGTTAGTATGTGCAGGTTGGTTACTCGAGGAACTTCCTCAGTGGTTATTTCTCGAAAAGAATTTCAAAAGGAACGGAAGTATTTCATAGTTATATCTCAGGGAATTAATTAGAATTGCAAATATTATGTATAAACTAGTGCAGGCAGGCGAAGATTTGTAAACAGTTGAAAAAAAAAACAAAAAACGACAGTATAACCGGGCTTGTTTGAAAGCTTACATAGAGAGAATGAATGAAGGAAAGGGTTGTGGTTGTTTGAAGATGATAGGAAAATCAGAATCATTTGATTTACAAAACAGGTTCTGATGCCTAAAATTTCTGTTTCACTTATTAATTTGATGAATAAATACATTAAAAAATTTCATGAAACTGATGTACAACATACACACACACACACACACACACACACACATATATATATATATATATATATATATATATATATATATATATATATATAAATGAAATATGATATAAAATAAGTCATGTATATTTATGCAAAATATCTTTATCCCACGGATCTCCAAAACTTTCAGAAGTCGATTAGATGTGGGAAATTGTCTATAGCAATGGTTCGATTGTTATAGACCCAATTTCCGCATTTAATAGGCAATATATATATATATATATATATATATATATATATATATATAATGCGCATTCGTAGATATATCTTAAATCTATAAGTGAGAGGTGTCTGTATGTTTGTCTGTCACGCAATGAAAAGGACCTAAATATAGTCGAAGAAAAACCGAATTTGGCATGCTTACTCAATGAACCTCGTGGAGGTTTTTAAACAAGGAGTTTTGGGAAAAATATTTTCTCGAGAGTTTTAGAGGGTGGGTTTCTTTACAGTGTAACTATATTGCCGAAGTGGATCCTACTTTCCGCCCATATACATATCTTCTTATTTCATATGTTTATATACGATTATTTAAAGGGTGTAAAGTGAGGGGAAACCCACCCTTCAAGGAGTAAAAACTGAAGGAGACTTTTTTTCATAGATTAGATTAAAAAAAAATGAATTTTGAGAAAAAGACATTTTCAAACATTTAAGAAGAGGTGGCCTATGTATAACGTAACTATAATGTAAAACTTGACACTTATATATATATATATATATATATATATATATATATATATATATATATATATATATACTAACTGAATAATCTGTGAGACATGTATATATGTATATGTGTATATATGTAAGAAATTGCAGTTAAAATTTATATAAATATACAAATATATACAAAGTTAAGAATTCACAATCGCATACATACACATATCGCACAAACGCACACACACACACACACACTCACACACTCACCTATATATACATATATATATGTATACATGTATATGTATAAAGGCTGAATATCTTTCATTTATGCAAGCATTTCCGCATGAATAGATAAATACATGTGCATCTAGGCTTCTCTCAATATATATTCATGTACATGAATTCATAGTACATAGTGCTTATAAAATATTTTTGTGAAAGCAAGAGTTGCTTTGTGCGTGCCAATAGATTTGAATTGATTGTGCAAATGATTTCACCGTAAACACTCTCTCTCTCTCTCTTTCGTACACACACACACACACACACACACACACACACACACACACATATATATATATATATATATATATATATATATGTTTCTAAATGTACTGGTTTTTCAACTAGTATGCGCCAAATACTCGTTGATAATTCGCGAATACTATGCAAAGTTAATTGCACAAAAAGCTACAGATTCTTGAAGCCCTTGTCATAAAATCAAAATAATTCACACCAAGGAAGATCTTCTGTTACAGGATTGGGATTTTGAATATATCGAGTAATTGATAGATACATTCAACCTAGTTAAAGATTTCACGCGTATGTCGCTTCGGGCGTGATAGAAGCATAATGCACAAATTTCAAATCTGAAAAAGAAAAGAATTATAACTGAAGAACGACAAATACTTCTATCTTTTTATCTGAAAGTTTTAAGGGCTCTGATCTTGATAATGACCAAGAGTACGGCCGAAAGCAGTAGATCCGAAGCGTTTCAATAAGACTTGCAAAAATTGAACCAATACTTAACGTGTCCCGTACGCAAACGCGAAAAGTTTTGAAAGATAGCTTGTCTCGTTGTCTATGATATATCTGTGTTAATGACGGACTACCCCTTAATATACATCACACACACACACACACACACACACACACACACACACACACACACACACACACACTCTGTCTCTCTGTCTCTGTCTCTGTCTCTCTCTCTCACACACACATACGTTACTCATACTTGCAATAAATATTTCAAAAAGGTCAGTTGATAACATTCAGCTTTCGAGACTGAGACATCATCAGAACTTACCATCGATGCCTCAGTCTTAGCAATAATTCAATCGACCGTTTTCGAATACGATAGCTAGAATATACAGTTTCTGACTGGTTCTGGATTTTCGTAAGATATGGAGAGTTCGCTTCCAGAACGCGAGAGATCAACTAAAAAATACATGTGTCTAATTAAATCTAAAAAAAGAATTGGATCTGACTTTTCAAAAATTCTATCACAACCAGTCCATAAGATTTCAATAAGATGAAAAGTTCCCATGTCTATGCTCTGGCGAAACTCTTCTTGGAAAAGTCAGTCATCGAAATTCTTGCTTTTGTCTGGGCTTGAACCGTGACTGCTACATCGCTCACCAAGCAAGTATCAGCTCGTCTCCATATTTTCGAGTCTCCTGGGACGTATATATATATATATATATATATATATATATATATATATATATATATATATATATATATATATATATATATATATATATATATATATATATATATATATATATATGCTGGGATATATATGTCCCGTAAACCCTCTTGGGGAAAAAAGTCTATTCAAACGTATTTGTCATGAGAAATAAAGTAAATAAGATTTTTTTCCTACTTTTATTATCTCGGACGATGACGACATTATAGTTTGAAACCCAGGCAGGAATCAGTTGACCGGACGGGAAAGACATGTAGGGAAAACAATCTGCGTTTATCATCCTAAGGATGCGTAAATTGTCAGTTTTTATAAAATGTTATATTTATTATAGATTTATGATTAATCGTTATGTGAAAGTATGAAAAATGTATCTTTTTAATTTCATTTGTCTTCCAAATTTGAGGCAACTTTTGTTTTTAAATTTTGGTAAAAAGCATTTTATTGGTTATTCTTGAACAGGATAAGCCAAGCTAATCTTTTTTTTTACAAATTTAACACAAAAAGAAAAGCTGATAATGGCTGAGAGGTTTTTCGTTAACATTCTATCTATCTATCTATCTACCTATCTATTTATCTATCTATCTGTTCATTTCTATCAATGTTCATCTCTATCTATCTATTTATCCGTATATATCCCTATCTATCTATGTTCATACTTTCTCTTTTTCTCTATCTATCTTTGTTCATATCGATGTTCATGTCTATCTATCTATCTGTTCATCTCTATCTATCTATCTATCTTTCTTTCTATCTCATGTCTATCTGTGTTCATATCTATCTATCCATCTATCTATCCATTTGTCTATCTGTGTTCATATCTATGTTCATATCTATCTATCCATCTATCTATCTATCTATCTATCTATCTATCTATCTATCTATCTATCTATCTATCAAGAAAAAGATGTTAACCTCTTTCGTGCTTCTGCGAATCTGAATAGCTGTCAGTAAGTAATACCTAAGTTTACTTACATAGGTCGAACGTCTCTTGTACAAAGTGTGACATTGTGATATTCAGTGTATGGTAACATTCGATCAGGTAAACATATCAGTCAGACGAATAGGATATGCTTAAAACGACATCGTCAGCACGAAGGTAGACGATGGAAGGAAAGCAAGGAAGACGGGAAGAAAGGAAAGGAGAAAGAAAAGAAGGAAGGAAAGAAAAAAGGAAGGAAGAAAGAAAGAAAAAAAGGTAATGGTACACGAGGAGGTGAGGAAAACAACGACAGGAAAAAAAAGTTAAAGAGAGAGGGAAAAGAGAAAAAAGAAGCAACAAGTGAAAAAGAAGAGGAAAGAAAGAAAAACGGAAAAGAAAGATAAAAGGGTGACGAGAAAGGGAAAAGAGGATAAGAGAGAGAGAGAGAGAGAGAGAGAGAGAGAGAGAGAGAGAGAGAGAGAGAGAGAAAGAGAGAGAGAGAGAGAGACAACAAGTTGAAGGTAATGCCTTGGAAAAGTTAATTTTTTTTAGTCAGGAAGAATCTTATCAACAGACCGACTGACCAACAGACCGGCTCATGTAAGGACAGAGCCTCTTATAGAGATGTCGAGGAAGCCTCTCTAAAGTAAGGAGAAGAAGAGGAAAGCAACAGATAATCAAGAAAAGAGACCAAAATCGGAGAGAAATGATACGGAAAGAAAAAGAAAGATGTCGAGGAAGAGTAAAAAAAAAACAAAAAGGAAACAGGTGATCAACTAAAGGAAATTAGGAAAAGCAGTGATCAATAAATAAGTCACTTCTTTGAATTGTTTATTGATCACTGCCCAACAAAAGGCAAGCTTCTGATTCTAATTCTAAATTTTAAAAAAAGTGTGAATGCAGCCAGGCACCTGAACTTACAGTGCAGATTGAGCGCCCACTAAAAGCCCATTGAGGGCGGGGGTAGAAAAACAAACAAAAGTTTTTTATAGACATGCTAAGGAGTAAATGTTGAAAATGTTCAGCCCTCTGGTTCGATTGGTGCTCGATTGTACGCTTGATACATACATAGCCAGCCAGACCAACTTAAAAACTGAACAAACCTATGCTGACAGTTTGGGTTGATGGCCCTGGAGATAGAGGAAGAAATAGGACAAAAAGAAAGAATCAATGAAGGAGAAAAGAACGAAAAAAAGTAGATGTCCATCATTGGTGTTTATGTGGGTCGAAATAAGCCCTTAAAAACGTTTCTGTTGAACCAATAATGGACAGCGACATTATCATAGCACCCAAAATGGACAAGAACACGATTGGGAACAAGGGTACTCTTCCACATGAGAACAGACACCGGAATGAAGACATTATGTCCCACACTCCGCTATATACTGTCAATGCAAAGCGCATCCTATATATAGCAAAAGATTTATTTTAAGATGCTTATACAGTTTCAAAACGGACAAAATTTAGACAAAAGAGCGTTATTGATGATACAAATAATATATATATATATATATATATATATATATATATATATATATATATATATATATATATATATATATAAAACACATTGAAACAAGATTGAAAACACAATGCAAAGGCTATACAAACAGAATCTAAATTTTGTAACTTCTTAAGCTGTCAAAGTATGTTAACTGGTTTTGAGTTGAACGAATGTCCTCGATGAAATATTGTCATTATCATTCATTTTTTATGAAGGAACTCTTTCATTTTATTCCGTTGCTTTTTATCACAACTGTTCTTTTAACGTTTATGCTACGATCGTTGAGTAAACGGCACTGATCGAAAAAATAGAAGAACCTTTCAACGATATTTGAACGAACATCCCTTATCCTTGAAGCCTTGTCACACTGTGACTGCGTGTCACCGATCAGGATACAAAATCTTAACCAGTAGACGTGGTTCAAAAGAGCTACATCATTTTGTTCTCCGACCCACAATCACGCTGTTTTTTTTTGTGTCTATTTACACCTGGAGTTAATCATTGTAATAAGTTGTCCGAAATTCATTATTAAGGCATTGTAATTATAATCTATTTATTTTTTATTTTTACATTAGTAGTATCAAATGTAATAGACTTCGATTTCCTTAGATGAAACATTGCCATTATCATCAATTTTATTATTTTCATATAGGTAGTATTAGATGTAATAGTCGACTCTCCTCTGTAAAGCATTGTCGTTATTAGTATTTTTTACTAGAATTCTATCTAATATAGCTATATTGTGGAAATGAGCATTTTATATCCTGGCTTTTACCTGGGTTCGAAAACAAAACACTGGCATAAGCGAGGAAACTACTATATCAGCTACGGGCTTGGTTTACATTGATTATGTCTACTTGCATAGCACACTTGGTGATATGTCTGACGATATATAAACCGTATTTAAACTGTACGAAGCATAGTCAAGGTACAACAACCCAAGAAGTATGAAGTATGGATTGAACTGAGCTTTACTAAAGTATTTAAACTATTCTTGGCACCGTGTCTGTTAACTAACATAATACAAACAATTGTTGAACAACTCACACGTGTGCGAAACTTTCAAATCTTGATTTTCAAGGTAAGAAGACTTTTTCTCATTCTGACGATTGATACAACAGTATTCTATCTCCCCGCTTTCGCGCTTGTTCGTCCAGTGCTAGACGATGTTGAGGTTTGAAAATGTATATTAAGAGTGTTTAAAAAATAATGCAATCATTTTTGATAACTTATATCTAAACTCGCCAACACAGTCAATAAATGAACAACCGTACCGTCAAAATTTGAGTCATGTAAAGAGGTCTCATCGAAGAATAAAAATGGCCAGAACAAATCGTATTCACGACATCACTGGCGTTTTCCAATGGTAAACATCTTGAATTTTAGAGAATCTAGATGTTATTAATAAACCCGTCAGAATGAAGCCCCCAAATGATCAAAAAGCCTTTCTTCGCCCCCCAAAAGGGGGTCTGGTGGAATACTATTGCCAATCTTTAAGTCTGTAGACAAAACGATACGGCCAGAAGTACTGAAACACTTAAACAAACACACAAACAAGCATACGCAAGTATGACAAAATGATATTACCATTCGCCATTTTGGTAACTAAAAGTAGTTCAACTATTTTTAATCTAAGAACTATTTTTAAAAGACATATATTACAAAATGATTATAAAAAGATGCTAATTACGCGTACATTTTAAATTTACAATACATGTTGAAGTATTTTCCCTCAACCCGGATGGATGCAAGTTCGAACCCGTTTCATTACATGGACTGCATTGGGAACCGACACAGTTGATACAACTCAAAAGAATAGATGTTCGAATGAGGCTAGCGCATGATTTTTTTTTCAACTGCTTAATACTGTTATCTCTGAGTACAGTGTTGCTACGTGACTAATATTGTGGCATAAAATTCACGTATGCGTAAATTCTACCCTCTTATCCTTAAGGCTGTTATGTACAAGTTATTACGATTTAAGTCATGTTGAATACGCCGGTGCTGTTTCTCAGCTGACAACTATTTAGCTTTTTAAAGTATTTAATCGTGCGTGGTTTCCTTGTGAAACTAAGGACAGTTGCCGAGTACGGGTCAATAGGAAAGAAATTGAGCCTCGTGTAGTTCAAGTAAATACGCCTATGTTGAGAAGGAAAAGAGATAAGAATGACGAAGGTGTTTAATGTTGAAAAATTTTCAACTTCCGAACTGAATGAGACTGCAGTTAGTTATACGAAGAGCCTCGCTGTGGGGCAATACAAGATTTAAGGAAGTGGTCCCCAAAGTGAGCACTACCATCCCTTTGGAGACTGAAAGGTGCTAAGGTCGGGGATACAGTGGAGGGGGGGCGTATAGTCGTATCAGCCCCATCGTTAACATTGATTATTTTTTATGCTAATTAATCGAGTACTTTTAGATACTTTTGTATAATTATATTTTTGGTTATCAAATAATTGCTTGAATTTAAAAAAAAAAAAAATACTAAAATTTGCTGTCTGATGAAATATACGTGCTAAAAGGGGTCGGTAATCAGAAAGAAATTGGTTTAAGGCATAGATTTTAGGAGTTGTAACTCGGAGACCTCCACCAGCTGGAAAGTCTACGGAGATTAGATAAAAATGAATTTATTTGTGAATGCTGAATAAAAGTATATGTACTCTAAATCATCAATTTTAAAAGGATTCCATTAATATGTCGTATATGTAGTTATGGTACACGAATTACGAATTCAAAATCTTTATTGGTATTCCCGTGAGGTTATCATTTGCTTGAGAGCCTTGCAAACCATTTCTACTGTCTAATTCTGTTTTCAGTGGGTGCTCCTCAATCACAGCATTGTGTCTTACTAAGCTAAAATACCTACTGTTGTGCAAAGATAACAGACACTTGGAGTCTACAGCCCTTTTACCATGGGATCTCAGGTCAAATAAAATTATCTCATCACATAGTAGATCGTCGAGATGATATGCTATTTCCTTGATGGCATATTTCGGGGCGATTTGGTTAGTTGGCACAGCCCATCTCTTTATTATTGGTTGTTCCAGCAACAGGAAATGATCCCTATACTGACCTATTGCGAGAGGCGGATCTAACAGAAACTACCACTTCCAGATTTCGAAATCGCTGCGCCGATTCAATTTTCGGCGTTGTTAAACGTTACGCCGAATCTGCACCTCCAGTAGTTCGTGTAGATATTAACAAAGCTCTGTCATGTTATGTTATGTTACGTACGTTATGTTATGTTTTGTTAAAAAACCACAGTCATCATAATCATCAGCCTTTTAACGTCCGTCGTTGGACATAGACCATCCCCAGGATTCGCACCCGGGTTCCTGATTCAATTCCTTGAATGAGATTGTTAACAATTGCTCTATGTACATGATGGCTCGCGGAGTTGCATATTTCAAAATGGAGTTAGTGTTCGATCCCAGGTTGAAAGAGTATGATCTAAAACGTTGATTTTCTAGGCAGGCAAACCATCTTTGCTGCAAACATCAACGCAAAACAGTCGTATATCCACCCCATGCCACTTTTCGTTCAGACTAAGATAGATTCCTCGGTTCTATTGAAAACTGAGTGTCTACTTTACAGTGAGTGTCTCACGTTTGATATCGGAGACTTCCTGAACCTTTAAGAGAAACACGTCCATGAAAAACTCAAGACCAACCAGTATGTTGCCTATATTAAATCAAGGGTGAAATTTTATGTTTCTCTCTCTCTCTCTCTCTCTCTCTCTCTCTCTATATATATATATATATATATATATATATATGTTTATAAAAAGAATTGATTTATATATATATATATATATATATATATATATATATATATATATATATATATGCATATATTAATCGCTCAGTACTGTGTTACATATTGTGCACAGTGATTGAACATCTACAACAGATAAAACTGTTTTTATTTTCTTTTTGTATTGTTACAAATTGAGAATATATATTATGAACTATATATATATATATATATATATATATATATGACTATAAATTGCGTTACATCATATAGAAACTTTTATTTGAAATGATCTACTGTTATTAAGCGGCGAATGTACCTTTTGGCGTAGATGACGTAAATTTATTCTATTTACCTTGTCTACGCTGAATGGTACATTCACCGTGTAATAACGGAAGATCATTTCAAATAAGAGTTTCAATATGATTTATAGCAATTTGTAATTATTCTGTAAGATCATGTACATCTATTTCTTAATAATAATAATAATAATAATTATATATATATATATATATATATATATATATATATATATATAATTATATATGAACTTTCTGAGATTTTTGCCGATCTATCTATCTATCTATCTATCTATCTATCTATACTATATCTTCTTCCCTTAATATCTATCTCAGTTTGTTCGCATTCATCCACCTAATGGTACCACAGTTCATTGCATCAAATAGAAAATTTCTCTTTCCAAGAATTGACCGTTTCCGACTGGGGTTGGTTATGGATTTTTATGATAAAACCAACAATCTTAGTCTGAACAATTTGCTGAACAATGATAACGACTCATCTCAAAATCTGTTAGCCACGAGGAAAGCCGGGAAATGGATCGGCCGAAACATAGTGATAAATCAAAGAATGGTGAGAATGTTCGTTCGAACAATATCTGAAACGATGACGGAAATGACTTCTCTCAGAATTTCAGACAATCAAGATGGCCGCAAAACGGGCCGGCTGAAACGATGTGACAAATCAGGCAAGAATGAAGATATTCGACTTTCTATATTCTTCCGACTTTTTCGTCGCGCTCTGTCTCTTTTATTCCTTCCATTTCATTCACTCATTCTCTCCCACACTCTTTTTATTTGTCACTTTTTCTCTTTCCTTGCCAACTGTGATTCTCCTTCTTTGAATCTCAATTTCTCGTCTGCAAGCATCAACTGCAGATTTTTCTAAAATATTGATTGGATGTGGCTATCATATGTATAATATAAATTCATTGCTAACGATTTCATGATAGAAATGTATTATAAATTAGGAATAAGTGAATTTTCAGTGGTTGCAAATTAATACAAGTATTGCCGACCGAATACGGGGATGGATAAATAAATCCATTGCGGGAAATTTTGTTATATCTTGACCTTCGATCTGAAATTTTCCCTGTATAACTTTCGGTCGATGTGATTAAAATTTATCACTGTATAAAGAGCATCGTTATTGGTACAAAATATATACTTCTTTCCCAATATAATGCTGAGAATTTATAGATGTACAAACGTGGAAAAACGTGGAAATTGTTATCGTTATTTCAGAAATACACCGAAAATCAGGAAAAAAGGCGATTAATGCAAGCTTTACTGACAAAATAGGGCTGTTATACGTATAATAATTATAATTATTTATCATGGAAGTATTTAATCAGATATCAGGTAATGATTATAGCAACCATTAAGTATGAAAACGTGTATATATTTTGGGGGCAGTTGTATTTCTCTTTCACTCTTTCCCTCACCTTTAATAGGCGCACATGTTCGTCGTATCTTCATTCTGATCGGTCATCACGGACAACGTTTGCAATGTTATCTGGCACCGGCAATTCTACCCGGATACACGCAGCCAGTTTTTGATTTCAACACCTGGGTCAATCTACAGCAATTGAGAAAGTGGGTCGGTAACGATGAGCACCCAGGGTAGTAAGCAACACGGGTAGACACTGCACACCGAAGCAAAATCGTAACAGCGGATAGAAAGCCTGTCCGACCAGGGTGGATCTTACAAACCAGCACAAGAAAAACAACTATCTGCCTATTACAATAACATTGCTGGGCTTGTTTAGCATTGATAAAGAGTAAATGTCGTCAACATCAACATAGTCAACATTAACTTAGGTTTCGTCAGTTTTCAAGCTGCTCTGGTTGACTATCTAATATATCTGTCACACGTGCAGATCGCACCAACAGAGCTAGAGTGCTGAAAATTCAAACATTTACTCTTCATGTCGGGAAGAACATTTTTTTTCAAATTCCCTCCAAATGGGTTTTTAGATGGGTCCTAAATTAACATTGTAAGTGTTTGCTAAACTGGTCCCTTAGTTTATGACCGGCAGTGTTCACACTTGTTTTCTCGAAAATTCAGACTTTTTTAGTGATCACTGCCCAACAGAGAGAGAGAGAGAGAGAGAGAGAGAGAGAGAGAGAGAGAGAGAGGGGGGAGAGAGGGAGAGAAGCAACTTATTAATTTATAATCTGTTTTTCTAATTTTTCAATTGATCACCCCAAATATGGCATGCTGTCAAAAGACGTGACGGTTTCCTATTTATTGGCTAACCAGAGCTGCTTGTTTCTTTGTTGATATTTGGTTTGAGTTAATGTTACCAAATCTTCTCGTATGGTATATATTGTCGTATGGAGGGAGGAAACATAGAGGCAATTGAATAATGTGACATTTTCAAGTATCTTCAAGTTTTAACGTCAAAGATATTTCAACATGATAACAGATCTACACATGCATCGCTAAATAGATATATATTTTACTCAGTTGATATCAAGAGATGATTTAGTATGAAAACTTGGTGTCAAAACGTCTGATAAGCGTATCAAAGATTTTGGTATCAATTTAAACATCAATATTAATTAAAGCAATGAGAAATCGGTGTAAAAATTCGATAGAATCCAAGTTTACTCAGGTGATAAATGTATCAGGCTGTATACTGAAATGATTGAATTGTGTGCATCTTATAGCATTCAAGACCCTTCATATACCTGGAGCCTGGTATAGCTTAATAATGGAGTAAATACGGTTTAATTCGGACGTAACTAGAAAAAAGCAGTTTGGCCCAATCAGGTGGCTGCATTAGGATAGCATTTTCAGTTTTTAGTATAAAATGTATATAGCAGGGGATATGAAACGAACGATTTTCCCGTTCGCTCAATTCAAAAATAGAACTCAGCAAATTCCCTGACTAAAATTCTATTATTTCTTTCATTATAGATTTAATAACACACCAAACTACTGTAATTTTTAACACTTATTGTTTTGAAGATTCATCAAGTCCACTTCGCCCAAGTCTCTTAAGTAACGGCATGCATATAAAATCACTGCTGTTATCTTGTAGAAATAATGGTCAACCGTCATCAGATCAGATTCTCACATAAAATAATGTCATAATGTTACATAAAATAACGTCATAATCCTACATGGAATAACGTCATAATCTTAAATAAAAAAACGTCATAATCTTACATGAAATAACGTCATAATCTTACATAAATAATGTCATAATCTTACATAAAATAATGTCATAATCTTACATAAAATAAAGTCATAATCTTACATGAAATAACGTCATAATCGTACATAAAATAACGTCATAATCTTACATGAAATAACGTCATAATTTTACATAAAATAACGTTATAATCTATCTACGTGTTTTATGGCTTCCTGGTTAGTCATATGGTATTTTTAGGCTTTAGAATTTTTTCACACTCTAGATGACAAATATAATTGATTGTACTTATAATCTGAAAGACTTCTCACAACTGACACAGAGCAGATACTGCCTGGTCCAAGCTGATTAAGCTGTGAATGAGTCCGCAAAGACTAAACAATGAGTCGCTTTTGTTTGTTTAGGCTGGCCCAACTAAACGGTTTGGAGCTTTAAAAAAATCCCCCAAAACTAACGGAAAAATAGCAATGACGATTCTTTGGAAAATATTTGAAGATTTGGCTCAAATAAGTGGATACCCCGATTAATCCAATTAACTGGAATCAATCGTATCATGACAGAGATTAGCACTGTTGACCCACCTTTAAAAAAAAAATGAAAGCACTTCACTAGACGGCGATACTGAAAAGTTGCTTGTTTCTATTCATAGCATCAATTTTCATTTTCAAATACTTGAACTAGCATGCGTTTCAAGTTTTCTATCAGGGTGATGCATTGCATCATCCTTTGTGTTTTCCCGCACAATATTACTATATCACAAGAAGAATGCTGATGAAAGATGCAGGGAGAATTCGATTCGTGCCCGTTTTAGGAGAATCAAAGATGATATAATTTCATCAAGCACAGTAAGAATTTGAATCTTAGTCGTCGTTACTTCAAATATACCCCGCTTTTCGAAACATCACTTTAGTTCACTTCATATCTGCATTACTAAGGTTTTTCTCCTGCTATCTGAAATGGCATAAAGCGAAGAAACAATCTATTCATGGGGGTAACTAATTTGAATGTTCCCCGGCCCCCCAAAATCAGTGTCTCTGCGTCTGCTTGCCTCGATGTCAAATCTCTCTATCATGGGTGTTGCAGAGCCAATACTACTTGAACTTGTTGGTCTATTTCGTCACGTTATCTTACATTTTGCCGGCCACAGTTTTGCATATGATCTCAGAAGATCCACGTTGTGAGTCATGATGTCCAGCAGTTATCTGATATTCTTTCAACGTGGCCAACACATTTTCATTTGAGTTTTTTTATGAATTCTATGATATCTCGTACTTGTTTTTTCTCTAATTTACTGGGCTGTTTTGTGATCTCTCTATGTGATGTTGACCATGATTCTCTCATGTGAACACTATTGGTTAGATTCCATGTTTCAGTTCCATAGGTGACTATCGGGCGGATACATTGGTCGTAGACCCTTTAGACTCATGCATTCTTCAATCTTAGAGTCATCCGTAAGCACTGCAAACCTGCCCTGAACCGACATCCCCTTTCAAAATTGAATTATTGAAGTCACACCTTTCTGCAATCGTTGCAGCGCAGTCACTCGTTGAGAAAATCTCACGCATGATTATCCTTTTGGTCTGGGAGCGCCCACACGTTTTCCCGTATAAAATAGTAGTAACTCTTTCTTTGCCTCACACTTTTTCGGTTTACGAAAAGTTTCATAGGAATGCTGTACTTTCAGATCGAAGAAAACAAATGAAAGGTTAAGGTTGGTTTAGAGCAGGTTTGCAGAACGCCCTAGTACCAACAAAGACCTGCATGATACAAAATGCTTGAAGATACACAGTCAAGCGTTATTGTCATATTTCGAAACTTCACTATCAGCATCAGCAAACAACGAACCTCGAACCTTGGAATCGAGGCAGGCAGATGTAGAAGAAGTGTGGTCTTATAGAAGATCATGTCAATGTGTGTATTTATAAAAGATGCAAATCAAGCTAAGTAATCCTTTAAAATTCTCTGTTCCTGTGCACAATTTTTTCAGGAATCGAGTTTTACTAAACTTAGCTTAGTCGGGCACAAAGCCACGAATGTAAGGCACCCAGGGAGACTCGAACTCAGATGTTTTGTAATTATTTTCATAATGCTTAGCTTAGTGTGACACAAAGCTCAAACTCAGTTTCCACTTGTAATGGTTTACAAGACCAGCTTGGAGTCACAATTTTTTTAAAGCTTATGGTACAAGGAATCAAACTTGATTATTATTTTTTCTGAAATCAACTCTTTACATTTTTCGTAAATAATGAGATGGAGATATCATTTATCATAAACAGAGGTTATTATCGAGACATCTACAGCAGAATGGTTAGTAAGTTCTTCAAAATAGTGAGTTCGATTCTCACTGGGCACAGATCTACAATGATCTTGTGCAATACTAAGTTTTGTGATTGTCAATAAAAATCCTTCCTGAATATTTTTTCGATATACTTAGGGAAACATTTTTTTAAATCTCAATGTTACAAGTCAGACGAAACCGAGTCTAAATGCGTTAAATTTGTATAGAAAGACGGTATAGCGCCAGTCTTTCAAGTGGTAGTGCCTCCTGCTTTTGAAATCAGCCTCCAAAATCCTGGTTCTAACTTGAGCTCGAATTCCGATCACTGGTGCTGGTTGGAACTTCATAGCAGCAAGCTGAAGTCTCATTTTATGGCAGAGGTGGTTGCATTTTTTTCCCAATAACACCAATGATCGGTGATCGATTCCAGTCTAAGAGCCAAAAATTGAAATTCTGATTTTCAAGGCTGACAAGCTCGTTTCGCTTGAATGATTGGCGCAATACAAGTCTATTATCCCTAATGCACCTTCTTAAGCTTCGTAAGTTTCCACAAGTGGAAAAGGGCTTGTATTTTAAGTAAATGACATTCATTTTTTAATTGCGCATTTTATTAGTAACTGTCCACCAAAACTGTCAACATAGGTTTCTTCAGTTTTTGAGACTGTTTGTCTGGCTTGCTACCAATGGAGCTAGTGGACTGAATATTAAAACATCTACTCTTTATCATACCTAGAAAGACGGATGTTTTTTTTAATCAACCACTAAATAATGTTTTTAGTAATCACTGCCCAACAAAAGGTGTGAGGAGCATGTTGGAGCCCCCTCTCCTATGCTCATTTTTTCGATTGATCCCCCCAACAAGACATGCTACCAAAAGACGTTGGTAATGAGACAGTTTCTTTTGAATGACTAGCCAGACCGGCTTTTATTATTTTGGTGAAAACATTAGAAATGTTTACGAATTTGACCTTAAAGTAAATAGAAAGTTGTAAAAGTGTGTTCATTTATCTGGATACCAAATATAAACATAAGTCTGAAAAACGTACCTGTAGGTAACCAATAGACAAAACATATATCCGGCAACGATAGGAAGTCAATTCAAATCATTAAGATATTACATGGTAGCGTCTTCAGATCACGAAAACAACTTGGGGAAGCCATTTTGAATCATACATACTTCTTAAAGAAACGTCTCCAAATCATAAAGACGTCTTTACCAAGTTTCATTAAATCATGAAAAGGTAACTTATGTAAACCCCTTTTGTAGGAAAACCTTTTTCAAAAAATGCCTTCAAAAGGTGTCTTTGAATCCTACTGACATTTTAAGGAATCCTTTTTAAAACTGAAAGCATGGAATCTTCATCAAATGAAGAAGGCATCTTGCAGGAGCGTTTTTAGATAAAATAACAATATATGGAAGCCTCTTCAAATCATGAAGACTCAAAGGAACCTCTTAAAAAACACCTTATGGCGGATTCATTAGTTCATAAAGGCATTTTATGTAAGCATTTCAAATCATAAACATATCTTGAGAAAGCCTCTTAATAACATCTTATGGAAGACGCTTTCGTTCATATAGGCATTTTATGGATGCGTATTCAAATCACGAAGACATTTTAAGTATGTCTCTTAAATAAAACATCTTATGGAAGACTCCTTAATTCATTGAGAAATGTCGAGAAATACCAGAAAATGACGATTACCTACCTTTCTCCCGGCTCTGTTGTTGTGAAGATTCATCAGCGCGCGGGCGTTCTTCGTAATTTCCCGGATATCGACGAAGTTCCTTGCGAAGGACAGTCCGTACTTGACGTCGGCGCTGCAACCACCCCATTTCCATCCGTTGTGCGAATAATTGGGCAATTTGGATTTGTCGCAGCCGCACCGACTGAGATTCCCGCGACTGCACGCCTGCGTGATGGCATACGCGATCCCGGCTGATACGATAGCGAAACTGAAGGCGGCTTCCCGGTTCGCTACAACAGACACGGGAGAGCGAAGAGTGGAAGCAAAGATAAAAGAGAAAAAAAAGAAAAAAAAGAGAAAAAAAAGTCGCATTAGTATAAGCGAGTTCTACAAATGGTGAGCAAGGTTTCTTTTTCTCTTTTAGTTTACTGCAATTACCCTATATATATTCATGTACAAGTTAAGTTTTCCTGATGATAATTTTGGGGGCCCCAGATTGACGGTCGTCGAACACATGGGTAATAGTTCTATTAGATTTTTAAAAAAATCTTTGCTTGATGGGATGGGCTAGACGCTACCCTGAGTTTGGGAAATAAAATATTCGCTATAAAGAAAAAAAAAAAAAAAGAGAAGAGTACTATTGTGGTACATTCATATTCCATTTTATTAACTTGAATAAATAGATAACAAAAAAAGATATTCTTGCTGAACGTTCTCGTGTTTCAGAGAAAAGCACCTCGCTAATAAGTTGTAAAGATTGCTTTTGACGCTTAGGGCTTTATGCTCACTGATCCTCGGTTAATGGAACGTAAGGAGATTTTTAGCAGGAGTTTCTTGTTTTATATTCCTCAACTGACGGTGTCTTGTTAGGCCGAAAAACTTGTCGGTCTGTACATGAGGCGTATCATAAATGAATGGGCCATTGTGTATTCATACGAAAGACTTTAAAACTACAATATACGTTGTATAAATGACATACAATTGCATGACATGTAATACAAAAAACACCTTTTAAATAAGATATACGTTCTGTGGTTTAACTACCCATGCCAGCCATAGTGTTGGAACACTCCCACAAAGAGGTGGCACACCCCACAGCTAGCTCAGGCATCTGCTAGGGTGGGGAAACTTACGGCCAAAGAGCCTCGTTCTTATCCGTGCCACCACAGTGGACCATAAGATGCCAACCCTTAGTTTAAAGGGTGGGTCGTACTTCACCTTAAAACATCAGTATTCGGGCTGGAGGTTAATCTTCACGCTCAGCTAGCTATGTATTGTCCTACTGCTGTGGAAAACTCTTCCAAAAGTCTTCCTTTCAAAACCAAACTATTCATTCTTTCGTTCATTCATTCATAAGATGATTTACTTACTACCAACTATGTACAGTACTACTGAGGGAATGGCTTTTCTAACAAAATTCAGAAAGTTTTCGACAAATTCTTTTCCTATCGCAAGGTTTTTTGGTGCTGTAATAGCGCTCTTTCTAAATGATGGACCTGCCTCTGGAAGAGAGACTATCCCTATTCCCATAAACATCCATCTCCCAAATCGTTACAGACTGCGTGAACAGTTGAATCAGTTACACGCGCCCATGTTCACCATCATAAGAACGAATAAACTAAGGAGTTCCACTAAAAAGAGCTTTAGGAGATTATTATCATAATTACAAATTTTGCACAGGCCAATTACTCCCCGGCAATGAGTAAATGAATGAGTAAAGAATAAGCATCAATTTTTATTCTAACCGACATCTAAAAAAGGAAGCACCATTTAGCCCGGCCTGCTTCACCAATTAAGCTACTTATACTCGACTGGAAGGTTATCGTCTGAGCGAAAGTTACGATAGAAAAGATCATATAAAATTAGGATAAAAGTAAAAAGTAACCATAAAAATTTAAAATCATGGTGATTTATTCCATTTCATCAAATAAAAAACAAAACAAAACAGGAAAGGAGATATAGGAGGGTTTTCCACATCAGCCAAAGGCCATCTGGTGGTCAACAAGGCTTATACAGGTGAAGCAGGCCTTTCCACAACGATTGCGGATGAAGATCTGGCAGCCAGTGGATCTCTTGCCTTTTAGTGCAGCCTTTTATTCCTGCTATTGTACAACAGTTTGTTTCAGCGAGGTGGGGTGATTAGTAGACCTTGTGCCGCCATGTCTCGCTATTGGCTTAACTGATTCTGCAGGGCCTTATTTTAGGAATCCTTGTATCACTGCTGTGGGGCCCTATTTATCAGCAGATCAGAGTCTAGTTTTTCGGATAAAGGGGTCTATGAAAGACGATAGTCTGCGATTTTGCTACCTAGTATGACCACCGTAGGTGAGACGTTTGCAGGATGGCTTCGATGGTTTTAGAATGCTCGAGGATCCCCTAGCCTAGACAGTGCAATCTGCCCCGTAATGTATGATAGATATCTGGAGGATCTTAATCTCATGAAAATCTTAATTTTGAAATATTTGGTTGAAAAGTTGATTGCGGAAATATTTAGCCTCATCGACCCGCCAGAATATGACTAAATCTATGGAACTCTACAAAATGGCTGAAATCCCAAATTGTATTTGGTCAAACATTTGTTTTGTGTGTATTTCTAAGATAAGCAATTATCATTATTAATCTTCAATATATTCGGACGAGTATCCTCATTTTGATTGATAGGTTATAACGTTTCGCGTTGAAAGAAAAAAACAGACAGATTAGTGCAGATGGAACAAAATACAGAACGGTGATAAGAACTCACTAGAATTACATATCATTTTCTTCAAAGAAATACATATCATCAAGAAATATAATGAGATTGCGCATTCTCACGCATGCAAACACGCACACTCACGCTCCTACTAAGCCTTTTAATTCCTAACCTTCGTTATTCACCAAAACTTGCTCCATCTTCATGAACTAGTTCTTGAAACATACCAAAGAGGATTAAACTACCTTCTTTACATTCCTTTTTTCCCAAAACCAAAAGACCTTCAATGAAATGATTTTTTGAATCTTGTGAGTTGTTGAAAAGAAATTATTGATGATGATGGAACCTGTGTCAAAGAAAGAATTCTAACTAAGCAATAGTTTTTGATATTTTTTTTCTTGCCTAGAATTAAAAAGAAAGACATTATTAATGAGATGACCTGATATATTCTCTTCTTCTTTTCTATTTTTTTTTCTTGCTCACTTGCTACGTGGTCTTCTCCCTCCACGTACCCGATGTCCGTATCTTCACGTATCAACAGACAAGGCAATATCTGGTCAGCCATATTAACTGTTTGCTGCCTTTCCATCATGGCTGGGTAGGCGTTAGCCGTCGGCAGTGATCCCAAACGGGTAGTTTCACGTTGAGGTGCTTATAAAGCCAAGAGACAGTGATTAAACATTATTTGCGTACATCAACCCTGAATCGTTCTTCCTGTACCTGGGGACAATCTCATCATTTAAAACAGAGCATTTTTTCCTGGCATGGCATTATGCCTTTGCTTTGTTATTTTACATCAGCGGGTAAACACTTGAATAGTTATGGAAGGGGTGTGCCGGTTAGTACAGGTGGGAATGCACGCGCGTGTGTGTGTGTGTGTGTGTGTGTGAGGGAGAGAGTGAACGAGAAAAGAGTGGGAAGAAAAGTGAGAGGGGTTGATAGACAAAGAATGAATGAGTGATGAATATATATATATATATGAATTATATGTAGATCTCATAGATAAGATGCTCGATATATTTTTTAATAAAAACATAACTGGTATTTTTAAATACTCCTGGTTTCCACAACAAATATGTTTCACGCCCTTCGATCATCAGGTGATATCGTGATTCACGATTTAGGGAATCACGACTCCACCTGATCGAAGGATGTAATACAAATTTGTTGAGGTGTACAATAATCATATATAACTTGAGAGAAGGTGATATTTCATCCATACTACCGGGGAACCATGGTAAAACAACGATATTACTTTCAATTCCCCGAAACCGTGCCATGGTAAGCAACTGGGGATCCTCTCAAGATTAATTCTCTTATCATTTTTGTGTGGATGCGGAAACAAGAAAGTGAATATCGATTTACAAAGTGAGGTCGTTAGTTCTCACAGCTGTAAAGCTTTTCGATTCAGGAGCAATCAACCGTTCATTTTGTACTAAAGTTTATATCTTGACACAGACACATGTATACACAGGCACATACACAGAGTCAAAAACAGACAAATATATATACAAGCACACATACATATATAAATAAGAATTACAAGGATATGTAGCAGTGAATGTCAATATTTCGAGCCTAACGCATTCTTCAGCAAATGAATGCGTTAGACACGAAATGCTGAAATACACCGGCTATATATCCTTGTAATTCTTATTTTCATGTATCAATAGTTCCATTTAATTTGATCCAATATCGTGATTAGATATCAGCAACAACGGATAAAATCCAACAACGGATAAAATTTGTTTCTTATTTCTTTCTTTTTGTATTCTTACAAATCGGAAAATACATTATATATATATATATATATATATATATATATATATATATATATATATATATATATATATATATATGCGGCAAGTTCGATCTCAGCTGAATATCCCTCTATTATGGCTTGGAGAGAGATAGAGAGAGTGGGGAGTGAACAGACAAGAGATAGGAGGGAGATTTGTAAGGAATGGAGAAGCGTTAGTGGGCAAAGCAAGAGGAGAGAAGTAGGAGAAAAGGAGAGAGAGAGAGAGAGTGAGAGAGAGAGAGATTTTATCTGTCGTGTATACAGATATATAAACGTCATTCTTCATTCGTTTGTCATCTTCCGTACTTGATTGCCATATCAAAATAGAATCTTTTCTTTTTCTGGTAGAAACAAAAATACCAAAATAAAATGAAGTGTCTTGCGCTGACATGACCCGATATTTTCTTTTAATTTTCATTCTTTTTTTTTCTCTCTCTTTTGTTTTTCTTTTGCGGTCAGAGCGTTCCTCCCCGATCCTAAGTGACAACCGTGAGACAGGAACATTTTACACGCATCGAGACACTCGAAAGATTTCCCTCGAAAATCCATCTTTGTCGCATTTGCACCTGGAATTCCTCACGCCGTAGACACAGTCTTCATAAACAATAGTCATTAATCTTCGTCATCAGGCCAGAACAGACGGAGGGGGGTCAGTTGGCATGGGCCTAAAATTTCGAAAGGGGGCTTCTTTCCCTAGTAATGTAAAAAAAAAAGGAAGGGATCGTTCGGTAAAAAGTATTGATATCGTCGGGAGATTCGAGTGCGCCTTATAACAAAATATCGATATTTTAAAGAAGATTAAAAACAGATTAAAATATACATGTGCTATTGTGTTTGCTGCACCTTTTTACAGCTCTGTACTCTACTGTTTTGTATACATTGTATACATTTTAAAGCAAATTGCCTGCTATAGCCGTGTTTGTGAAAAATCGCTCTTGTATTTTATTCTGTTCTGATGCTTGTAAGTACATCATGTATATTACGTGTATACACCTTTACATAAACCATATGTATTTAACTTTGATTATCATAAACAGTTGATAAACAGTTTGAAATGGGGTCTACATCTCCTACCTGGCTTGGGCCTATCACTAACTTCGCACAAGCCTGTTCGTCATCAGCAATAAGTGGAAAAGACCAACAGTGTTTTTTTATTTTGGTTTTAGCAACGAACTAATAAAATGTACTTTCGTTAAAGTCTTGGTTTTTTAAATTTCTTTTCCATTCGCCATCCCTCCTTGGTCATTCCTTCCATTTTACCTTCCTCCCTCCCTCCATTCTTTCCTTCCTTCCTCCTTTTTCCTTTCTTCCTTTTCCTGTCCTTGTGCCTTCCTTCGTTCCCCTTCGCTCTTGTTCGCTTTCTCTTCTTTCTATATTCTTCCCTACTCCTTCTTCTTCTTCTTCTTCTTCTTCTCCTTCTTCTTCTTCTTCTTCTTCTTCTTCTTCTTCTTCTTCTTCTTCTTCTTCTTCTTCTTCTTCTTCTTATCATTATTATTATTATCGTTTGCTATTTCTTCATTCTCCCCAGCCTCATTTCAGTTTTCATCTCTCCCTTCCTATTTCCCACTTCTTCCTTTCCTTGCTTCTTTCAGCCCTCATCTGGTTCGTTCATCCTTATTTTAGAAAGTAGAAACTCCTTCGATATATTCTTGTTTAATATTATCATCGACATAAATTTCGTTATTTACGCCGATACACAATACATCTAAGGCATTGATTCACTCTATTGTAGAAAAAATCTTAGTTTTGGACCTGAAAAATATTCAGCTGTAAACAATGAAAATAAAAAGCAACCCCCCCTTAAAAAAAACCTCATAGCGATTAAGGATGAAAAGCTGTGCAAAGCCCTCAGCAGATGAAGCTCACCAGTTTATAATTGGCAAAATCCAGTTCTTAGCACAGGCTAGCTTATAATATGGTATCACAGTAGCCATAAATCTAGGAAAAATAAGAAAAAAACTCTAATTAAAATTTCCTTGCTAATCTAGTAGGGATAATAAATAGGTCCGTAGTCCTACGCGTACGGTAGGAGTAATAAGTATAATGAAAAAAATTGAACGTTTCATTCAATATCTTCCCTCGTTTGTGCTCCACTAACATGAAACACAGACTATGATATACACAAAATATGAAGTAAATATTAGTTCATCACTGAAGGAGTTATGTAGCAACATTTGAAAAAACACGCGAACCAGAAGTATTAGTACAGTTGATATTGATCATCATAAATTGAGTGAATATTTGACTACAATAACTTATTTCCCATCTTCATAGAACCATTCCAGTTGTATAACTTATTGGATCAGTATTTTGGCAACATGTACATCTAATCGTCGAGCTTCGTCTTTGAAGCATCCTATTATTCATTCAGCGATTGTCTTGGACGTGTTCAACTACGACGAAGAGGAAGGAGTCCAGTATCGATTAGAGGGCAATTAATTGTTAATAAACACGTGGCAGTAAAGGGATATGACATGATTTTCAAGGGGCTAAGTATCGCTAATTCGACAGTTCAGTCCATAATAAAGAAATTCAAGAAGACTAGTGATGTGAAAAAATCTTCCGCGGGTCGGTCGTCCTCATAAAGTTTCACCAAGACTCATACGCAAGATAGTCGGGTACGTCAATGAAAGTACAAGGATGACACGGGGAGATGTGACTAATAATTCGAAATCATGCGGCGTGAATGTTAGTCAGGGCACGGCAAATGATATATTGCACCGTGAGGGAATGAAAGGCCATAGACCAAGGAAGACACCTTTATTGCACCCGATGCTCTTGGAAGCTAGATTAAATGTTGCTAAACAGCGTCTAAACAAAGGTAAAGCATTTTGAGAGAAAGTCCTTTGGTCTGATGAGACGAAGATGGAACCTTTTAGTCATTCAAGCGAACAATACGTGTTGGAAGAAAAAGAAGGAAAGTTTTTTCTTTGTTGCCAAAGAACACCATCCTGATAGTGAGGCGTGAAGGGGGTCCAATTATTATATGGGGTCACATCAGTGCAGAAGATATTGGTCAACTTGGGTAGAACAGAAGGACTATGAACGTAGAGAACTATCGGGATATTCTTAAGGATAATCTGAACGGTTCGGCTCGAAATCTCAACATGAGAAGCAATTGGATATTCCAACAAGACACGGAGCCGAAATACGGGTCAAAGCTGATGATTGAATGGATGGAAAGGGAAAAGATCAGTGTTTTTTTATTTCTTCCATGGCCTTTACAATCACCTGATCCAAGTCCTATTGAAAACTTGCGGTATGAATTACAGAATAGACGGTAGGAAGAGAAATCCCAGGAACTTATCGGAATCAGAGAAGTTTTGCAAAGGAGAATAAAGCAAAAAAATTCCGTTGTCATTTGCTAAAAGTATTTGGGTAACTACCCTGATCATTTGGCAAAAGTAATTGAACACAAACAATTCATAATGCAATCATCATCATCATCATCATCATCATCATCATCATCATCATTCTTTTATCGTCCATCGTTGGACATTGACTTTCCTCCAGGATTTGCCAGACCTCTCTATCGCAAGCAGCGTGGAGCCAGTATTTTCTGAACCTATCCAGTTCGTATCGCCATCTCATATCCTGCCAGTCTTAGTTCCGCATTTGGTCTCTAGGGATCGATGTTGTGAGTTGTTATATCCAGCTGTTGTCTGCCATTCTTGCAACCTAGCCTGCCAATTGCCATTTGAGTTTCTTAATGAATTCTCTGATACCTCGGACTCCTGTTTTCTTCCGGATATACTGTAGTGTCTTGTGATCTCTCAATGTGAGGTTGATCATAATTCTCTCATGTGCACGTTACACGGTTCTCAGTTTAAAGGTCAGTCTCTTAGTTAGGTTCAATGTTTCGGCTCTATGGGCGACAATTGTGGGGACACATAAGTTGCGCACCCTTACTGAAGTTCAATTGATCGGGGCATTTTGTTATCATACTAATACTTTTTGTTCGTGTGTTTTTCACACATTGTTACATAACTCCTTCAATAATAAACGCATCTATTTCATATAATGTTTAAATTATTGTCTGTGTTTTATTTTAGATGTGCACGCATGAACAACGTTATTACATGAAACATTAAATTTTCCATACCGTACTTCCCCCACTGTAGCTTGCAGACGATTTGATCTGAAACTTTCATAGTATAATGTGTAATTTATATCAACCACTGGATTTGGAGCATTGTCAATACAATGGATTACGTTGAAAAATGAATTAGTTCGTGAGGTAATATGAATCCTTTTTTTCTTTATCAGGCTGCGGAATAATTGAGGAGTTCAATTATATCTATACTCCAATAATGTCTTACTCTTTGAAGCATCGTTATTCTATAATGACAAGTGGGACCAGTCTCAAAAACAGATATAGGAACCAGAGCAAATATTCAGTTAAAATTAAAGAAAAACTTATAGACTTTTGCATTAAAGAATATGATGGACATGTTTAGAGTTAACCTTCTTATAAATGAATATGCTGTATCATGTATAATTTTCTTTGATATTTACCTCTTGTTTAGAAATTATTAAAAATCTTAAGTGGACCAGGACTTTATAAACACCTTACATGTATTTATATGTATTCATCCATGTCATCTAAGTCATTTATCTGAAAGAATCTTTTCATTCAACATTCCTTGAATTAAATATGTTTTTGAATAAAACTAATTCTATTTACATTTTATCTTATGGAAAGAAAATATTAAAATATGCGCAAATAAATTAAAACGACACAAAGAATTTTATAGTCACCCGGTATATATATAATGTGTGTGTTTCTGTATATATGTAAGTATGTATGGTATATATGCACAAGCACATCAATAAGTCCATGGTTCAAAGATGAAAAATATATATTACCTATATATGTTAATGTATGTACGTAGATATACATTCGCCTTTATATATATATATATATATATATATATATATATATATATATATATATATATATATATATATATATATAAATATATATATATGTATATATATATATATATATATATATATATATACACATATATTTGTATATAAGAATACTCATATGTGTACCAATGTTCATACGTGTACATGTATGTACATATGAATTCACAAGCACAAATGCTTATAGATATGTATGTATAAGAATACTTATATATATATAGATATATATATAAAATATATATATATGAATATATGTTTATGAAAATGCTTATGAATATAAATATATAACGATACTTATATATATATGTATATATATATATGAATATGTATTAATAATGGTGCTTAAAGATATATGAGAATGCATATATATTTTTATGTATATGTATATATGTATATATGTATAGTTATATACATATACATATGTACAAACATACATACATACATACATATAAGACTGCTTATATAAAAGAACGCAAGCATATATAAGAATGCTTACATATATTTATGTGTGTGTGTATGTGTGAAAATGCTTGTATAAATACATACACGAATGGCTAATATATATACATATATATATATGTTCATGTATAAGTGAATACATATATATATATATATATATATATATATATATATATATATATATATATATATATATATATATATATTTATATAAAGGGGCTAATATGTATATGTAAGAATGCTAATGTGTGTGTGTGTATATATATATATATATATATATATATATATATATATTCATATATATAAAATGTTTATATCTATATATAATATGTGAATTTTGGTATATGTATGTATATATCTATAACAAAGTCTATATATATATAAGAATTTATACACACATATGTATATATAAAAGAATACTCATGTATATATATGAATGTTTTTATGTATATGCATGTATATAAGAATTCATATATACATATATGTATATATATATATGAATGCTGATATATATATAAATATGTAAGAATGCTTATACAAATGTATATTGATAAAAATGTTTATGTACATATATATATATAATAATGTTTATACATTTAATAATATTTAATAATATATATATACAAGAATGCTTATATATATGTATGTATATATATATATATATATATATATATATATATATATATATACATACACAAGAATACTCATATATATGTGTAAAAATGTTTATATATATTTGAAAATGCTTATATATATATATGTATATATATATAAATAAGAATGCTAACATATACATGTTTGTATATATTCATCTATGTATATCAACTTATATATATCTGTATATCTATATATCAATTATTTTATCTACGTTCCCCACTTCTCTCTCTGTCCGTCTGTCCCCCCTCTCTCTCTCTGTCCGTCTGTCTGTCTGTCTGTCTCTCTCACTCTCTCTCTCTCTCTCTCTATATATATATATATATGCATGTATGTATATATATATATATATATATATGTATATATATGCATGTATATATATATATAAATATAAATATATGTATATATATATATATATATATATATATATATATATATATATATATATATATATATATATATTATTCAATGCAGGGAAACAAGTATTTTGACACCAACAAAATATTACTTTAATATACTTCCGATGCTCATGTTCACTTTAAATTTTCACAGGTTACGTATTTTGAATTAAAAAGTACCAAAAAGAAATACATTTTTCCAAACATGCAATGCAGAATGAAATTAAAATAAAATGTAAAATTCGAAAAAAAGTATTCGGACGGCAGTAGAAATACTTCTTGAGAACGAATGGAGATGTACACCTTTCTATCAGCATTGAATGTTTTGGAATGTTCCAGCAATACTTCATTAAGGCATGATTCCAACACAACCCTCACTCACTTCTTTTACCTTTTGCCTGAAACAGTGCAGTCCTGGTTAAAGTAAATGAGATTTCAACCGAACAAAGTTATCGTCGTGAATTTTTGAGCTACAGGGTCATTACCAAGACCTTAACTATACCTTTCAATACCCTTGGATTGATTATTCTGATGTAGAAGGAGTTTGGCTATAAAAACCTCTCTCGAACTTGTGCTCCGCGAAAAATCTCTCCACGAGCAACTTGAAAAACGTTAAGAACAAAAGCAAATCGTACGGTAACTTGTAAAAAGATCCTAGATTGTTTGAGTACAGCTGATACATTGGTTTCAAGGAGGAATATTTAAAAAAATTGAACTGCACAGGAATGGCTTGAAATCTTGTAAACATTTTCGTTGAAAAAGAATGCACTGAGATTCTTGGATGAAGTCTGCTAGTGACCATTTCGAAAAGCTTGATTATTTTCGGAAGAATATTTTCTGATCAAATGAATCGAAATTTAAACATTTGACATAACCCCCAGCTTGTCACGCTGGATGCACTTATGATCCCCCAAACAGCCTTCGTCCCCCTCAATGGCGTACGGAGATGGGAGTATCATGGTATGGGGTAGTTTCTCTTTCAGTGGTGCGGGACCACTTCATGTGATTGAAGGTACCGTAAATGGAACTATGTATTGGAAAGTTCTCTTTTGTCGTTTAAAGAAAGTTGGATGTTTCAACAAGATAGCGACCGGAGCATACAGCTAAAATAACACGCGAATGTTCTGTTCAGGAAAGGTGCTTCAGTGGCCGAGTCAATCTCTCGAATTGAATCCAATTGAAAATGTATGGTGATGCTTGAAATATCGAATCCACCAGAGGGACTCTAGAAAGATTTATTATTTTGCAAGTGGGCAAAGAATTCAAAAGAATGTTGCGTAAGGCTTGTAAAGGGTATTGAGAAAAAAACCGTCTCTTAGCAGTGATTTCAAACCAGACCTTTGCAACAAAGCATTGAAATATGAAATCAATTGGTCTGAATACTTTTTCCATCGTCGCTTTTGTGTATATTTTATTCTGCATCGTATGTTATGAAATGAGAATTTTTTCTCAGGAATTGTGGACGATGTATCAAGTTACCAGAGCAAATTTAAAGTAAATATGAGCATCGGAAGTGTATTAAATAATTTTAAAATGTTTAAATACTTGTTCCTCCTCACTGCAAATATAAATTTGAATGTTTATATGTATTATCTATACATGTACATAGGGATGTTAGAATATACATATATATTAACACTTATATATATATATATATATATATATATATATATATATATATATATATATATATATATATATATATATATATATATATATATATATATATATATAATATATATATATATATATATATATATATATATATATATATATATATATATATATATATATATATATAAGTGTTAATATAAATTATATGTGCGAACTTGAATATACATTACAATACATATTTGAAAATTAATATTTATTAAAACATATGTGAATATTAATATATATATATATATATATATATATATATATATATATATATATATATATATATATATATATATATATATATATATATATATATATATATAATGTCTATTGGCTTTCAATTCCATAACTGAATTATTTTGTCCTGGTTAAAAGTGCCCCAATGGCCTATCAGGTATTATTTTTAGAACAGACCTTAGACTTAATTCTAAAAAATTATTGATATCCATACCAGGGGTAGATTAAGCAAGATCAGGGCCTGTAGCAGATATTGTTAGGAACTCTAATTCAGAAAAGTCACACATGAATATTAAAATACATACGTATGACCTCAGTTTTAAAAACTTTCATAGTTATGTGTCGGGCATGTATCGGATAAGTACTACCTTTTCATTGATCACTGATAAAAACAACAACAACAAACAATTAAAAGTGATAATTACTTAATATGGCAACCTTTAAGTATCGAGCCATTCATAAAAGTTGAAGTCTTTAAGGTACTATAGTAATACAGTTAGTTCTAATTCACGGAATCGGAATCGATAGTCTGCAAGCATTTAGTGTTGGGTCCTTGAAATTGCAGCGCCCGTAGCATATGCTTCTGTTTCTGCATAGTTAATCCGGCACTGGTCTATACTGCTTATTTAATTTGAGTGTTTTTATCTTCTTAATTTATCCAGATTCCTGCAAAATATGACTGTATATGTGATAAGCCCCTAACGACAGAATTCAATTGCTGCTCAAAATGTTGAACAAATTCTGAGAAAATTTGGCGGATTTTGCCTTTACTTCTCATATAGTTCCAGCCACGATCAGGTAAAAACTGAAGGTGCAATTTTTTCAAGGTTTTTTAAAATTGGGAGTTGTTCGCTCGATCTTGATAACGGCTAGCAGCATGGTCAAAAGCACTACATAGCAAACGTTCAGACAATAAACACATTATTCGGATCCAGACACCCGTTCCTTTGTACGCAAACAGGAAAAGCAAAGTGAAAAAAATCTCTACCATCTTTAATTGAACAGTTATTACCGAAGGATTGCTGAATAAATACACATTATATATATATATATATATATATATATATATATATATATATATATATATATATATATATATATATATATATATATAATAAAGTACAAATCAGTATTTCAATATCCGATGTGTGATGGGTTTATATCATAAAATTGAAGAAGAAAGGAAAAGCAATCGATAAAGGCATTTTTACACATAATTAATTTTAAAATTCACGCACGACCTCTCTCTCATCCTCTACATATATGTGTGTGTGTGTGTGTGTGTGTGTTTGTCTGTGCAGCGGTTAGTGTAGTCTGATTGGTTAATTTACCTTCTTATTATGAAATAACAATGAAAATTACGTCATAGAAGCTCTCAAGACTTCATATCTGTTCGTACATTAGAACAGTTTCAGTTGAGGTGAAACTCAAGAGAAACTTTAAATTAGGATACTTTAATATAAGAAATGATTTATCTCATAAAATAGTCTAGGCCCCTTAGTGCCGATCCAAACATAAATAACCCCGTATTTTTCTCCCGCGGTTATATGCAAGTTAATATATATGTATATAGCAAAAACATTATGACCAGAGATACATGGCAAGAATGACAGCTACTTTCTTTCTCATAATCGTGCATATTAGAGTCAAAAGCCAATTTGTTATTGCCAGAAAATAGTTCAGAGCATTTGTTAGGTGCCCCCATTCACTTAGGCCGAGAACTTATCAGTAATATTTCGAGGAAGGAGAAACCACCAACCACTGACAAAGCATTGGTCAATCAAGATAGGAGAAGTGATCAGAAGCTTTCCTGCCAAGTATTAGTTAGCAGAAGGCCTACTCTTGCACGAATTGTAGATAGATTTAATCGAAATGAAGTGGGAAGATAATGTAGTACAATACACTGTAGTTCGATCTTTGTTGCGCATAGGTCCAGTCAAAATACTCATGCTAACAAACGTTAATTGCCGAAAGCGTCTTCAACGGTCACACGAGCATCGGAACCGGAACTTGTATTTATGGAAGAAGGTTGCCTGGTCCGAATGAATGTCTCTTTCTCCTTGATTAGATGGACGACAGGGTTAATGTGTGTTGTTATCTTAACGAAGTGATTGCACCAAGCAACAAGAAGCTGATGGAGGCAGTGTAATGGCTTGGGCAACATTCTGAACGGAAGCAGTGTATCCTATCGTTCACGTAGAACGTACTTTGTTGTGTACCACGTATCGCAATGTCATCGAAGGCCATGTATATCCATTTCCCTTCATGGTGGTAGTCTTCAACGATGTCATAGTATTTCCCTGGCGACAGAACTCGTCACAACTAAATTCTACTGGGATGGGTTGAAAGTTCTGCAGAGCCTTCACCACGGAACTTAGCAGATAAAAGACCATTTACTAACATCCTGGCATCATACCTTAAAGGTTTTGTGGAGCCAATGCCAAATCGGATGAGAGCGTTTTTGCAGCTTTTAGGGGGACTAACACCCTATTAGGCAAATGCTTTGGCTCATCAATATACATATATACATAGAGAGAGAAGGGGAGAGATACATTTATACCCATATTTAATTTTGAAGCTTGTATATGTGATTTTTGTAAAGACGATGTAAACCAATACTTATAAACAATACATTCATACAATACAAGATCAATTGTTCAGTAAAGGCGTTAGATTCTTGAAGCTCTCATTATAAAATGAACTGACCCAAAGCTAAATAAGATCTCTTTGAGTTTAGAAACTTGAATTTTCAAAGTAATGAACAAATGGTCAATAGCTTCAGCCCACTGAAGAATTTCGTTTGTATGTTGCCTCTTGCATGACGTCATCATAATGCAAGTTTTTTAAAATATAACAAGACTGGCTGCTTCCGAGTCAAACAACACTCTGACTGGATCTTGAATATGAATATGAAGTCAGGTAAAAAATAACTTGCTAAAAAAAGCATTATCAGAACAAAAAATTACTAAAGAATGTTTAATCAGAACGAACACATTTTCTGAGGATGTCATAAAAATTCCAGTTTCCCTTTCTTCCATTCTCTTCCGGGTCGCAAGTTGAAACCACATGAAGTCATGGCATTACTCTTTCTTTTTCATCTCTCTCAATGTAACGTCTAATTGAGATGATAAAGTCAACTCTCTAAGATTTTGACAAA
The DNA here is from genome assembly GCA_963457665.1 of Thysanoteuthis rhombus. Taxonomy (NCBI): domain Eukaryota; kingdom Metazoa; phylum Mollusca; class Cephalopoda; order Oegopsida; family Thysanoteuthidae; genus Thysanoteuthis; species Thysanoteuthis major. Next base: position 18,041,833 of record OY735209.1, read on the forward strand.
AATAACAAAGGGTAGCAAAATTGAAAAACACACAACATGAACAGTTTTCCCCTGATCTTGGTAATGTCCGGAAGTAAGATTGAAAGAGCTAAATTACAACGTGTTTGACAATATTTATATTCATCGGATACAGACGTATGTTATCTTGCACGCAAAGGGAAAAAAGCTGACAAAAACAAAAACATTTCTTGTCTATCGTCTTTAATCTTAATAAACTTGTATTAGTGCATATTTTCTATTTATGATTGAATTGATTATATAGGCATATACTTGGTGCAGGTGCACATATACACACAATTACTACATACACAACAAGTATATATATATATATATATATATATATGCACACACACACACACACACACATATATGTATATACATTTTGAATCAATTATACGCCCAAACACTTCATCCTCATATTGTTGAAAATGACTCATTCGCCTATGATATTGACTACACAAGACTTTAGAGGGCGCCACTGTTAAAAACTTCCGGTTATGGCTGCATCTGATAGTTATTAGGCGGTCATATTTTTTTTTAGTATATCTTTGTTTTTTCTCTTTAATTTTGTTTTTTCTACTTAAATTAAATCTAGAACCCTTTCTGCTTTTTATTTTTTACATTTTTATTTATTTAATACAATTTTTTTTCAATATTTATTCATCTATTCATTTTCATTTTATCAATTTATCATTATTGTTGTTGTTGCTGTTATTATTATTATTATTATTATTATTATTATTATTATTATTATTATTATTATTATTATTATTATTATTATTATTATCAATGAATTTTCATATCAGTGGTATCTAGTGGCTTTTAAAAGGGATTAACTGAGAGCGAGTTTTCCCGATAATCCAGTATGATTATCACTATTCTGTCTGATTTTAGTAATACCATCGTATGGATGGTTTCCGAAGGTTTTTTTGAGACTGTTTTGAAACTGATTTTACTTTTATAGCCTTCATATTCCCTGAAATCGTTAGGATACTTTTATCAGCTTTCTATATACTTTTAGTTTAATGTAGTCAGCTAAAATGGCGGCATCCTCTTTATGACAGCTCTTTTTCTCATTGTTTCACATAAGTAAAATTAGTTCCTTGGCTACAATTTAGTCATTTGCTGAGCTTTGACACAACCATGGGTGACTGCTGCCACTTTAACATGAAGATGGGCTAAAGGATATCTTCCTGGGGGTAAGAATAAATATCTCTATGATAGTTGTCGGGTATTTCAATTCAATTCAAGGATCAATTTAACATGGACTTACATTATAAAAAACCTAATCGGGGAAAGTTTTTTTTTAAATTCTAGACATAAGGATAAGTAAATTTTAAATTTTCAGCCCTCTAGCTCCACTGATGCAGCCTATATGTGTGATACGTACATAGCCAACCAGCAAACCGGCTAGACCAACTCGAAAACTGAGGAAAGTAACGGTTAGGGAGATAGATTTGATTGACAATCCCTGATACTGCTCGGTTCGAATTTCGGTGTTCCAAAAAATTTTGATTTCTCTTATTATGATGTATGCATATTACATTTTCCTTGTGGTTTTATCATACTGTAACAGTTGAGTTTTCAAACTAGACGTGCCTTGTGTCTGTCGTTCATGATCAAACGAAATTAAGTCTCTTCAGTACTAAAGTATTGCCTTCAGTGGTAATTTCAATGAAGATAATACCACTTTCTTAATACAAAATCTTGATTCCTTTGAAAGAGTCGGGTGTTCTTACAGCTATTCACTCGCTTTCTATTTTCTGTTCGGTTCGCTGGAACAGCTACGATAAATATCTGCGATTTCGCACCCTGATTCGAACTCTGTCCTCTCTCAGCGGCTATCAAACAGGCAATTTCGTCTTTCAATAATTATGTGTTCATCTTTATAGAGTCTACAGCCTTCAAAGGACACTGTGGCGCCCGTATAGAACACTAATAATCGCTCTGACAAAGGTAAGTTCCGTATTTTTCATGATTTTATTGGCCTTGTCTATTATTTCAAGAATTCTCTGCGCGGTACAAAAAATGGTCTTTCTATATTTTATGGATGCAGGACGTGGAGCTATGGTTTGTTGCTGTTTTCGAAGGCCATTGGCAATCTAGTAAATTCGCTTCTCATGGAATGTACTTCGATACAGTTCTTTCTCGCTGTCCGAAAGTACAGCAATTCTTGAAATGAAACTTTCCATGAACCAAAATGGCGTAAAGCGAATAATCAATTACCATTATTTCATATTAGTAGCGTTCCCAGACCCAAAAGTGGTGATGATTGTATGCTGTGCTGAGTTGTGGGAGGTTTTGGTTTGTTGGAGGGAGAGAGAAAGACATCTATAAAAGCTCCCCGCAAAACACAATTTTCACTTTTTGCTTTGTGTGAAATGAAAACGAATTTGGTACACAAATCGAACTTCGAGAAAACAGGGGATACTGTATTGTTTTCTGCTGGAAACACCTTAATTTGTTGCAATAAAGATGCCGAAATAAACAAATCGTATAGTCCTTTTTTAGTTCAATTAATGTTTGATCAAAGAACTCTTTTTCATCAAAATCGTCTTTATCATATATGTATACAGAGAGAGAGAGAGAGAGAGAGAGAGAGAGAGAGAGAGGGGGGGGGAAATGATTATTGGGAGGTGAAGAGAAAAACTCGAGACATAGGCGTTACATCTCAAATTATTTCATTATTCTGTGGGCGTAGTTCGATGCATTTTGACTAGAGCCAGCCATCTTATTCTGAGAAAGATTATTTTCAGCGGTTCACGGAGAAAAATCTGCTGTTTACATGTTCGATGCTGTTCGAACATGCAAACGGCGAATTTGAGATGTAATACCTATCTCTCGAGATTTTTTCTTCATCTTCCGATTGTCATCATCCTCTACATTCCGTCGGATTACTTCACATTCACAGTACAAACATTTATGTATATCAGGGATATCTGGCGTTGCCTGAGGAATAGCAATAGTCTAAAACCTGCCGAAGTTAAATTTTTTAAAAATGTATTCCATATCTGCGTGTATCTGTTTTCAAATCTATTTTAGATGTTAGAAATCAAATTTATGTAAATAACTTGACTGCGCCGAATTGACCTTGAGGAAGTGTTTGGTTACAAGTATTTGTTGTGAATAAGACCGGGTGGATTAAGTTTGGGTGGTTTTAATTCTTGGTGCGCAAAAAAAAATTTTCCCTCTCATGATATTGTTTTCAGATATAATATGGGGTTTCGTATACAAAATATAGAATGTATATCTGGTCTACAAACTTGTTATTTGAGACAATAGATGTGGATGAATTAATCATGGGGGGACACTGTGTCAATAAATACCAATGGAAGGATCAGTTTATTACTTCATAACTAGAGAAAACCGACCCCCAACTTCAGGTACAGTTACTTTTAAAAGTGTTTGTGTATTTCACCATTATTCCGTGAAAGACAACTACCTAATAAGAATTTTTTGTTTCAACTGGAATGACTTCAAAGTTTAACTTATGTGAGAAGCTTCTCAGTGTTCTTGCAGGATATTAGATCGATAGACCTTGCAGTTTTACCAGAGAGGAGGCACAAACAATATAACAAAAGACTAAAAGGATCAGTGCATATATATATATATATATATATATATATATATAGAGAGAGAGAGAGAGAGAGAAAGACCATGAAAGTGAAATAAAACGAATTAAAATGATGATTGGATGGAAAGAATTTGGAATGAATAGAGATATTGATGTGCACCTTGCCAATGAGCTTCTAGCGCAGATTAAACAATAAATGCATGATACCTGTTCAGATTCGTACAGAGAGCCATGGAAAGAGCAATAGTCGGGATAACTCTAAGAGATACAAAAAGAATATCATGGATCCGAAGATGGACTAGGGTCAAAGATATTTTACAAATGATTAACCAACAAAAATAGAAGTGGGCTGAACACTTGGAAAAAAAGAATAACAATAGATGAGGCAAAAGGTTCATCGATCGGTGTCCATGGAACAGTGAAGGCAGTAAGAAAAGACCAGACAGAAGACGGAAGGATGAAATAGGGAAGT
>OY735209.1:18050878-18145878 GCA_963457665.1 Thysanoteuthis rhombus
CTTGACACTGTCCTTTTAACTACTTACAAATACGAATTGTACTTTAATTCGATTCTGTTCCGAAAATAAAATATTTTCCATCCATCCCTTCTTTGTCACCTCTTCCAAAGTTGGAGATATATATATATATATATATATATATATATATATATATATATATGCTCTTCCAACTTTGGAAGAGAGCACTCTGGTGGATGAGGAATTATACGTAAGTAAATGTATCGCTTAAATTCAGGTTTACTGTCTGTTCAGTTCTGCGTAGGGCAGAGATAAAATGCCAGCCTCAGGGTCTAAAGCGAAGGTTTCGATCCTACGGGTACTGGATGGCTTAATGGATAGTCTATTGCCACAGCGAAGAGTTGTAATACAACGAAACAGCTGCCTGTAGATGACTCAATTATTTAATCATTATATATACATATATATATATCCGCCCGACTTGCCATCCATTTTTCGGTCCGTCCACACGATATCACCAAAGGTTGTCGATGAAGTTCTGTGGACGGGTGAACCACAGAGTGAAGAAGAAGTGATCAATATTTAGGGGGGATCCAGGAATTCTTTTCAGTTGATAGATATTTCCCCTTTTTCATACATTTATGTCTGGCCACGCGATTCGCCCAATAGAATTTAAATGAAACTTGCCACCACAGTCAATAATTGAACATCTGTAGCGCCAAAATTTGAAGCCAAATGAAAAGATTCAAGTGAAAAATAGATACGACCAGAATTAATTCTATTAATGATATCACTGGGGTTTTTCACTCAAAAAAACCCATCTAAAATAGAGTAAAAAATCATTCAGATGCTATTAATAAACTCCCCAAAAGTTTAAAAAAGATGTATTTAGAAGTGGTCAAATGGAGGAGTGATGTCAATTATCAAGTCCGTTGACAAAACGGTATGGCCAAAAGCGCTCGAACACACACACATATAAAAGGAATTGAGCCCTTAGCTATCTTTAGTGGTTATGGTTGTTCAATTTTATTTGGGGTTACGGAAAAATGACTAAGTTTTGGCGCAGATTCAGGAATTTGTTTCGATTGTCTAAGTGTATAGCGTAAGCTGAGGTATGCACTCTTCGGTTGCTCTTCTAATTTCTGTATTTTTGTCACAACGCTTTTTAAACCAATATACTATTTGACTTTCAGGGGTACAAAGCAGTTGGGTAATGACTATCAAAGTATAAGGCCTTCATTTCCGAGCTTATCAATGTATGAAACCATCCTTCCCGAACATATCAGAGCATGGCACTTTCCCTTCCGGCTTATCAAAGTATGAGACTATCCTTTCTTATAAATGTTTGTTACTATTCTTTCTTGGCTTCCGAAAAGTTTGAAAGTCTCTTTTCTGGGTTATGAAAGTGTAGGACCATCCTTATTTAGCTTATCTAGTGATGGGTGTCTCCTTTCGGGGCTCATCTGTGTGGGAGACTCAACTTCGTAGGCTTATCAAAGCATGGGCCTCTCCCTTTTCCTAGTTTATCGTAGTATGCCTCTCTGTTTTGGTTTCTGAAAGTATTGGACCCTCAAATATCTTCTCTTTGTTTGGTGGAATTCAAGATTAATCCCTCAGAACAAATTGCTGGAATCTCGACAAATCGTCCCAGCCCAACGCTATAGTGAGCAATTGCATCGCTTGAATGACACATTGGAAAAGAAAAGATTTTTCTTCAATATTTCTGCTGCATGACAACGCCCATTCATGGAGTTGGGATAGGAAATTCTTCCTTGAGTATTTTTGAGGCTTTTCTCCCACTGAACATTTGATTCTTCTCATGTAACCTTTGTTGTTTGGTCAGAATTTCTGGCAATTAAAAGATATTGAAAACGTTTCCAAAGAATTCATTGGATTAAAAATGGAATTATTTTCTATGATGGAATACGTAGTTAAGCTGAAAGTTGGTTTAAGGTAAAAAAAAAAGCCTGGAAAAATACATCGATGAATTAATAATGATGCTGTGAATTTTTATGAACAAAAGATATTATCAAAAAATACTGGAAACTTTTGCATCAACCTAACAGGATGGATTATACAATTTAGAGGAAATGTGAAGGAATACACACATACTCAGTTTTCAAAACAACGTCAAGCTCTCCATGTAAAACATAAATAAGTGTGCTTTTTGTACTTAGGATGCCCACTTTTATCCTTCAGTCTGGTCCAAGAATCTTTCTCCTGAGATAGAGATTTTTTCTACTCGGATTCGTGAGCTAAATACAGAAAACAAGAAAAATATTTTGATGACTGAAGAATGATTGTATAAAATTCGATGAATAAAAGATCTTGTAAAAAGTGTTTGAAACTTTTGCATCAATCCCATTCGATGGAATACTCAGCTTAGCAAGCAGAAGAAAATACGCCAATGACTGAATAATAATCCTATGTATTTACACGATTGATAGAATTTGGCAAGAAATACTGAAAACTGAATACGTTCTTCAGCACAAAGGAACATTTGTGAAAGATGATGAAGGAAATTTAATTCAAGTCTCTCTAATCTGGCACTCAATGATCCGAGAACTTCCCCAGTTCAGCACATTTTGAATCTGCTTGTTCGTAGATCCGCCCCGAGAGTTTTTTTGATTCGGTTTCTCACCGGTTACAAACTGAATCGTTGAATTGAATATGTAAAAACCTAACGGCTGTTTGAAAATGAAACAAAGTTATTTTAGAATGAGATTATCATAATATTATTTATATCATATAAATCAATTTATTTTCCACAATATTCGAAAAAGCATAATACTATGAAATGATATGATTTATTCTTTCTGGTATTTTCTCTGGCCTTGCAATGGTCAGTCCCACTAAAGAGTTACAATTCTATCGAGTCTAAGTCAATAAACAGATTCATTCAGGCAGGACAAAAAAGCGTTGATGGAAAAGTGCACAATCCCTCTAAGTGTCCAGTTGAAGTAATAGAGAAAGAATCACACTAGAAAAAGTACGAAGTGGTAAGAGTCAGCACATGGTTTTCAAATAGATATCAAGTTTTCTACATAAAACAGTATATATATATATATATATATATATATATATATATATATATATATATATATATATATATATATATTCGATCCTACTGTCCACCCACTTCTGCGTACGGCAGGGGTAGAACGTCTGCATCTGGGTTTCGACCCTATCTCGTGCTACTGGAAGGGATATTGTATAGTTTATAGTCACATTGGAGAGTTGGTATACTGTGAATGACACAATTATATATATATATATATATATATATATATATATATATATATATATATATATATATATATATATATATATATACATCGGATGTCCCCGGATTTGTCCAGGTTTCTTAATATCTGAATTGAATACAATCACGTGTTCACTAAACATTCTATTAATCACGTAAAAAAATGCTATCTTCAGTTGGTTTGGTAATGTTGATTTTATCAGAATTGCTGTTTCCAAGTAAATTGTTCTATTTTACCTTTATAAACATTCGCAAAAGCATAAATGTGAAATATAGGCTTAGCCTGTAGATACAAACCATATATAAATTATGATCATCAGTCTTTATTAGTTCAATGCTAGCCAAAGGACTTAGCCAACTCTTTTACGTAGAAGTAGTACCATTATTTTCTTTCTATTTGGATTGCTTACATTGAGTTAATTGATTATGTGCTGTTGAGACTGCTAAAAATACATCGTCTATGTGCAACTAAAATAAACACGCGCGATTACATTAATTATACTAAAGCTAGCGAAAGATTGATACAAATAATTTCATAAACTTATTAAATATAGATTTTTTTCGAAATTAGCAATATTTTTGGCTATTGATGATTATTATCGGCTAAATTGAAAAAAAGAACCCCAGTCAGATCCATCCAAAAATCACTAGTTCTGCCCTTTCTATGTGATTCTTTACATTGAAAGCCAAGCTTTATTCTGATAGGTTCATAATTGCAGGCTTCCTTATCCAACAATAGCAGACACTAATTGATTTGAAATTTGCTGAACTAAATGTTTGATTGTCAAAGTATTCTATTTTCTGGTGAAAGCAGTGAGATTTTGTAAGATAAGGAGTTTAATGATAGCGAGAATATTTCTATTCTTTGCAGAGCTCTAGAGATTATCCATTGGCCGGAGATCACGTCAAACTTGCCATTGTCACGATTTCTCTGATCAGCATACATATAGTCATAAAGAGTCCTCGTTATGGCTCAGTTGTACAAAAAATATATATATGATATAGATTAAATTTTATTCATTAAAAAACAGATTTTCTAAATATTTTCCTGTAAACTGTACTGATTTATTGTGTGTGAATTATAGAAAAATCAACTCTACCTATTCCATCTTCATCCTCGGGGCAAGTCACCCTTTTTGACAAATTTTCAACCCCAAGTTTAGAGTCATTTGGCCTGTCAGAAGACGCATATAAGCAATCAATCGTTATCTTCAAAGTAATATATATATATATATATATATATATATATATATATATATATATATATATATATATATATATATATATATACGTGTGTGTGCGTGTATATGCTTTTGCGTGCGTGTGTATATGTTCTTCAGCGTGTATATAAACCTTTTATTTAAAAGAAAATATATCTATATGCAAAATTTAGTGAAAACGTACACACACAGACATACACACACAAAGACATGTGTGTGTGTGTGTGTGTGTGTGTGTGTTTGTGTAATTTTCTTTCAATATCTAGATAGCTTATAATTTATAGATAATCTATGTCTAAATATCTACCTTGAGTATATTTGTCTTGATCCCCACCGGCACACACACACCCTCACCTGACCCTATCGTAATACACCTCCTCTTCGTCCCCCCACCCACTGCATCATTTGTTTTGCAACCAATCGAAGCCCAGCTCACGCCGTTGCCAAAAGCAAAGGACTCCATCGATCATCGCTTAATGAGATACAGTCACATTTTCCTCCCAAGGCCCCACCCACCATCGACTTCTTGGGGTGGAAAGTACCTGCTCAAAGGTTAGAGTCATGGATAGGTGGCTATGAGGTATATGTTTCTAGTCCAGGTGCTGTCTCAGTGACACTAAAAAAAAACGGAAAGGAAAACGTCTGAGGGAGAGAAAAAAAATGATCTTCGCCCTTGTGGTCAGTTTCTTTCTGATTATCACAGAAAAGAAATGGAGAGATAATAAATAAAAATCAAGGCAAGAGAAGTGCGTGTTCCTCATAAAAATTCCCTCAAATCTGATCCGTCTTCTTCGACGGAAGCACGTTGCTTCTGTCTAAGCGAGGGCTATAAACAGCGGAATTCGGTGATGAGAGTGGCAGTCATGGCGTCAGTTTCGAAGTAATGGTAGGTAGAAAATAATCGGTATTGGCACGAAAGAAAGAAAGATATGAAGGGGGCGGAGAGAAAGCAGGGGGAAAAAAGAAGAAAGAAAGAAGATGGGACAGAGAGAGAGAGAGAGAGAGAGAGAGAGAGAGAGAGAGAGAGAGAGAAGGAAAACTAGAACAAGAGATTGGAAGAAACAAAAGAGAAAAAAGGAGTTAAATTTCTGGAAAAAGAAAGAGAGAATAGAAGGGAACATTATTGAGAGAAAATGAATCAGAAAGATTCAGAAGGTGTCGGGAAGAAAGAGAGAATAAAAGAAAGAAAAAAAGAAGGAAAGAAGCAAGGACCATGACCGATTTGATCACAAATAAGGAAATAAATGAATAACGGAGAAAAGATTGAAAATAAAAAGAAAAAGAAGAAAGAAGGAAGAAAAACGACCTTAGTGGAAAAAAAAAAGTGAAAAAGAAAGACCGAAAAAAGAAAGAAAAGAAATTCTCCCGGTGATATCATACTTTTTCACAGACAGCTATTAATAAAGAAGAATAAATAAATAAAGAAGAAAGGCTTGAGAAAGAAATTAAGAAATAAAGAGGAGAGACATGAATGAAAGACCCTAGGAAGAATAATGAAGATTTAAAAGATGATGGAAAGAAAGAAAGAAAGAAGCAACGAGAACGAAAAGATCAAAAAAGAAAAATGAAAGAAAGGAGAAAAATTTGGAAAAAAGAGAGGAAGAAGTGTAAAATGTACTTTGATAATTAACAGCGAGATTTTCTTCGTTTGACAATCGTAACACTTGTGAGGGGTGGGATTAAAATTTTGTTGCAGAAAATATTTCCCACCCGCCGTTCCAAACTATGCACAGTTCCCGGTAAACGAATTCAGCATTTTTTTTTTTTAAAGAAAATGAATAACTCAAAACAAAACAAAATCAAACCAAATGTGTCCATGATTTTTTTACACAGGGATGAACGAGTCGATGATATGAACAGAAAGATGGTTCAGGGCACACGTACAGCAATGATCAGCAAGCTTCTATTTACCCGAACCACAATGGGTACAGGATGTGACACAAGGTCAGTTCAACTTGAGGAATCTTGCACACGAACGTGTGAAGCAGGAACTTCCTCGGAAATTTTCTCGAGTCCCTACAAGTATTGTTTCGAGGACATAAAAAAACCACTTGACTTAGTCACAGGGCGAACCCTAATCCTTCTGGCCCAGACTGCACAAAGCAATGAAAAGGGCATCGTATCTGCATCTGTCCGGTCAGAAATCATCCTCCAAAATAGACGACCAGAAATATCTTTTATTCACCCGAACCCCCACGAAAATAGAATGTGACCCAAGGTCGGTTTAACGAGGGGAACCTCCCGTGCGAACGCATGGGGCAGGGACTTCCTCAAAAATTATATGTAGTCCTGGCTTATGTCTGCGTCTCTCTGGTGAGAAATGGCCCTCAGAAATGGCTAAAATCAGTAAGCTAAAACTGCTGGACAATATTAGTTGGTCCAATTGGATTTACCACTTATTGATGGTCTGATGCAAAACCCCTACGCCGAAAAATGATGTAAAAATGATCTAGATGCACGTCGTATAGCAATGATCAGTAAGCTAATCTTGCTGGCCTTTGTTTGTGGGTTCGATCTTAATCTAATCTCCCGGTATAGATGGTCTGATACCAACATCCACAGATTTTAAATACTTATATGATAAGCAGTGTTGATTCTTTTTTTGTTTTTGCTGTCCGTCACACTGGACTCCCCAAAGCAGGAGTAATTTTTGTCGATAAAAATTCCTCCTATCCGCTGTATGAAACTAAGGATTCTTCAACTGAAACAAATTCAGTATTTTTTCTTATAAAACAATTCATAGAAATTTAAATATTTTTCACTGTATTTAATTAGTATGATTCAATATATACAAGTCTGGTTAGTCACTCGATAGAAAGCGTCATGTGACCAACGTCTTTTGGCAGCATATCGTGTTGAGACGATCAATTAGAAAAAAAATCGAAAAAGTGGTGATCAATATAAAAGTTACTTCTCTCACTCTTTGTTGGGAGGAGATCACTGAAAAAAAACCCCGAATTTTTAAAAAACGAGAGTAAACGCTGACAGACTCTAACTAAGAGATGTATTTAGTATGAAAATGCATTGCAAATACCCACCCACAATTAGAAATAAGTTTGGGGGACAGATTTCCCAAAAGCAAAAAAAAAAGTTTCTTCCAGACAAAATGTGTGAATATTTAAGTGTTCAGTACTCTAGCTCAATTGGTACGACTAGTACGCAAGACTCATAGATATATAGATAGCTAGCCCGCCAGATCCACCCAAAGGCTGAAGAAACCTATATTGACAATTTTGGTTGAGAATGAAGGTTTCCTTATGTAAATCGGAAGGCATTAACAAAAGCACCTGTACGTTCAATGATAGTCATTACAAATATGCTGAGTTCATTTTTCATTTGGATATTCCATACTTATGGCCCTAAGCCACACTAAATTCATATACTCGTCATAAACAAATGCTCTCAAGTGCGTGCATCCCCCCACACACATATACAATTAGGATGGGGAGAAATTGTTTTCCAAATTTTGCCTATTTTTCGTCGAAAGTACCTCGCACATTTTAAGCAGTTTTAACCATTGGCGATTTTCGCTATGGAAAATCATACGCATAGATATTTTTTGCTCTTAACAAGCAGACAACGTTTTTTTGACATTCTTTCGGCATCGAAATTATTCATATCTATTCATCAAATCAAAACTACGTATCTATTTATTTTTAATCAAAGAAAGTTTAAACTACGTATTTACTTATTTCATTCTTACAATAAATAATTAAATGCACTGTTTTAATTTGATCGAAAGTTTATTAAATCAAAACAATCAGTAACAATCAAGTGAAATCAAACATTTACAAAACAGAAGTAAAAAGATTTGTTTTATTCTGATTAATCCATATAATTATTGAAAAAAAAATCTCTGAAAAGTGAAATGATATTCTTTTACTTTAAAAATGTATTCTCTCTGAAGAGCGAAATTTGTTCATGTGTATGATCTTCCGTGGCGAAAATCGGAAATGGTTTAGATTGCTGAATATGACTTAAATTTCATATGATCAGAATCTTAATGATATGTTGACCTGTCCGATGCACTAGCTTGCATAATTGAGTCCAGGAACGTGCACGAACCTGCCAAACCTAGTTTTGCTGTGTAATAAGACATTTCCATGAAATGTTACAGTCATTCATTGAGACCCATTGCGTAGAAAAACTGGTGTGAATACATATCTTTCCATGAAAGTCACAGATTTGTCTCACAATGGAGCCCCTAAATTTAACTCATTTTTCCTTACCCCAAGACCCATTCTTCTAGAATTGAAATTAATAGAGAACTTTCGGAGATATTGTGTAGACATGAAGCTCCAGTGCAGGAGAGGTGAGAGCAGAAAAATCTATTTCAGAATGTGATCAACTCTTCCTAAAAATACAGTCCATCCTTCCACAAAATGTCATTGAATTTCATTGAGGACTTTCAAAGATATTCTGCGGACAAATAGACAAACAATCAGCGAGACGGACAGATAAAAGGAATGAATACACGCACCTCTTCTAACTTCGTTGTCTGGGTTGAAATATAATTCTTCGGAGAATTGATATGAGTTTTTTTTTTTAATCAAAATCTCAATTGTGGTCGAAATCATGCCCTAAATTGGAGAATTTGAAACTGAAAAATTACGCAAATAATTGTTGTTTGACTTCTTAGTTTCATTTTGAAACAGTCAAACTTGATTTGACTAATTATGTAGGGCATTAAGAAAAGCCCCCATCAAACTTAGGGAACCAATATGAACAATTCACATTCCGCTAGTTTAATTTGAACTCACATCCAACGGATAGTCAAGAAAGTTGTCCCACTGATTGAGCTAAATTGACAAGACTTCGATATCAACGAAAATATATCTTACAGACAAGCGAGAGCTTATTTCATACTAATGACTAAATACATTTACAATGAGAAAATATATAATTATAATAGAAAATAAATTCATATATCAATACAAAAGTTACAGTAATCATCTTCAGACCAAATAGAAGTAAGAGAAGATTTGGACCTTGCAGCAACTGGGCTTGTTATATCATAGACTTATGATATGTAAAAAGAAAAAGTAGCATTGCCTGTAAAGATATTCAAAAATTCGCACGAATTCAAGAAAATGTTCCCACCAACAATGACATTGGACATGATGCTGCTGCTGCTGATGATGATGATCGTTGGACATAAACTTCCCCGGGATTCGCCAATATTCTCTATCATGAGCATCGCAGAGCCAGTTTGTCAAGTTCATCAAGCCATTTCATTTTCTGTCGGCCACAATTTCGCACATGATCTCAGAGGATCCATGTGGTTAGTCTCGATGTCCAGCAGTGGTCTGACATTCTTGCAACATGTCCTGCACATTGCCATATGAGTTTTCTAATGGTTTCCACGATAATTCGGACTGCTGTCTTTTCTCTAATATACTGTGTTGTCTTATCTGTATGAGAGGTTGAGCATGATTCTTTCACCCGCACGTTGCATGGTTCTCAATTTGAAGGTCAATCTTTTGTTTCAGCTTCATAAGTGACTATGCATTTGTGGCTAACCCTTTTTCAGGACTAGTGGTGTTTCCTTGGTCTTGAACGTCGAGCTTGCTCAAGCAAAAGCTTGCCATCCTAGAATGATTCTTCGCTTGATTTCTTTTTCCTTTGAAGATTTCAAGGAGATTCGTTGTCCTAGGAAGGTATAACGCTCTACTTTCTCCGGTTCTGCGTCCTCGATTTTGATTGTTGTATCTTGGTCTTCAACATCAAGTTCGCATGGAGGCCAAATTTCTTGCTCTCTTCATTTTTATGGAATGATAACGGTGTTTTAATGGACGAGAAATGAAGAAATACATCAGTGATCATTACTCGCTGTGATTTTAATTGACTCTTTTAATAAAGAGTTCGTTCCCCGTGTCGATAACGGCTCGGCCACCCAGCACCTCCAAGGCGTGAGAGAGAAACAGTGAATGCATTCTCTCCAAAACGGAAGTTGGTTAGATTGTAATCACAATTCTGACTCCGCCTATCGGAAGACCTTTGGTGTGTGTGTCGGTGGGTCTTAAATCCACCAAATCTTTTGAATGGATCTCTTATTTTTCTTCTTTGAATTTCACAGGTGGATATGTCAGGGTTCTTATGAGAAAACCATCTCAGGTATTTTGCTATGAGCAAGAAATATTTCATGCTTAGGCTGAACTTATCTTACTCTCTTGTAAGCATTGAATTTTTCTTTTCACTCTCTTCGACACTGGGTCATGTTTTAAGCTCTCTTCATCCCCCTCTACCCACTCTCCCCCTCCCTGTATGTGTGTACGTCTGTCTGTCTCTCTCTGTCCTTCTCCCTTTATATTTATGTGTGTGTATGTGTGCATGTGTCTACAGTAATCCCCCTTATCCGCGGGGAATATATTCTAAGGCTATCAGTGGATGACTGAAACCATGGATAGAACTGAACCTTATTTATGTTATGTCCTTCCTATGCATACATACGGAGAATATACTTTGATTTATAAACAAGTACTATAAGAGAATAACAACAATTAGTATACTATTTTTGTGTATGTATGTATGTATGTATGTATGTATGTGTGTATGTATGTATGTATGTGTTAATTATCTGTGTTACCATAATCCAGCGAAGACGGCACATGTATTTTCTTAATCGCTGCATCCTCCAAGTGTTCTAACCTGGATAAAACACATCCAGGTGATTTTTAACAGTTAGACACTTATGTTCTAGGATGGGAGTTCAATTTACGATATAACTATGATGCTAAACTAAACACTTATTTTGTGTTTACAAGGTATGACGTCAAAATAAACTTCTGACTTAATGGGAGAATTGTTTGACAATTTTAGGTTGAATTTTTCTTTTATCCTGACATCATATTTTATCAACCTTTTCTATTGGTCAAAACAGAAGGGATCAAAAGTGAGGGTAAAACTTTTTCTTTTTCGGGGGGGGGGGGGGGGTCGTAAAAAATGAGGGGATCACGTTTTTCTCTTTCAGCGTTCCAAAAATAAGGAGGCACTTTTCTTTCTTTTTTTTAGGGATCTGAACGGTTTGAAAACAACAATTCTTAAGTTTTTAAATTGGATATACCAGGCAAAGGCTGCAAAATGCTTCCCTAGGTGGAAAGTTGAATGTTCTTTATTCAATAAGGAACACAAATATCATATAAATATATATATCTATATGTGTGTGTGTGTATATGTGTGAATGTAAGAGTCCAATCACAGGCTCCTGGAACTTGACCATGGGAAAGAAATTACTCAGTCTAACACATTTCTCATCGTCTCCTTCGAATTAGTCCTCTTGAGCATGTGTTTGCAGAGGTTTTACAAAGAGCACTGCTCACAAAGGGTAGCGGCAGAAGCTTGGTGCGCACACTCTCTTCGATTCCCCCTCGAGATATCACTGAATACACAGATCGAAAGATATGAACAGGAGGAGATCCCTCGTGGTTGAGACATTTTCGTATTTTCCTCTTTCTAACCCACTAAACATCACCATAATTGTACTTGTTCAATTTGCCATACCTTTCTATCTATCAAGATGTTTATATCTGACCACCTGCTTTTTTACGTGAAAGAATATGTGCGCCTATACGATATAAATTTGTTTATTTATGAACATTTGCACACAAAAGCCGAAACATACCAAATAGTGTCATAAATGTTTTGGGGAGAATTGCAAATGACTTATATTTCGCCAGGAAGGCGGAGATTTCTTTCATGAACTTTTTTCTTGTGAATATGTCAAAATAGTGAACAGATAGCCGAGAAAAGATAGGATATAAATATATCGTTGAATTAACGATATATATATAAATATATATATATATATATATATATATATATATATATATATATATATATATATATATATATTCGTGACTAGGTGTATATATATGTAAAGTGTACTTTAAATACATACATATTAGCCAAAGTATGTATAAAGACACTTGTTGAATTTAGCTTAGTCCGGCATATGGTAACATTTTCGAAAATAGGAGATTAAGAAGATTCTAAAGAGATGGTTTCCGAAAAACCTGTTTGCTTTGAGAATCAGCATTTAAAACCATGACACTCAACAAGATCTCGATTCAGAAGCACGGACACTGATTGGAAAACAACAACCACTTGACCCTCAAAATAACCATCACAATAATACGCTGGCACGCAGACGGATACAGGCGTGCCCATATTGAGACATAAAAACAAAGATACCCCCCAAAACATACACACAAACACGCAGGAAAATATGCAACCGAGGTTCTGAAATATCTAATAATTCATATCTATACAGGCTCAACTTAGACGGCAATTGTACGCTGTTTGCACGTGACTAAAAAAGTGCATTTAAAACTTATAATCGACATGGAAAACAAACAACTTATAGTTTATTCTTGATTTTCTAACTTATAACATCTATAATTCATGCTCATGATAATGAACAGAGAATGGTTGAATGCACGCTATATATATATATATATATATATATATATATATATATATATATATATATATATATATATATATATATATATATATATATATATATATATATTGGTGCCACAACTGTATCCTTGAACAGACCCACACAGATTTCACCAGGGACAGAACAAAGTAGTCCCACTCATCATGGTTACCCAAAAGGAATCCTCTTCCTTGATTTCCATTTTTGCTTCTAAAGCAAAACATCTAATGCTAAATTCATTTTCTACGGAAACCTTTTAATCGCTGAAAGGTACATAAACACTAACCACATTTTACTGAAGATGGGAACCCCTCCCGTAACATGTATAGCATACTGATCAATTCATTAATTTACTCTATTTTTTCTCATTTCTGGAGTATAGATTTATGGACTAATTATTTAGTAAATCAAGTCTCGATATACTTCCACTCCCGAGTCTGTCTTATTCCTTATTGTTCTCGCACGCGCACATAAATACACACACACACACAGACACACATACACACACACACACACACACACACATACATACACACACAGAGACATATTCATATACTTGCCATCAAAGTCACTAATTTAAAAAAATCCTCCATCGTAGAATAAATATGGTCAGAGCAAATACAACTTAAAACGTCGCAGGTGTTTTCTACTGGACAATATTTAACATATAGAAAAAAGCACCAATAAAAATAACATTAACAACATCTAGATTCTGGAGAATATAGATGTTCTCATTAAATATGAAAAAGCCCCGCAACAGGTCAATTTTTCCCCCAAAATCATGAAAATTACTTTTAGAAGATGTCTAGTGGAATACTGATGCCAATTTATGCAAAACTGTATGGCCATGAGTGCTAAAACACACAAACAAACACAGAAGCTTATAACCCTTCGGTACAGTATTTCTCACACACACACACACACACACACACACACACACACACACACACACACACACACACACACATATATATATATATATATTTCGACATTCAATTTTTTAATAACTTTCTTGGCATTGGTGACATGTCCGTCTATTAGAAGGGATTTATGGATGTTGGTATCGTAGTTGGATTCAGGGTCGTTTAATTTAAATATTTTCTGTTTAAGCAGTATATATATATATATATATATATATATATATATATATATATATATATAGAGAGAGAGAGAGAGAGAGAGAGAGAGAGAGAGAGAGAGAGAGAGAGGGGGGGAGAGGGAGGGGGAATTTCTGGATCTAATTAATTTATATATGATACAAACATTCAGGATCTAGCTTTCTTGATGATATTTCTGGATATTATAAAGATCAGGGGAAACTGAACGTTATTCGTTTTTCATTTTTGATTTTTAGATACTTTTTAACTCTACATTGCAGCATTTGCTGTTCGCGTGATTTGGTAGCTTAATGCACGAGGCGACACACAAGCGTAATTCTTCACTTAACGAAACGAATCTACAAGCTGTTAAATAGATTCAAAATCCCAGTTCCCGATCTCGAGAAGTTCTCGTTTAGTTTTGAGTTTCTTGATTTCGTGATAAGGTTTTTAAGAATCTGAAGGAGCTTTTTTTTTTTTTTTAACAATTAATGTGGTATAGAATACACGTATTGTTTTTCTATTTACATTCATGGTATCCAGACATACATTCTATAATATATATCTCACGCGTTTTCAACTACGAACCAAGTGGGAGGTTCTAAGAACGCGGAAAATTCCATGTTGAGACCAGATTTGGAACGGTTAACGATGTTTGTGAGGAATTCAGTGATCCGGAGAGGGGAAGAGAGAGAGTAGTTTAAGCGAGATAGACAACGTTCGTAACGTAGGAAGAAAGCTGTTATCTTAATAAGAGATGGGATAATAAGAGAGAGGAAGAAAAAGGGAATTTTTTAATTTTTACGTCACACTACGGTATATTCCTTTTGTAAGAAAAACAATTCTCAAGATAATTAAAATAGAATACAAGAAAGAAAGAAAGACAGTAAAAGAAAGAATGAAAAAAGAAAGAAAGAAAAAATGCAGACAGACTGAACTGTGTTTATAACTAGTATATACACTTTACATTTCGATAAACCCTAAGACTTATACTTGATATTTAACCGATCATTCATCGAAAAAGACATTAACGTGCCCAAACAATTCGAAAATATAAGAAGAGGAAAAAAAATTCTTCTTATTTCTTTTCTCAATCTTCAATCAATTTTCATGGTTGATGTCGATTCAAGAGGAATTACTCCAATGTTATCTGAACGATTTTCAAATCCGATTCTTCTCTTCTTGGAGGAATGTTACATCTTCTTAGTATTTTGTATGTCCTGGTCTGGTTGTTTTTTTTCCCGTCATTTAGTTGTTATTCATGCTTTTCATTCTGCATCTAATGTTCTTGTCTTGCTATGTCTGGGTTTCGATTTGTTGAGAACTCATTTGACTAATATAATTAGCCAGTTATTCATTCGCCAATCAGGAGGCGTGTCACCATCTTAATCGACAGTTGTCTCCTATTTAGGAAAACTCTTTAAATCAGCGTTTACCATTTAAACAATGTAATGACGTCACGGACGAGGCGATATATGAACAGAATACTTTAATGGGCTAAATGTACTCATCAGATGTTTTGGACTGTATTTACATTCACTGGAACCAGACTTAATAAAATCAACAGTTTTCCAAAGAATAATCATGAAAGTAATTCTTTTATTTATCTCAATATCCCCTTCTGGTTGTTTACAGTGAAATTGCTCAATGCTAATGAATAATTTAAAGATAAATTTCGTTTTTGTAACATTCTACTAATTCGTTCATAAAAAAGTAATCTATTTCGTTCATAATAAGCACCGTAAAATAATGATTGTAGAAAATTCTGATATAGACATGATTTGTTTTCAGCGGTTAGGATCGAAGGCATATGCAAGAAATGATCACAAGCGACTCTGAATAATTGTAAGAGATCATTAGAGGTTAGCTCCACCTATTCCGTGTTAATTGTTGTGTCAAGTTACCCTAGTACTCAAATTTGCATCACACGGCATGCAGCGGTTTGGGGGTCCATATAACACACAGAAGAAACGTAGGAACAAAGCTAGAAACAAACATTCGTCGTACATAGGTAGATAATAAGTAGCCAACTCAATAACGTGATAGATGGACATTGACTGGCCCACATAAATGCGAAGATCAGGAGATCAATAGACACACGTATACTTGAAACTGAACTGAGTTTTCTATTCAACGCAATATATACTGTCGTAGTTCATATATGAGCATATGCGTGTGCGCGCGTGTGTGTGTGTGTGTGCGCAGGTGTGTGAATACGTATGTTCGTAGATCATGAGTGAAAATGTATTTATTTTATATAGACATATTTATTTTTTAACATAATCTCCAACCTTGCCAAAGCAGTTTATTTGGTGGTGGATATTTGGCACATAAATCGGACATTTTTACGTGTTATGCCGCAGATTTATTAATGCACCACCGTATATATATATATATATATATATATATATATATATATATATATATATATATATATATATATATATATATATACTTAAAAACACTGATATATCTATCTATCTAATCTATTCTATTTGCCAAGTCTGGCACAACAGCACACATATGGGACAGCCAGTAAACATCAAGCCCAATATACAGTAATAAACATACATACATATATATATATATATATATATATATATATATATATATATATATATATATTTGAATATGAATTATGAAGATACCCTATTTAAAATAACAAACCACTTGTATGACATTGGTTATATATTAAAATCATGGCTGAAATAGCGGTGGTGTTCGATCAGCACTGCTGAGGATGCCATGTACAAATAACTGTTTTGTTTTTAAATACCCGAAACTGTTACATGGTATACAAATGATGATCCCAACAAGAGAAAAAAAAACAGTATCAAAGCATTTATCAGATAGAAAAAAATACCGAAGAATAATACATGAATTATATGAACAGATATTGGGAAATAAGTGACTGAAGTGACACAAAAACTCTTTTGGAAAAGTGTTTTGATGTATTTAGTGTTTAAAGATGTAAAGCCTTCAAGAAAATACATATCTATATATCTTTCCATCTATATGTAAATGATTGTATGTGTATGTGTGCGCGTGTATGCGGCGGGAAAGTGAAGAAGCAGTTCAGTGATATCTCGTATTATTAAATACCGAACACTCAAACTTCCTGAAGGTCTGTCCGGAAAAGTTGAATACCTAACATCCGAAGCCAAAAAAACAAAATACAAACCAAACCCGCTTCTTCCAAAAAATAAGAAATAAAAAATGGCCGACCACCACGATTGAATTGAACGCGCATAATTTTTATGGATGTTTTTTTTGACGATTTTCCTCAGTTCCTGCCCATGCAGATTCCCGCCATTTTCTCACCTTTTTTTCCCCTGTTTCCACCCTGACCCTAACCCTGAACATTCCACCTTCAACCCTCATGACCTCCTCCCATTTTGTATTGATGTCGTTATGCGTCAATAAACATTATGTGTGTTGACTTCTTTTTCGACACTATGTTTTATGGTTCCGAAGTTATACATAAAAATCCTTTCAGTATTGGCATGTCTTTATAGTGAAAATATATATATATATATATTGTAGATTTATACATTTGTATGTATATACATATACATATAATGTTTATATAAACGTGTATCTAAATATGTATGCGTATATATATATATATATATATATATATATATATATATATATACATATTGAAAATTATCATCACGGAGTTAACATTCATTTAGCAGTAATGCCCTTTAGAAAGCCATACATACACTCACACACGTATATATATATATATATAATTGTGTGTGAGTATATATATATATATATATATATATATATATATATATATATATATATATAATTATCATCACTAGGAGAAGTATCGGCGAACCGATTTCTAATTTCTGCTAAGTCTGTATTTTCTCAACAGTTGATATGAATCTATAGCTTAATCATGTAAAGTTTTTTGTGGATCATTTTTTGACCACTACATTTCGGCTGTTGCACCCTACGGCCGCCCTCAGGTGATAAGTGCGTTGTAATCTTGACCATGGAGACGAGAAATTATCGATAAAATTACACCCAATCTTCACCTGAAGACGGCCATAGGGTACAACGGCTGAAACGTTGTGTTCAAAAAATGAACCAAGATGAGAATAAAATCCCAAATGAAACTTTACATAATGATATCCCTTCATCTAAAAACTTCACACAGAAATCAAAAACTCAATGTTTGGGATTTAAAAAAATAATATTTGAGCTTTATATCTTACTCCATGATTATGGCGATGACATTAACGTTAGTACAGAAGTGCGAAATCGCATATTTAAATATATGATCTCCACAAATCAGATATGTGCATAATAATTACATGTTTACCGATAATTTACACATATACACGTAATAATCACGTGTTTGCTCGGATGATATGAGCATATGCAATAATATTATAAACACATTTGATTTGGGAATTATAGAGTAACACGCGAACAAATTTATGCCAAATTTATGAACGTGTATCTACTTTTCCAGTCGCGTCACTCAAATGTCCAAGCTGTAAATGTTAGGTAAAAGAAATTTTTACGATGGCAAATGTAAGCATATGTTGTGACCAGTGCCAGATTTATAGCAGAGACAAAATGGGTAATTGTCCCGAGCCCTTTCAAATTGTTTCAATTATGATTATGGTGCAGCATAAATCTCATATCTGATAAAACGGCATAGGCAGGTTTTAAAGGGTACAATTATGACTACATCCTACGAGGTGACGTATTTAGTCAAGTAAAGTTATGATAAATGAACGCTATGTTTGAAAAACTGAGTTACAAGATAACCGAATCAGTCAGAGATTATTTTCAGTAAGTACAATCATGATAAATTGCAAGACTGCTCACTGTAGGCTCGAACTCGAATCCAACATCGATTCCGACTGAATATGATTGCTGTCGCTTTTGTAGTCTATATGTAACAAAAAAAAATATCATTTTTTTAGGTATATGTATTCATTTATCAGAATGAAAAAAGCTTTTGCATACATTCAACATCTTGTCAATTCAGCTCAATCAGTAAAATAGTTTCCAGGCAATCAGTTGGTCGCAAGATTAAATTACGGTAGGGGAATGTGGATTTTATATATCGGTTTATACCCTTAATTCTGGCGTGGGTTGTTATTGTTTCAGAAAGATTCTGGAGCTTGACAATTATTGTACTTATAATTATTAATCAAATATTTCTTTTTGGCAAAGAAACTTTTGTTGCACTTAAATTACACGCGCAGAGCTAAGAAGAAACTATTCTCCTTACAGACACAGACTTCGTCTTTGGAAAATATGCTTCAAAAATCAGTCTCTATTTTCAAGTCGGATATAAATGTAGCGTCCAAAAATAAAATTTTCAAAAAAGATTTTGCAACACCTCACCTTATCTATCTTTATCTCTCTCTCTATATATATATCTATCTATCTATCTATCTATCTATCTATATATATATATATATATATATATATATATATATATATATATATATATATATGCACGCATGTATGTGTAAACATTTTTGAAAATTCCAACAGTTTCGTCAGTCTATCAGCGTCTCCCGTGTCTCGCGGAACATTTTACACATATCACTGAATCACTCCACGAGAAAATGAAGAATCTCATTTTCTGTCATTCTTTCTTACGAAAAACGCAAAAATTAACAATTTAAGATATCAGATTCAAGAATTTTAGAAAATATGTTCCTCTCTTCCTCCCCCTCTGTATTTGCATATGTGTATGTGTACATACACACATACATACTAATATCAGTAATAAGTAAAGTACATCTGAAGTGTGCTAACTTGAAGCATGATTGAAAAAAAATGTGTAATTTGCAAATGAATAATAATTGTGTGGAGTCTGTGTTCGTGCTCAAACCGATAATTATGATCTGATCCATTTATCAACATTTTACAAAAAGTCTGATTTTGTTTACTTGTAGGTGACCTTTACGTAGCCAAAACGATGCACGGTAGCCAGAGGTAATGGGTTAAGGTATTCTTAGAATGCGATAACTTGAAAAAAAAGGCAACAAAGAATTTCTAGATTATTTGCAATAGAATAATGGTGTTGTGTCTGCTGATCATAGAGTTTCTCTCTATATTAATACACTTATAGATATAGATATAAATATAGATATAGATATAGATATAGATAGAGAGAAAGAAATGTATTTATATATGTATTGGCGTTTGTGTTCCTGTGCGTGGATGTTTATGCACACACACACACACACACACACACACACACACACACACACACATATATATATATATACATATATATATATATACGCATAAGAAAAATGATGAAATATTCAACAAGCGTGCGTATATGTAACGAAATATTAAGTAGATCTTAGATCAAAAAGTTCTTAACCTGTAGAGCTGTTTTGAAATGAGTAAATATCCTTTCGATGGTGCGTTACAGATTGTACATCTCACTTAAAAAACAATTTTCGAATGAAATTTTCATTTGAAAATCTTTTCCAAGTGAAACAGAATGTACAGTCTGTAATGAACCATCGAAAAAAACTTTACCCATTACATATATATATATATATATATATATATATATATATATATATATATATATATATATATATATATATATATATATATATATAGGTTGTTCGAGAAGAAATGTCACATTTTTGAGACTGAATAAAGTCTCGTTCAAATACCACAATAAATGATTGAATCAAGAACATAATTATCCTCAATGACAAAAACGTGATATGAAAATAATTCTTCTTCGTATGTTCCCACCGGTATCTGGTGGTTGTGGCTGAAGATTTGTTAGGTGAGGTAAAATGTCCTGTCTGTTTATATATATATATATATATATATATATATATATATATATATATATATATATATATATATATATATATATATATATATATGCGTGTACCTGTGTGTACACGCATACGCAGACACCTATAAACACAAACTCACTCACACAAAAAAAAGCACACACGTATTCACATGCAAGTACACCCAAATACGCCCTCATACAAACACTCACGCATATCATTATTGGGTAGATGTTTAATAGACGTCTGTTCTAAGAGAAAAGGTAAATTTCGATTAGAAAGAATCAGTAAAACCCGAGTTTTTTCATGTCGACGTTGCAGCGAAGACAAAACTCAGATAAGTTTTGTCATAACAAACGGATTTTTCTGGTAGATGTCAATCAGGAAGATGATAGAAACTAGGAAATGAAAAAGAAAGAAATTGAAAGAATGAAAGAAGAAAGAGAAAATGAAGAAAAAATTCACGAATGAAAGAAAGAAAGATAGAAAGAAAGACAGACAGGAAGAAGGAAGATAGAAAGGAAAAGAATGACCAAATGAATCAACCAATAAATGAATCCATGAATGAACGGACAAACAAATTAAGAAGGTAAGAAAGAACGAACAAATAGATTAAGGAACGAACGAATGAATGAATGAACTGAGAAAAAAAAAGAAAGAAAGAAAGAACAAATCAATGGACGAATAAAATAATGAATGAAAATATAACGACTGTCGGGACGAATGAATTCCAAGCTTAAAAACATTTGTCTTCGTATTAGATTCTAATTGGGCTTGAACACCTACAAGAGAAAAGACAAGAAAGCAGACAACTATCTCAACCACCAATCAGTTCTTTTTCTACGTAGACATAGATAGGAATTGAAAAAGTTTAAAACGTCTTGGAGTAGGGATAATTTCTCGGAACGACTGCTACTTTCAAGATTCATACGCCTGACCTCTCCCCAGTGACACTCAGCCATATCCCACTCCATTAACCTTTCCAGGGGTCACCTGTTGACGGGCTGCAACGGCCATAAATAAACTCATTCGGGGTTGCTAAGCTAAGGTCTTTATTATCCTTACGCTAAATAACTTCACAATTCGACCGTCACGTCTCATTTCCCGTTCCTGTTCCTTCCGCCGAAGAAAAGCTTCGTGATTTTTTTTTTTTAGAAAGAAACACTTCTGTACGGGGAGAAAACGACGTGTAAGGCCCAAAAGCATAGAAAATGGACTCAGATGCAATTTCCTTTTGATATGCAATTATTGGGCATGTTATACCTGTCCTCAATAATAACGAGTAACGCAGGGTTTGAAGCAAATCCGAGCTAAATCTAACTGGTGCCACTGATCAGAGATCGAATGCGTGTAAAATTCAAGGATACTAATTCTGGTTCTCAAGGTAGGCAGGCCCTCCCCAGTTTGGAGAATGATGCAACACAATCCACGTTTAGCCATTTCTCACCATTCCACCTTAGGGCAGACCATCTGTTTCTCTTTTTAGATGTCACCTGCACGACCAATGCTCTTTTTTCGGTTATCTTCTCACGGATTCGCAGATTAGGCAATGTTTTTTTTTTTTCAGTGTGGGTTCATAAGGAAAGGATGTATATCAGGTGCACATGTGTGTCTCAAGAAATTGTGAAGGTCTAGCGGAAGTCGATTAGGATAATAAACGTTTTGGAGGTCCATGCACGTAGAGAACCGTCTCTCCATCGAAGGCAACCCTTTCTGCAATCTTTCTGATGTTCAGTCGTCGTTACTTTCCAACGATTTGTTGGGTTTTACGAACATTACAGCCAGTTCTTGACGAAACGCAGGCTTGAGATTATTGATTGCAAAAGGTCGGTCTCATTATGAAACATTTTTGACCTCAGAAACTAAGAAAACTCGAAGAAGCACCACACTTCAGTATGTCGATTGAGCGTATAAGTCAGACAAGTGCGGGCTCCAACTCGATGTGGACATCGCTACTCGACGGGGGCAATCAAGGTCTAACGAGGAGAGTGAAAAAAAATTGAATCGTACGTTTAATGTGGCTAACCCTCGGGAAAATTTCTGCCCACCACTTGCACATTCAGAGGGCACACCTGAAGGAGGCCGTAGAATCATAGACCGAAACGTCGTTTTAGCAACACTCACAACGAATTCAACATTCTATTCTGTTAAGTTTGAATGCAAATTCTTCCATTGCTACAACCACAGACTCTCACTGTTTCCTAATTTCAAATTATTTAAAATTTAAAAAAAACAAAACAATCGAAAATCTTTTTCTTATGCTAATGTCTCCATTATCGGGTACCCTTTGGGTCAAAATCAATAATAGATTAGAAGGGGGAAAAATAATAGCTGTGAACTCCGTTTGGTCTCTTAATCCATTAACAGCGACAGGTGGTGAGGAGTAATAGTTATTACGATTACTGCAATGACTAAAATCCAGTCATTCGCAGTTCATGCTTTAATGTCAGTTCCAGGCACCATAATCAATTTTGCTTCCACCCATTCCCCACCAAAAATATTACCATAAGAAATTAATGTTACTCGTCAGTCGAAGTTCGGGAAACCTTGGTCGATGTTGAGTAAAGAAATACAAACAGGAAAAGGAGAAAAGAGAAACGTTGGGGTCGGGGTTTCTCAGCTGAGACAATCTGGGTGGCTGTGTACTGTGTACTCCCACTAGTTGACCAAAGGAGATCTTCTGTCCATTAGTTTCGGGCGTCAAGCGTGCAATTTCTTTATTAGGTTCTTTTCGTTATTTATGAGAGACGTCTCTCCAATTGGGAAAGGTTGCCATGGCGTCAGGAGAGGGAGAATATTTTTCCAGGTTTGTTGATTTTATTCATGTTTATTTGGTGCAATTGGAAGTCAAAAATCAAGTCGACACGCTCATTAACCAGATTATCTCTTTTACGGAGGCGTCAAGAGTCAATTTCGATGTGATTCTGACGCTGGTAAATACGACATAACTGAAATGGTAATGAGCATGTTTGTATGTTTGGGTCTGAAAAACAGGGAAATGAGGGAGTGAAACAGGGACGGATAGATAGATAGGTAGATAAGAGAGAAAGATATTGAGTGCATGCGGAAGAGGGGAAGACGAGAAAAGGAGAAACATCGGTGGGACCCAAGAAAAATACAAAATATATATATATATATATATATATATATATCACACAGTACAAGTTTGGGTTGCAATATAATATAATATAATATCTGATGGGTTTATCCCATAAAGAGCTCGATACATTCAACTTTAAACATCAAGTTGGTTTAAAGTACAGCTTAAGATATAATGGAATATATATATATATATATATATATATATATATATATATATATATATATATATATATAGAGAGAGAGAGAGAGAGAGAGAGAGAGAAATACCAAGAATAATAGACACCCCCCCAAAAATGTCCCAAATAGGAATCTAAAATAAACTGAATCATTTGCCTGAAGAAGCCCAAACTGGACAGAGACATGAACATGTTTGTGTAGTGAATCCTCATTCCATTATATATATATATATATATATATATATATATATATATATATATATGGAAGGATCATCGAATCTATAACAACGATGAAGAGTTGTAACACTCAGCTGTCTGTGGATGAGACAATTATCAATCTTGATTATAATTAACTCTCCCTTTATGCAATGCCCTTCCAACTCTCGAATGGAGCACACTGGTAGATTGGGAATTATGCTTAAGTAAGCATATCGCTCAATTTGGTCCTACTGACCGTCTAGTTTTGCGTAGTGAAGGTTTAGCACATTTTCCTCTGGATCTGAAGCAAAGGTTTCGACTGTACCTAGTGGTACTACAAGGGATATTGAGTCTATAGCCACATTGAAGAGTTGTAATGCAACGAAACAGCTGTCTGTGGATGACACAGTTGTTAAATATATATATATATATATATATATATATATATATATATGTGTGTGTGTGTGTGTGTGTATGTGTGTGTGTGGGTGTTATTATGCAGACCCATTTTCTTCAATTGTTTATTTTATTTAAATTGTCTAGGCTGAATGATATATTCACAGTGTAATAACGGGATACCATTTCAAATAAGAGTTTCATAAAATATAAAGCAATCTATAATCATATATATATATATATAGAGAGAGAGAGAGAGAGAGAAAGAGAAAGGGTGTGTGAGAGAGAGAGACGTATGTGTATGTATATTTGGCGTGTTAAAGAGTAAGAAAGAGAATGAGGGCAGAAATAGACTGATAATACGATAGAGAGAGAGAGTGTAAGTGCAGGTGAAAGTAGGTGAGAGGGGAAGAGAAAGCGAATCACAGTGTAAAGATTTCTCAACAATTTCATTCATCTATATCTCTCTCTATGTATATATGTAAATGGGGCTATTGTGATATATATACATATATAAACATATATGAATGTGTCTGTGTATTCAGCAGTCATGTGTGTGTTTGTTCGTTTTTAATGCCTACGTACAAAAACTAGCGAATACAAAAGAAACTTGCGTTGATTTCAAATACGAATACTAGTTTCCCTCGCTGTCCGAAAGAAAAACCTTTTATAAGTTCGGATGTTGGCGTAAAACGAAGAAGCTATCACCATTTAGGCTCAGGGTGGGTTTGCAGGTTGTTTTGAGGTCCTACAAAGACCGGAAAGGGTAGACTTAGAAGAAAGTTATTTTTTTTTGTCTTGATACCCTCAAAACTTTCCCACTTAAAATAATGGTAATTATTTCTTTGCTTTATTCCATTTTGGTTTATGAAAGTCTATTTTTTCTTTAGGGATGTTCTATTATCAAATGGCAATGAAATCTGTGTATCATTCCACTCTTGGGGTCTAAACACGACATGCGAGATGTGTGTGTGATTATTGTTTATTTGACACCGTACGAACATGAAGAAGGGACTGGCAAAAGTGCTCGTCCCCCTATACACACCTGATCGGTTTTTACGATGTCTTGAATAGTTTTCTTTCAATTTCACACTTTCCTTACTCCGTCCAGGTATTCCAAGCAGAAGTCAATTCTTCTGTTTGTTAGGCTTCGCAAAGGACGCTTGTACTTAATATCATTTAATTTCTTGTCCCTTTTTTTTGAGAGGGTGTTGTGGAGGAGGAGAGGTCACCAAGTAAGTGTAAAGGAGTGCACTCCGTTGTGAGGGACAAAATCGTATAAGAAGGTAGATCTGTTCATAGAAGATAAGAAAGATGGCGAACGGGCTTTTGTTTGTTGCTCTCATAGCTTGTGAGTGCCTGTCATAGAGTGATGGTTAGATCGCGGATCTCGCTGATCGTTCCGTAGTATAGTGAGTTCGATTATTTCCAGGTCTCCATCATATCTTGTGGATTATCACTACTGCAGCGAGTTCGATCCTCACTTGGTATCTTGTACTCGCGGTTCTGCACCGCACAAAGCAATGCTTGGAACATGTCTCTCTCTCTCTCTCTCTTGGCGGCATCCGTCAATCTCCCTGAGACCATGGATCCACATCCGGAAAGTATTGTTTTTCAGTTTTTCCGGGGTGCAAACCTTGGAAACGTTGCATAGGAGAAAAGCATCTGTCCGTGTAGCAAGTCTCCTTTCTACAGGCACCGATATTTTCTACGGGAAAGGGAAGGGCTGATTTACCTAAGCACCAATGTCATCGTAGGAGTTGCCAGAGTGAGGCTGGAGACGACATAGTTCTACCTTGAGGACTCCAGCACCTGGTTTTAAATTCAGAATGGCCCTTCCTCTAGACTGATTACTTCCCCAAAACTAAAGAAACCTGTGATTTTACCAATAGAAAATATCAATATCGGATTCAAGGGCTGAGATGTACGGTGTCATGGTTAGCACATCTGCCACTCATGCAGAAGGACACTGGTTCGATTCCTGCGATGAGTGTTCAAATCTCTTCATTATGACAAATTTCCCAGCGCACTCAGCAGCTAACTGAATACACCTTTGGGTGGAATGATTGGAATCACACCTTCCCCTATTCAAAAGGATAGTACCGAACGAAAGAGGAAGCCCTTGTGTCACGATCGGCCTATATATATATATATATATATATATATATATATATATATATATATATATATATAAATCTGTAAAAGTTGGAGTTTTGCAGGGTCAATATATATATATATATATGCATTCTGTTATATCCTGTGAATATGAATGTGTGTAATCCAAGATTTTACGAAAGTGTTGGTTGTGTATATTATTTTTAATTTAGATTTTTTAAGATGTGTTGGTTTAATGCTTGATCTTTGTATAAACCAGTTGGAGAAGAAAATGTGTCCACAGTGATATTTTGCCGTGGGAATATATGTGTGGGTAATCCAAGATTTTAGAAGAGTGTAGGTAGTGTAAATTTCATTATTATTCAAATCTTAAATTGTGTTGGGTTTTATATTTTGATTTTTGTCCTAAATCTGTAAAAGTTGGAGTTTTGCGGGGTGAATGAATATATATATATATATATATATATATATATATATATATATATATATATATATATATAGGAACGCATGCTACGTACGCAAATACATCTTTCTCAATAACAGTCACTAGACTAAACTACGTATGCACACACAAAACCCTGCTGAATTCCACTTATACACAAACGATTTCTACTTTGACACGAAGAAATCCCCTTTTTCGATAAAGGAATTTAGAAAAAAAAAACAATAATCTTACATCATTTCCTTTCACTCCAAACCTTGTTATTCGCAGAAGTTTATCACTTTTCTCTTTTGACGTTTTGCAACGAGAGCAAACATTCTCTCGAGACATATAACGGAAATACATTCAATCCAGTTTCCAAACTTTTCGTGTTTCCAAATTGTCTATCAAATTCACAGGACCCACACTTGTAGCCTTTCATAAGGCTAAGCTCAGCTCTCTGAGGAGCTGTGCCAGGTAAGCTGATCCCTCAGCGGAAAAATACTCAAGATAGTTTGGACCTTAGTTTGGGTATTCAATATTTGTGGCATTGTCTTGTGCCTTATTAAGTTACGCTCGGTAAATATAACAGGCTCTTTCTGTGCAGTAAAAATAGAAAGCTAGTCTTGTAGGCCATTACTATTATTCCAAGCTAAATCCTCACTGGGTGCCCCAATGGGAACTCATTAAGTGCTCGCTGTGGAACAATGGTTAGCAAATTATTCTCACTTATTATTTCAGAAGTTAGTTCAAGCCTTCATGGTTGACCCACACTTTTGGCTTTGTGCTGAATATTATGGGCACCTCATCGCAGAACAATGGTTTGCTAGCTAATTCTAAGGACTATCATGGCTAATCTGCGATCGATCCTTACTGGGTGCTCCACAATTGTTGGTTTGTACCTTGCTAAACTAAGATTGATAAATAACAACAGTATATCATCTAAGGAACACATCGCTGTGGAACAATGCTTACCAAACTAGTTTTGCTTCTGTAGTGAGTCTGATTCTCACTGGGTGCTCCAAACTTGTGAAATTGTTTTGTTCTAAGCTAAGTTTAATAGATATAATCAGAATTGATAAGCCAGTCTCGCAAATCATTATTGTTGTAGTGAGTTCGATCCTGTTTCTATGTATATATATATATCCCAGCCGGTGCTATCAGTTCAGTAATAATTTTTGTCCACAAACTTGCGCCCAAGTACGCGTAAACGTTCACTGAAAGAGAGAGAGAGAGAGAGAGAGAGAGAGAGAGAGAGAGATACACAAGCACATTAATTCATATGTGCGTGGAGTAAGTAATTAAGTAATGCCCTTACGCTAGTTACGGCTTCAGTCGTCCCTGCTTGGCCTACACAAGTCGATGTGTTAGACTTAGTGGCGACAAGCCCCCGAAGTGACGTCACCAATTAAACCCCTGCGCTAATTCATCCAAAGCTGGTGGGTGGATTCATACCTTTCTCAAAGGCATTCGTGAGAAGTGAACACATTCTGTCTCAGCAGGAATTTGAACTTGGCTCGTTAAGTTTATTCTGCGTTCCGTTACGCGCTCGGCTACGACACCCGTTTGCACGTAAACATCCTCACACTCTCATAAACCTACATACACATTAATAAGCGCGTAGACACATATCAATTCGCACCTTACGCATACACACACATTCATACATAAGTACACACGTGCACATTATGTGCAGATGCATACGCACACATTTACACATGCATACATCAATACACACGTACCTACTCATTCATAAGCATTATATACACATATTTCTCCATAGGTGCATACACATTCTTACACTCTTATACGCACATTGATATGCACATACATACACATTCATACTCACCAGTACACATTCAGACGCACGTACGCATTCATTCAGACGCATGTACACATTGATACGCATGCTAGAGCACACTCATACACACGTAAATGCACATTCATACGAAGGTGCATACACATTCATATGCACGTATACACATCCAAACACATGCACCTGGATAACTGATACGCACACATACACATGCATACGTATTCATACGCATTAAAGACACATTTGGACGGACGTACACACACATTTTCGTTTGCACTTACCCGCACATTTATTCGCATGCACATACACGTACACACAAACAAACTTACTCACACACACATGCACATACGCATACACAGAAACACTTAATACGTACATAGGAACCATGAACGCACATGAACTTTCCTGCACCGCCGGCTGTTTTTTGCCTATTTACGTTAAGTGTCCCGCAGAGTTTTTCTTTGATGTCATTTCAGACCCACTGCGCGCGCGGGCGAGCGTATGCGTATGTGTCCTTGCCAGCTCCGCCTCTTCCTGTTCACTCTGCCCGTCCCTTCTTGTTATCTTGTTGTGCAGTTTGCACCAGTCGGTGCTGGGTGGAGTCACGGGCGTACACAGATTGTAATCAAGGAGCTCACGTTCATACTGCACTGTTAATCACTCTTTCTTTCGTTCTTTCTTTCTATCTATCTTTCCTTCCTTCTCTCGTTCCTTCCTTTCTTCTTTTGCTATATTTCCTGTTAATTCTTCCGTTCATCTTTCCGCATCTTTTTTTTTTCGTTTCGCTCTTTTCTTCCCAAACCTTTTTTCTGTTATTCCCACCATCTTTCTTTCTTTCCTTCCTTCCTTCCTTCCTTCCTTCCTTCCTTTTCTACTCTTCCTTTAGTTATCTTTGGATACCCATCATTCGTTCATTCATTCTTTCCTTTCTTCATTGACCGTATTTTCTCTCCTTCAGATGAGCTTCGACAGTCTTTTCTATTTTTGAACCTTTCTCTCAATATTTTTCTGTCGTTAATCCCCCCCCCCCCACCAAGAAGTCTTTCTTTCATTTCCTCCTTCGTTCCTTCCTTCATTCCCTCTTTTTCCTTCATTCCTTTCTATCTTACTCTCTTCCTTATTCTTGTATTGCCTCTCTCTACGTATTTCTTGCGTCTTACTTCTTTCTCTTCACTATAATTTCCCTCCTCTTTGTATGTAATCTCTCCTCTTACTTCCCCTCTTCATCTTGCCATACTCCCTTACCTTCATTCGCTACCCTCTTCCTCGATTTATTCCCAACTTATATATCATTTATATATCTTTACCTATACGTCTTTACTGACCATTCTCTTGTGTTCGATTCTTTCTAGGCGGCCCGCCATCGCTGCCTTCTCACAGACTACGCTTAGATTACTTAATCTCTATCTTTCTTCCACGTTTTCACATTGATTCTATTGTTGCTTTTGACTCCCCACCTCAACCTTGTCTGTTTCTTTTCGTTCCATCGTCCTTTCCAATAATCATTGCTCTTTTATTTACACCTGTCTATTTTCTGCGATGTTCCCCTCCGTTCCCTTCCAGTTTCCATGAACGTTTCTTTCTTTCTTTGGTTTGAGATTTTTTCTTCTACTATTTCAATCCCTCTTCATCTTTATTCTTACTTTCATTACTCGTTCTTGATTTTTTTCCCCTGTCTATCTTCTTTTTCGCTAGAGTTGTCTTTCTTTCTTTCTTTCTTTCTTTCTGACTTACTCTTCTTTTTTCTGGCTTTTTCTTTCTGAATTCGTCTTCTTCCCTTTCTGCACTTTCCTTCTTTCTATCGGTATTTTTCTTCTTCTTCTCTATCCTTTTCTTCTTTCTTTCTGTATTTTTCTTCTTCATTTCTTCTTTTTTGCACCATTCTTTTTTTTACGTCCACCCTCATTTTCTTTCTTTCTTTCTTTCTTTCTTTCTTTCTTTCTTTCTTTCTTTCCATTATCATTTTTACATTTTATGCAAAGCAATTTTGGTCCCGACGCCAGTTGTTACGGGTTCAAATTATGCTACAAGTGAAAAAAAAAACAAATTTCGAAAAGTTAGTTAATCAAGGTAGGCAGCCTTCCTCCCCACAATAGGAAACACACTAGTTCCGCTTACCAAGCAGGCTCTACACTAACAGATTCTGCAACACCTAATGTGGCTTAAATGCTTCTTCTTCTTCATCTCCTCCTCCTCCTCCTCCTCCTTCTTCTTCCTCTTCTTCTTCTTCTTCTTCTTCTTCTTCTTCTTCTTCTTCTTCTTCTTCTTCTTCTTCTTCTTCTTCTTCTTCTTCTTCTTCTTCTTATTCCAATCAATTTTTTCCTTCATCTTCACCTTCCTTATTCTCTGTCCTGCTGACGTCAGCAATCAACGCGCCAAAAAAAAAAAGCAAAAACAACCCCCCCCCAAAAAACAAAAAAACAAACAGAAAAAAACCGTTACAAATAACCAAATTAAAAGCAAAAATCTTATATAGGAAAACATCTTTTTTTTTCATTTGTCTTCCGTTTTATCTTCTTCAGTCTTCTTTCAGTTTTCATTTTCGTTCCCAAGTCATAAGAATGGAAGTTCGTTTTTTTTTATCGTGAATTTTACTTCTTTAAGTGGTTAAATGTGTTTGTGAGGAAGAGGTTCCTGCCAATACCGTTGCGTATATCTACGCACACATACGCATACACGAAAGATATGTATGTAGTGAAGTTCTTAAATGAGTCATTATCGGACTGATTTTCTCATCCTTGTTTATTCTATCTCTTTGCTTCGACCGTCGATTAATGCATATGCTCATCTAAATGCTAAAGCAAGGTAAATACTATCATTGCACTGACCCTCAACGAGTTAACTGCATCAACAACACCAGTCTCGTAACGTCCGTCCTTGGACGGAGACCTTCCTCAGGATTCGCCACACTTCTCTATCGCAGGCGTCGCGGAGCCAATACTTTCTGAATTAGTCTAGCTTGTCTCTTCATCTAATACTCTGCCAGCCTCTGTTGGGTATGTGATCTCTGAGGATCCATGCCGTTCATCGGTTGTCTGCCTTTCTTACGACATGGCCGGCCCGTTGCCATTTGCGTTTTTTTTAATGGATTCTATGATATCTCGAACTCATGTCTTCTACCAGGTGTATTGTGCTGCCTTGTGGTCTCTCTGTGTGAGATTGAGCATAATTCTTCCATGTGTGCCATAAATGGGACCCAGCATAACAGAAAATATCGCTTATATGGAGATAGAGACAAAAATGTCGATCGAATATTTAGATTATTTCAAAAGGAGTACAAGAATATACAATACCAAGTAGGAACGGTGATTCACTCTGAATTGCGCAAACTATTAGGATCTGATCATGAAAACCTACGTCATACGCATAAACGAGAATCTATCCTGCAGAATAATAAAAACCAAAAATACAAGTAACTTTCTATGGGAATTTTAAGTGCAAACACATCAGTTAGACCGGGCTAGGCGACCGGATCTTATCATCGTGAACAAAGAGAAGAAGATCTGTCAGATAGTGAATATCTTGGTTTTAGCAGACCACCGAGTGGAACTGAAGAAAAGTGAACAGCTAGAAATGCCGAACTATAAAAAATCTGGAAAAGTTGAACTGAAAAAACTAAAGAGGAACACGAAGGTGACAGCAATATGATCTTCATTTATTTTTTTATTAGATGAAGCATTGTCAGCCATCTTTCTAATTTTTGGATAGTATTTTAATTCGTCATAATTTTTTTACTTGCTTTTTATCGTAACTTTTCTCGGGTCGTCATTCACGACAGCAACTAAATAGCATGGATTGGAAATAAAGGATAAGACCTCGTTGTTACTCAATTTCACGTCTCTTTTGTCCCGGGGGGGGGGGCCTAGTTTACATATTTGCTGCTGCTACCGACTGAGCTACAAGCATTGTACGGCTTGGCAGAAGATCGTTAGTTGGCGTTAGTTTTGATCGTTTGCTAAACCGTTGAGTTATCGTTGTCAAGTCGGTAAGGTACGGTTATCCAGGTTTCTCTGAGTCGAAAGGGACTTGAGTTCGAGACTCACTGGGAGCTTATCCTTTATTCCCGATCTGCACTGTTTATTCAATGTCGTAAATTGACTGTTAGGGTAAAGTTGAAATGAAAAGCCTCTAAAAGAATTGGGAGGAAAATAAATTCTTGTAAAAAAATCAATTAAAATAATAAGGAAGTTACCAGTTACACGGATCATTATCAGAGAAACAGTCTCGAGAAACCTTGGAAAAATTGAAAATCCGAAGAACTGAAATAACCCAGACGACAGTATTACTGAAAATAGCTAGAATTCTGAAGAAAGTACTGAAATATTGGGGCGATGTGCTGTCTCCAGCGAAAGCCCCCAGTAACTTCTTGTTCGAAATCTCGATGAATACAAATCATTACTGGAATGGAAATGCAACAAGTCGAAAATTATTTAGATGGGACAGTAAACCATGTAATCTGCGAATGCATCAATTTGATACAAAAGAAACATAAAGCAGGCCCGAGAGAGTTGGAACAGTGAAACACTGGACGCTGTGTAAACGATTCTGGTTCGATCAGGTAGACGAATGATATTAGCACAAACCAGATGACGACCTTGAAAATTGACAACCAGTTCGACCACCCTATCTGAACGAGAAGAATGGATTCGATGGGCGTAAAAAGGGAAATAAAACCTGTCATGAGTGTCTCAGCGAACCACAGGGTAGAGACGAGCGTGAAGCACTGAAAAATATCAGGATCTAGCCCAAGAGCAAAAACTGTGAAAGACGAAGTTTAGGGCTATAGCTATAATAATTGAAAACTCTTGGGACCGTTGCGACCCCCAAACCCCAACTTACATCAAGATTGGATGAACTGGAGATTCGAGGGAGAATTTAGATTTTTCGAACCAAGGCGGTGTTGGGGTCTTTTAGGATACTCGGAAAAAGTCAGTCAATCATAGTGTAATGGTTAGCACGTCTACCTTTCACACAGAAAGTTCTGGGTTCAATTCTCTGGATGAGCGAAGGGTGTGGAGAATTCTTCATCAGGACACCCAGCAGCTAATTTAGTATGCTCTAAGCTGTGTGAATAAGGTCGGGGTATAGTTTAGGCGGACTTACATCCTGCAAAGGAGGTGCTCCTAAAAAATATTGCAGGAATGAAGACCTGGTATTGACTTGCAAGTATCACTAAACTGACACATGCAACAGAAACTGGGACTTTTTCACCGGCCTCAATACTCCCTGATGGTTACCTCTTAAGAGACATGACATCACGTAACAAATCTTTATCAACAACCATCCGGTATCTGTTGTGAATATACAAAGGAAAATAATTTTCATTCCAAGTTTTTGTCGTATGAGATTGATAATTTTGTTCTTGACTCAATCAACCATTGTGGAATTTGAATGAAACATTATTCTGTCTCAAATAAATGTGATATCCCTTTCTGAAAAACACACACACACACACACACATATATATATATATATATATATATATATATATATATATATATATATATATATATATATTTATATGATGAATAAAGCTTTTTCTCAATGGTTCATTAAATATTGTACATTCTGTTTCACTCAAAAAGATTTTCAAGTGAAACAGAATGTACAATCTGAAATGAACTACCGAAAAAAACCTTCACTCATTTTAAAACCGCTCTTCTGATGTTATTGAGCCTTTTTTTAACCAAGATCTATTTGATTCATTAATATATATGTACACACATTTGTTGTATATCATTGTTTTCCTATACATGTCTGCATGTATACGTGTGTGTACCTCAGCTTGTGTGCGTGCGCACACGCGTATGCATATATATATATATATATATATATATATATATATATATATATATATATATATATATATATATATATATATTATCTTTTGGTCGACTTTTGTAACTTTTCAAGCGATTCGATTTACAATACGTGTATAATGCTAAACTAGACCCTTACTTTGTCCGTCTGATGAGCTGGTTAGATTTAGATGTTGCCATGGAAGGAAGGCGTCTATTGAGAATTGGGTCAGCTTCCCTCTTTCACACTCTGGAAAGGACGATTAGAAGTGGTATGAAGAATAAAAGGATTGATAGCATGTTGAACGGGAATGAAATAAAGATGACTCCTTCAGTTACAAGTTGTTTGATTTGTGTTAGAAGAAATATATCGAAGAACTTATTTTTGATGTTATTGAATTAAATCTTTAACCCGGGAAACGCTGGGAATCTCTGGTAGTATATATATATATATATATATATATATATATATATATATATATATATTATATATATATATATCGGTGTTACATAATGAAGCTGAGTTTTGAAAACAGGGGGTTTCGCTCCTAAATGAGCAGATTTTCTCAGATTTTAGTAACACTTTGACGTGAGTTGTGCACACTACGTAATATGTGTACAAACATTAATATTTGTCTTCTTTTTTGTAGAGCTTGATCGAAAACGGGTATAGATTAGAGAAACATGACTTTTCCCCTCAAAGATGAATATCGCAGACGGCCAGAAAATTAACCAGACCCAAGAATCGAAGAGTCATCATGGAGGGTCGTATTGAAAATGTTCTCTTGGGCTCACTTTAAGAATCACAGTATTCTAGATAACATTTGGAGGAATCAAGAAGTGAGCAACAAATTTTCAAGAACCAGATTATAATCGGATAGGGTTTTTTGAGAGCCTCTGATTAAAAGACAGTTGAAAAATATTGAACGTAAATTGATTGGGTGCTGCTGATAAAAATTCGATTTTAATATGAGAGCTCCATTGCATCTTTTACGCTTGTCAGACATAACAACGGTTATTTCACTTGCTTGGCGTATTAAAAACTTCAGTATTTTCCACCGGCCTCAGTGAACGGTTTTTGGAGCGAGAATTTCGAAGGATCGTTTTCAAGACAGCAAGATTGGCACGTTATAGTTGTTCGTTCTATCCTTTGTTACCACCCACATTTAGCCTTGTCGCAATCGAAAACAAACCCCAGAAAATATCTAGTCAGTTCCGCTAAATTCAGCCGGTACACGGACTTTTTTTTCACACCTTATATATATTTCAATAGAAATGCACTTCCTTGCACTAAAAGTGGAAAATATCATTTTTCTCTTAAATTATTTTACAAAAGATTATTCTTACTGATAAGAATATTCAACTCACATTACACCTTGGCGTAAGCAGTTTTAAGTCGTTACTTACCTACACATACACGTACACACATACACACGCACATACATACTCTACCATTGTACGCACATACATGTTTCACATAGAGACATAAATAATTTTAGGTGTGGTATGTGTGCCTAATTTACTGTTTCAAACGATAAGTAGTTGGAGAAATATTTGTGCACTAGCGAAAGTAATTGCATGTGAATGTGAGTGCCGTTAGTGATTACATCCTGCCGGGTCTGTTACTCTCCTTACTACATTCCACGCTGCATTTAATTGAAATGAGGTTAAAAGAAAAATTCAATAAGTAGGATTGAGGAAGAACAGAAGGGATTTTGATCATTTTAGCCAATCTTGAGTGCGGCGCTAAATCCTTTTCCTTCTTATTGCGACTTACGTTCATACTTTTCTATCTAATTTGATGACCAATGGAGAAATCAACTAAAAAAATGTTGTGATAGAAATAGACGACTGTAATCTAGTAATGAATTATGTTATGGTGAAAGTAATTCATGTTACCGCTTCTTCCAGATAGTGAGAATAAAACGTTGGATGATAAAGACGGAGGCAGTGGATTACAAATTAAATCATCTCGTAGACACGATAGCTCTGGTAGCCTAATGGTCAGGGCTTAATCCATCAGAGTCTGAGTTTCGTTCGAAGCTAAGACTTCATTCTAAATTGTCGTTATTTGATTTAGCGGGCGAAGAATTGTTCGGCTGAACAATCAACAAATGAAAACTTCGCGTAAAGAAAGCAGCATGCCGAAAATTAGTAAGAAATATTTGTAGCTGTAAAGAATTTCATGGTCAGAATTTCCAAATCAACTACTACTAATAATAATAATAATAGTAGTAGTAGTAGTACTGCTACTACAATTAGTAGTGCTGCTACTACTAC
Organism: Thysanoteuthis rhombus; assembly: GCA_963457665.1. Classification (NCBI taxonomy): domain Eukaryota; kingdom Metazoa; phylum Mollusca; class Cephalopoda; order Oegopsida; family Thysanoteuthidae; genus Thysanoteuthis; species Thysanoteuthis major. The sequence goes on from OY735209.1 coordinate 18,087,967, forward strand.
TACTACTACTGCTACTAGTGCTGCTGCTACTACTACTACTAGTGCTGCTGCTACCATTACTACTACTACTACTACTAATGCTGCTGCTGCTGCTACTACTACTAATAGTGCCGTTGCTACTGGTGCTACTACTACTAGTTAGTCAACAGCGTGGTATAGCATCAAGAGAAAAGTCAGTGACAGAAGACCATGAAGCACTTTTGGTAGCCTAGTGGTTATGGCGATGTCGACGAAAGTCGAGATGAGAATGCTAGTTCGATCTTACGTCGAATAGCTTGAATCTTTGCAGTTTGATTTCACGGGAGAAAAACGAGTCGGCTAAAATAGATGAAATAATGGTTAGGGTTGACCTGACTTCTGACTGAGATAATTTCTCACTGGTATTTCAAGTTGGTCTGGTTAAAAGTCAGAATTTTCGAATGCTCATTTTTCAAACTCTTCCCATTTGAAAATCAGTACAACTCAATTTACTCACTCGCAATTCCTACATCAAGTGCTGCGTTCAATTAAAGCAAGCCTTGTAATTATCATAATTGACCTAGGGCCAGGCTTAGATGAGTTTAGTAAATATCATTATTGGCCTTGTGCCAAACTCAGCTATAAGTTTAGTGAATATTATAAATTGCCGAAGTTGGTAAAATACTATAAATGATATTGAGCAAGACTAAGCTTGACTTAAGTATTATCTCAAATGCTTTCGTGCCAGATTAAGCTAAGCTTAGTAAATACTATTAATGACCTTGTGCCAGATTGAATTTAGTAATTGTTATAAATGGCCTTGTACCTAACAAAGTTAAGCTTAGTCGAGGCCTTGCGAGTTAAACTAGATCAGCTTCAGAAATGTGTTGTAATAAAAAGCAACCAAAAAGATGCAAGGAAATTAGTGAAAAATATTTGTAATTGTTACAATCCCTTCTCTCCTAATAACAAAACCAGTTAAGTGTAAATTTTATTGCTGTCTTCATTATTTCTTATAAGAATGGGGTTTTTAATCTGTGTATAATCTGTAACCTTCTAATGGCTTGAACATAAATAGCGGCTGGGCGGCCCCGAAAGTTCGTTCGGATCATTAAGTATTATATCAGACTGAAATTTAAAAACATCCTTAAGACGTTTCTTCCCACTTGAAATCATGTCAAACTTTAAATTACACCATTTATTTCCTCCAACGAACTAACTTGTTATGGAAGCGGAGTAATACCAGAAAGCTCTTTTTACCTACTCTTATTTGATTTACAATTTCAATTAGTTATATCGCTGTCCCACTCCAAATCTTTTTGGAGAATTGAAATTCTTCGTGTTCTTTACTTCTTACTTGTGTTACCATAACATTTGAGCAGATCCATTCTTCAGCCTCCTCGGTTGGTATGTTAGCGATTTTTTCTTCTTTTGCCATTTTCTAAAGAAATAGGGTTTCTCCCTTCTTTTCTTAGATAAAAATACAATCATGGCGGCTGAGGAAATGACCGAAACTTTCTGAACACGAAGAAGGGGTTCAATTGTCCAAAGGTATGCTAATGACTATTCTCAAAGTTAAAGACAATAAACTTGTCCACCGTCTAAGATAAGTGACCTGTCGCAAGGTGAGGATACCACATAGTTTAGTCTATATAATGCCACAAAAACGTGCTCTTAAGAATTTGCACAACTCCAAATTCATTTGATCGATCGACAGAAAGTTGTCTTATCCGATTGGAAATATTTACACTCCTAAGATTATCTGATTGTTAAGTGCTTGCTTATGAGTTCGAAGTTTCAAAAGCAGTCATTGTATGAAAACTAGTAAAGGATAAGTTTTTTTGTTTACAAACCATTCATCATCTTAGATGTGTCTGTTAATCTCTGTAAAGTCTGTAACAAGACATAAGTAGCGATCAAATTTCATTTAGAAGAAATTTAAGGAAGCTGTGTGACAGAATATGATTTCTACCTGGACAAGGTGTTGAGAATCAGTGGTGGATATCAAAATGGAACTTCGACAGTCTGTAGAAAGGCCATTTTGAAAAGTAATTCAGTGTTAGATACTTTCCGACATTCTGCTCTTATTTCTCAATAAATGGGACAAAAACGAAGAAATGTGCCAATTGAAGAAAAGTAAATATTAAATAGTCTTCTGTAGGCAATAAATAAAAGAGTGACGTTTGGTCTGACATAACCCATAAGTATATCAATTGTATCAATAAAAATAAATGAAATTTCAGAAGAAGCAAACATTGTTGAAGAGGTAAAATACCATTAAGCTCAACAATTAGAAAATAAAGTGATCAGAGACATATGACTCATCTAAATGTCGATGTGTCATCTCAAGTTCTGTTATATTTAGTTTAGGAAAGTGTTGCCTGTTTAAAAAATATATTTTATGCTAATGACAAATTTGTGGAGTTGATTTCGTGTTCTGTCTTTATTCAATATACGCTGTCGTGTCTCGGAGTTAAGTTATTTTTGAAAGATTATTTACAAAACACTTAATGAACGAATAGGAGTATAAACAATAATAATAAATAAACAAACAAACCGTTCTTAGTGTAGATAGAGTTTGTTTCTTTTTACTTCAGAGCACCGTGAAAAGGAACATGGGAAATCTAACCTAGTTAAGCGACCATATTAAGTTATCCAGCTTATCAGCAGCATTAATGTTAAACACTTGTAATTCTTTAATCCCGTCTTTATTGGAGTCCAAAACCTTTCCATTCCCATTTCACAAAACAGAAATCCCCATAATTCATTTTTTGATTTACAGTCGACAAAGAAGAGTATTCACAATAAGAGATGTAGTAAAAAAGAATATGAATTTTATTTTTATGCAAGACTGCTGGGCCAAATTAATCGCAATCATTTCATAGGGTCTCCTTATTTCTTGTCGGATCTTTTTTTCCTTAGTGATAACGATGAGATGTGTTTTTTTCCCGTATCTGACATCTAACATCGCCATCTCTTCTTTCTTCAGTAGATGTTGATCATAATAATGATGATATGCTGCTGTTGTTGAACGACATTCAGCAACAACATAACATGTCATTCATTTAATGTCTTCCTTCTTCCTAGCTTTTCTTTTCTTTCTACATTCATTATTGATTTTTCTGAAATCGAGCGCCCAAAATGAAATTTGCTACCATTTGTTTGTTTGTTTCGTTACACTAAGTATCATTTATGATGATTCGCGATTTTTCTTGGTTTCAAAACGCATATTTGATTTCAATTCACTTCAATCGGTAGGATTATCAATAGAGGAAGATCAAATCATGTTTCAAACTCTTTTCATCATTCAACGGATCATTATTTTTCACGTTGGTAATTTCATCACTTCCAGTGTTGTTACTGCTGTTACGATTTTTAACAAAACTGTCTTCAACACTACTGGGGAGCCATGATATAACTGTATTGTTTTAAAATCCCAGAAATGGTAAAGAACAAGGAGAAATCACACATAGTACCATAATATCAAATTCTGTGTAAAACATAGAAAATACACAGAAAATACACAGAAAAAATTGCATAAATTATATTAACAGATAATTTGGAATAAGTGACTGAAATTTTTGAAAAAAAGATTCCGTTTTAAATAAATTTATTATTTAAAGCTGTAAAACCTATACTATATTGCTTATAAAAATGTATAATTGAGAGATGGGCAATTTTTATCCGACAGAATGTGATAATTATAAAGACATTTATGTGAGAAATATATTTTGCTAGGCAGCGAAATTACTCAGTAGTCAAACGAGAGGCCTAAAATCATGTAAATGAATAAATAAATCAGCACTGTACAGAGATCGAACCCGTGTGTACCAGGAAACATCCTATACGCGGCTCTTTTCTTACCAACTGGGCAAACAACACCCTTAGCAAGACAGGAGTTCGAACACACACATATATCAACCGCTTCTGTATTTTTCGATCGTACATATATATATATATATATATATATATATATATATATATATATATATATATATATATCGTATGCGTTTTCTTATTCCGACAATATGAAGTAACTGCAGATGGACAATTTTTTATCCGACAGAATGTGATAGATATAAAGCTATTTATGTGGGAATTATATTTTGCCCGGCACCGCAGTTATTCAGTAGCAAATCGAGTTACCCAAGATCATGTAAATAAATGCAGAAATGGGCGTAGATGCAATAATGAATGTATTGTGCGAAGTTTAAAAAATTGCTATTGTTGATCTTGGTGTTTGAGTCAATTTTTTCAATTTTTTTAAAAGTGTACATTATATCGTAATTTAATGTGCATTATATCACGTGCCGATAAGTTCATTTCCACTTAGATGGGTTAAAGGCATTTTAGAATACCAGCTCCTCGGACGGGGAATACTTTGTTGATTGTTGGTTGTTTGGTTTCAATAAGAATAGACTTCATAGTTTTGGTAGGTTTCTGCACAACTAGGATCCTGTTTTAGAATAACTCATTCGTCAACAGGAAAAGTTAACGAAAAAAATTAGATAAGCAAACTTCATCTGTTGCATTTATGGATACGTCTTTGAATATATAAATTTACACACACGCACACACACGCGCACGCGCATGTATATATATCAACTTAGTTAAATATATATATATATATATATATATATATACATATATCTAATTAAGTTCCCCACAACAGAATGACCCTAGCAGATGAGATCCCATTTTTTGCTCACAAAGCAAAGCTCCTGAACTTATAAGCATTAAATGATATACACGCTCACACAGAGCACACGCTACTGAAGATAGGAATACCCCATGAAACATGTCTAGAACATCGATGAAAACATTTACGAATAAATAAACCTAGTTTCCGTACACTTTCACTCCTGAGTCTGTCTCACTTCCTATTGTTCATACGATATATATAATTAGCAAGGATATCAGGCCTTGCTCAGGAGGAAAACAACTTCGAATAAAACCAAAACCCTGATATTAATTATGCAATGCCATGACGTCTTTCATGAAAAGATATATCCCTATGCCAAAGTCGAGTTCCATAGGTATAAAATTGTGGCCAAAACTTGGCTAAAATGACCGAAAATGTCCACTGGTGATTTGGGATCTTCGGAGTCAACCATACATAGCCAATGTCACAAATTGATTAGTATCCAGTGAGTATTATTTAGTGAATATTTCTGCCAAATATTAGTCAACGGTCTTGTACTTTTATCCTGAAAGAAGCAGGACAAACTATATATATATATATATATATATATATATATATATATATATATATATGATGGCTGTTATATTCTCATGGTAATACGTAGATTAGAAAAACTGAATGAGAAAGAATGTAACAACATGGCTAGATTTGAACTTTGCTCTCTGTTGCCACATTATTAAAGCTTCGTCAATGGTACACGGGCTTCCAAGGTTTCGTGTTCAAATCTCGTTGGAGGCTTCTTCTTCATTTCCGGTCAATGCTGCTTACGTAACAATCGTTGAATGTAAAAAGTCGTGTGTGTTCAGATAAAAAAAGACAACAAACAGCAGAAATAAGACAATAACGTTACTCAGTCTTGGGTTATTGTTTTACATTTTTTACTTTCGCAATATTTTCTGCTTTTATTGCCTCTCGCAGACAATCGTTCATTTTTCTTTCTGCCTCATCTACCGTTTCATTCCACTCCTATTTCGCAACTGCGCACGTACCTAATCCAGTTTAAACTTCTCCTCCAAGTAAAAACAACTTTAAATAACCACCAATCATCGAGTCCCTATCTTTGTCTCGTTTAAAGGTTCGGCTACCAAGGTTGACAGTCATTGCCCTTGGTATCATGTTCAGGTCTCTACAGGGCAAGAGTCTTCGCGTCGCTAATTGAAGAGTCATCAGGAAGCTCGCCAAGGTCAGGTTACGAATTACAATAATAAAAAGCATCCGACCCTCCTGACGCTTTAGACGAGGCAACGTTGAACTGATTTACATTACAAGAGCGAATGAATGATCTTCAAACAGAGTAGATTAGGGGAAATTAGATTAGGAAAAAGATATTAGATATGAGATAGGGTAATTCTTATCGACCCAGTTATATACTTACCTATTTATCTAAATACAATATATAGCCACACACGTTTATATGCACATATATCTGCATGTATGCATGAACGTACATATATATATATATATATATATATATATATATATATATATATATATATATATATATATTGTTATTGTTATTAGCTTTTGGTGGTTAAGTTATCTATGCATGAAGAGTGCTCAGTATTGGGGATATAACATGAGTAAATTGGTGTACATAGAAGATTCAATTCTTCGCTGGGACTCAAAATTTCATGCCAGTGGTGCAGACCTGCTCGAAACACAGCGACAATCAGGAATATGGTGAGAACATATAAATACATACAATTATGTACGTATGTACAAAGCAATGTGTATCCATATATATATATATATATATATATATATATATATATATATATATATATATATATATATATATATATATATATATATATAGTTTGAATCGACATTAACCACCCCACTCGATGAAGATATGTGGATCGGACTAGGCAGTGTAAATAGATAAACAATAAAGAAATAGGCTTATTTATTTATACTGCCCACCACAATATGCATATTTTCACTGTGTAAAAACGTTGGTGCCAGTTATGAAATAGAAAGCTTTTATAGCTATTCTGTCAGATAGAATATTCAATTACCCCCTTTTCTCTGTCGGTCTATCTGTCTGTCTGTCTGTCTCTCTCTCTATATATATGTATATATTATTATTTCGGTACCGGTACCCTTAAGCCGATTTACAATTTTAATCTGTCTGAAATTTATGCTGTTTTCGACAAAGGCAACCAATTTCAAAAAGATGGCTCGACACTTTAATCTGACATGATGATGTCATTCTCCCTCCCCAACCCACTTATGTTACATGATGGGATCAAATGGATGTTAATATCATCCCGACTTTTGGGATCTAGCACTTTCGGCTATGTTTTTGGCCATCATCAAGATCAGAGTCAAAACTGCGGATGCTTTTAATTTTGAATTTTTAAATATTCTAAACTTGTTTACTGTTTCTCCGTTGAGGTGATATCATGTACGAAGCAACACACATCTCTTTTGCAGAAAAAAGAAAAAATATCTAAAAAATTTAAAAACAAATTCTTCTTACATGTTCTTTAATGAAACCTGTATCAATGAATGACTGCTGCCTTAACACATATACATAAACACACATGTGTACCAAGTGCACATTCACACACACACACACACACACACACACACACACACACACACACATAGTTCATAATGTTTTTAGCAATTTGTAAAAACACAAAAAAGAAACAGATTTTTTGAAGTTGTTGATGATATTTACTCGCAGTGCTCATCATTGATCAAAATAAATAGGGTTATTGATACATAAAATGAAATTCACAAGGACCAGTGAATGTCAAAATTTCGTGTTTTACGCACTCTCCAGCCACCGATGATATTTTTCATATCGAAGAGTGCATAAGACACGAAATGTTGTCAATCACCGGGTAAATATCCTTGTAAATCATATATATATATATATATATATATATATATATATATATATATATATAATATGTACCCATCATTAATACGGACTTGATTAAAAGCTACAGACAGAATTTTTCTTTATCTTTCTGAATGAGTATTACTTGCATACTATATTGCATCAAGAGCAAAAAGAGGCTTTAGATTCTCGAAGTCCATATCATTCGAATTGAGAACTTGAAGTTGAATGCGATATGTTCAATCAAAGTTTTGGGATTTTGAAGAACAATGATATATTCTGCCATAGTCTTTCATTTGTTCCTGTGTGCGACGCCATTATAATATACAAACGCCATAAAGCCAACTTTTATTAATCGACTCTCGGAGAACAACTCGGAATTTCTTTTTATCACGATTTTGTCTATTAAGGGTTTGGATCCTTATAATGGATTAAAGAATAGCCTAAAGCGTTCGATCCAAAACCTTCGCGTATTTTTACATGCAGTGGTTACACTGACCTTCGTTCACTTGTACGGAAAAAAAAAAAAAAAAGTTAGTAAAAAATTCAAAAGAAAATCTCTTGATGTTTTTGAGCGTTCGTCAAAAGACCAGCGTGCTTATTAAAAAGAATTAAAGGATCGAATCAGCAAGTTCCTAAAGCTAAAAAAAACAAACAAACAAAACAAAACAAAACAAAAAACAAAAAAACAGTGGCAAAGCACCATAAATATTTCCCGTCCAATTAGAAACGCTGCTGAGGACTATTTTCTTTTAGACCTTAAATAAAGGAACAATGTGGTTGATACCTTTCCTCAAACCATTCATATCTTAACCATTCACATACATTCATCAACACTACTTATGAACCTCTCAATATACGTCTAAACGTCGATTCAAATAGACACAATCTCATGCGGTGATTCATCAACATCATACTATTCTACCTCAACTTTATTACAAGCACTTATACTTAATAAACATTCCTAGTCAATTTTTATGAGAACTTTTTTAGACTATTATAGGCTTTCCCATTATTATTTTCTACTCTAATGCAGAACATCGTAGCACAAATAATAACACATCTTTGCTTATTGTTATTGTTACTACTAGATTTTATCTCATTTTGTATTTCTTCACAAGCTCCAGTGCCATATCTGTTTAGTGTCGCTAAGTACATTCTACTTCTTCCACTTAGCCTGCTACTACATTCTCAAGTAGCACCTCGAAGCACAATACCAAAATTAGAATTCGTGATCCTGGATTTTACCTGTGCTCAAACAATAACCCTAACATACGTGGGAAATTCAAATCAACAAAATAGGTAGATTTAATTCTATCATATCTAAAGACTATTCTCTTCTAAATGAATTTGACGCTTGATTTTTTAAAATAAAAAATGTTGCCAAACAGGCACAATGTTTCATCCTCTGGACACATTTACCATCTGAGCCATCGACGAATATATGAGCAGGACAAACTCTAGGATTTCTAGTACCCCCTGGTAAGTTGAACTTCGATGCTCTTTAAAGCATAGTATTACCTCAGTTATTTATGTTTTCGAAAGTCCTATTGTGTCAGACACACGACAGGCACCCACTTGCAGTTGGCACCCTGGGTGACTTTCCTGTGTTGCTGGTACCTTGAGCTGACTATATATATATATATATATGTATATATATATATTTATATATATATATATATATATATATATATATATATATATATATTAGCAAAACCTGCCATTCTAGCTGTAACGTTGGTTTGCTCATTGCGGTACCATTTTCATCTGCTTCTACCAAAGATTTTTTTCTCACTTTCTTCCATATTTCTTCCTTTTTGTTCTATCCACCAGAGAGAGAGAGAGAGAGAGAGAGAGAGAGAGAGAGAGAGAGAGAGAGAGAGAGAGTCTCTCTCTCTCCCTCTCCGAAGGGGAAAAACTCGAGAATGTCACACGGTATAATCAGCAACATTTTCGTTTGCTGTAAAAAAGAATTACTTCCGTCCATCCGGAACGCTACATTGTTTTCATATTCGAGGGCGAAATACTTCGGTATGCACAGGCAGGCGCCTTTCCTGGCGTCTTACCCACAGACCCAGACAGACGCCGATAAGCCCAAGAAAAAGAAACTGAAAGAACATCACTAATATGAAGATGAATAGATTGTCCGGAAAAAGAAGCCAGATTTAGAATGTTCAGACCAAGAGTGCAAAGCGTGCAATTTCTTCAAATTGGTCCCCTCTCTCTCTCTCTGTGCCCCTACCTATCTCTGTTCGTTCATCTTTTTCCCTTTCCCCTCTCTTTATCTTACCCTATCTTCCCTTTTCTCTCTCTCTCTCTCACTCTTTTCTCTCTCTCTCTCTCTCTGTACACACACACACACACACACACACACACATATATATATATATATATATGTATATATGACTTGGCTTCAGGAACGAAGATTCCATAGCAGTAGGACGATATATATATATATATATATATATATATATGTGTGTGTGTGTGTGTGTGTGTGCATGTTTGTTCAGGTGAATATAAAGATTTATAGATAATATGTATATGTGTGTGTTTGTGTATGTGTGTACGTATGCAGGGGGTACAGTAGGTTCCGGTTGAGCTGAACCGGTTACAAGGAATAAATGTATGCAGAAAATGTTTATTAAGTATTTTCATCATAAAAATACTTAATCTCAAAACCTCAGATTACCTGAGGGCGTGTCTTTCTCCTACACACAGGCACACACACAGACGCACACACACATACACCCACACACACACACACACACATATATATATATATAGAGAGAGAGAGAGAGGGAGAGAGAGAGAGAGAGAGAGAGAGACATTTCATAATATTTGAAAAATGGATTAAGCTTCTCATCTTCTTGTATACAAAACCAATTTCACAAGATTCTGAAACCCGTTCCAAGTCCAATAACCTCTCACGAAAAATTCCATGTCATCGTATAAACTTGGAATAAATGAGCCTGAAGTACCAACCGCCAAAGGCAAAATGCTAATCATTTATTATTACGCCACTTTAGGTGCGGGGTAGGGGCTTACTGTAAACGGCATGGAGAAAGGAATCCGTGAGCCAAATTCAAGTTCCGACTGAAAATCGTGAGAAAGGCATCAATCAATCTCTCCTCTCTCTCTCGAGCGATAAGCTATTAGCAGAGCAGACCGAGCTCTCTCTCCATGGTTGGCTGTCAGTCAATATCTAAATGGACAATTCTGGAAACTTGGGGCCAGCAGCGCGCTGTGGACCGTGAGGGGCATGACATAACGGACATCATCCACTGCATCCTAACCTGTCTCCTGTTGCCTTGTTCACGTTCTGCAGCTGGATCTAAACAGAGAGGAGTGAGCAAGTGAGACTGGCAGAGCGCAGCTCTCCCTCACTATAATCCAAGTCAAGTGCAAGACACGACTCCAGACCTCGAGGTGCATTGCAGCTACATAACCACTCGAAACTGAAGCCATTGTCGTCTTTGACCACGAAGGACGCACATGATAATGTGACTTGATGTAAAAAAGAGTTTATTGGAACTTATAAAACGAAACATGGTCGCAATGCAATTATTTTCAACGATTGAATATTCCTCATCAATTCAGACATAGGTTGTTCTTAGTTAATTCCTGTTGTGCAAAGGTTTCAACCCTATGAAGATAATGACGGTAGGTCAACTGGCAAACGTTGGCAAAGAATTCGTTTTTGAAAAATGCGACTTCAACACGAGGCAAAAACAAGAGACTGGGGTGTAGAAGAGAGAGAGAGAGAGAGAGAGTTGTAGGTGTTCAGATTTAGCAGGGATTCGCTAAATTGAAATTTCGCAAGGGGTCTCCGCCTTGAACCCACTCAAAATTGGAGCGGCTACTGTCTTTTTTTTTTTATTAGATGAAATATTGTGAACCATTATCATTCATTTTTTACCTAATTATTTACTTGGTTTTTTTTCTAGGTTAAAATTCGTTTCACCAGTAAAAGCCAAAAAACGTATCAATGATTTTTTTCGATTACGATTCTGGTACCTTCTTTCAATAATACCTTAGATAAATTTTTAAAAATGTCAGTTTTGAAAGGAAAAAAAAAAGGTTTGAGATCGGGTGGGTGGGGTTCTTCTTATAACTATGTGGCTATAATCTGAACTTGACAATTACTTTCCGTCTGTTGTTCAATCATTCAAAATCATTTTCCAAAATGCAAATTCCATTTGAGCATAGTAAAAAATGAAAAATCTGTCTCCACCATAAAAAATAACTTGCATCATAACTGAAGTAAGCGACGTACTTCAAAGCCATACTTTCGTACGACGGACCGTAGCAAAACGGAGGGAAAGTGAAGTTTCTATTCAGCGTTATTGTTACATCGTAAATAGATCCCCTTTCCCTACAAGAAACTTGATTTTATTTTCAAAACTAACACTTAGAGTAACGAAGGTCTTATTTTCGGTTCGTTTTTCTTTCATTCGGTTTTAGGATTTTACTAGACAAGCACCCAACCCCCTTAAAAAAATCATGAAATCTCTATGGAATATCTATTCCTTTAGTGTGTTGTTATATAGTTATATGCCCCGACTTTTAATCGACAAAGACCACGAAAATCCAGTAATTCAACACCAGCAGACACAGGAGGAACAGATGGGTCTTAAAACCATCGGGCTGGCCTATGATTCATGAAAGTGTTCCTTCTGTCCATGATAGAGATGAGATGAGACAATATTATACTTAATCTATTCGGATTAGTATTCTCATCTTGGTTGTTATAGTCACAACATTTCAGTCGTTGTACATCCCAGGTTTCTTTGAGGGTCTGTCGTATTCAGTAACTTTCTGGGAATTTCGACCCGAACCCTTTGTATTCAGTCTAGGGTGGGGGCAGATTAGTATCATTCCGTTGTCCACGTGAGGGAGATATCTGGTATCAGTTATTATAAATCACCAACCAAAAATGTCACCAAAACTATCAACGTAGCTTCCCTCAATTTTCAAGTTGCATGTGTATATGTATTACGCGCACAGGCCAAACCAAAGGAGCTACAGGGCTGAAATATCAAACAATTACTCCTTCTGGCCAGATAAAAGAGTTATGTCTTGATGAAGTTTTTTTTTCTTGTTCAATTTCCGATTTCGATTCTTACATCATGTTTGTGTGCGTTAAAATATTTTTTTTATTAATAAAATAATAGTTTTCCATTTTAGATGGAACGCTCAATTCATTTTGTTAGTTAAAATTAAACCTGCACCATCAGTGAAGCGGACTCTTTGTTATTTTGGCGTACTTTCACTAGTACGTATACGTATCAGTAAATATTTGTAAAATACTATCTTTATTATTGTTGGGGCACTAGGGATGATCAGGAAAGGCACTGAAAACCATCTCGCCCAAATCCCTGGTGACCCTCCTCTCTATGAAATATAGAAGATAGTGCTTACAGGCACTGCCCGCATACTGAGAAGAGCGCTATCATCTGTTGTATACTAACGTACAGTGCAGCACAAAAGACCAAACTGCAACACAAAAGAACAAGCACACACACATACACATACACACACACACACACACACAAATATACACACCAAAAACGCCAGTACACACGCAACAAACTGCAAAATACAAAAAAGACTCTCGAAGGAAAAATGTTGCCCACTTCAACCTTCTTTTGCCCTAAATCGTTGACATAGATACTACTGCAACTATTACTACGACAAATAATAATAATAATAATAATAATAATAATAATAATAATAATAATAATAATAATAATAATAAGAAGAAGAAGAAGAAGAAGAAGAAGAAGAAGAAGAAGAAGAAGAAGAAGAAGAAGAAGAAGAAGAAGAAGAAGAAGAAGAAGAAGGAGAGGAGCAAGGGGAAGGAACTACCAAATTATATGAGTAGATGTAGTAGAATAACCCAGAATGAGTATGAAATTGACATGACTGGATAGGAAAGGAGATCCACTGGGGACTGTGCAAACGAATGGGGTTCAATCATGTAGTTGAATATAATGGCATATTGGAATTAAAACAGATCACCCGATTTAACCAAGAACAGAAAATCTAGTCATCACTAATGAAGAAAGGGAGATATGTCAATTAGCGGATGTAGCCGTTCCAGAAGACCGAAAATTGAAAGTGAAACAAAGTGAAAATCTAGAAAAATGTCTGAACATTGACAGAGAAGACTTTGAAAATGAAGGGCATGATACTTGAAAAAAAAATAACCAAAAAACAAGAAAAAACTTTTATTTCTCACTTGAGATTGTCTGATGTTGAGTTCTTTGATTTGATAAGGATTTAGCATGTTAGGTCTAACGATTCCGTTTTAAAACGAATAGATACGCTTCAAGCCGTAGTTTAAAATTGAAGTTTAAAACTAATTCGGAGAACTCTTGTGGTAGATTCACAGACAATTAGCGGCAGATCCAATACTTGCTGGACGATGGGCGTGGCACATAGCGCTGGATTAGACTATATATATATATATATATGTTCGATTCCTGCTGCAGTCCAATTTTCTTCAATTGTTTATTCTATTCAAATTGTGTAAGGTGAGTGATAAGTTTTTATATTACATAATACAATTTATAATTATAGATAGATAGATAGATAGATAGATAGATAGATAGATAGAGAGAGAGAGAGAGAGAGAGAGAGAGAGAGAGTAAGAGAGAGAGAGAAAATTATTAGTTTTTCCAATTTGTTAAATCGAATAACATATATTGTTAGAAATATTGAAAACGAGCTGGGCCATGGGGGTAGCACCAAATTACACTGTTCAACACACACACACACACACACACACACACACACACACACACACACACACATATATATATATATATATATATATATATATATATATATATATATATATATATATATTATATATATATATATATATATATATATATATATATAAAGAAAATGATTATTTTTCCAATTTGTCAAATCATATAACATATATTGTCGGAAATACAATTCCTTTTACAGATGCATGTATACTTACTAAATGGTTAGTTTGTTCCTGGGACTACGAGTTTTGTTTTTTTAAATTTTTTTCATCTGTATTCTTTAGTCTACAAATTATAATTAAGGACTAGTGCCTGTTCCAGAGGAGCATGTTCGGAAGGGGCAGGGTTTTATGGTGGTGGAGCGGCCTGCCATAATAGTATGTAAAATAAATTTCTCTCCGTTGTACAATACTATGACTTTTTTCATATAAACACTTTTTCAGTGTTACCAATTTAGATATTTCATATCTAAATTCAAATCTGTTGCCAATTTAGATATTTTACATCTAGATTTAGATCTATTGCCGATTTGAATATTTCATGTCAAAATTTAGATCTATAATTTTTGATAGAGTATCTATAATTTGTAAGTTTTTATTTATTTCCATCTATGGCGAATGCCAACGTCGTACAATTGCCAGCTGTCGTGTTATATTGGTGCATACACATTCACTGATAATTTTACTTATATGGTTGTATGTTTTGAATGAATTACCTACTCTAACTAACTCTGGTTACTCCATTGATGAAGAGACAGCAAATCTTCATAATACTCCGGCAAACTCCTCAGTATTCATACTCATACTTATTTATTTTACTACTTATGGATATTGAACAAATGTCTGGAATTGTGGGTTGTATGATTATGATGAGCCAATCTTTCAATTGGGGAGGGTCAGTTTGACTTATAGATTAGTATTCGAAATTTTGAGCGAGCTTTCGTCACTCATGTGTATGGAAAGCTGACACAATACCCACTTGACCTTTGAACTGAGTTAACAAGTAACAGGAACATACACTAAACACATGTTGTTTTTTTCAACAATAACTACAGTAAAAGTATTTTTCTCAAAATCCAGTAATGTAATTAATTATATATCAAATCAAATTGACTAATTTTAGTCGAATTGTATAATTCTCTGACGGTTACTTTATGATTTGAAAGATTTTTGAATTATGGAGTTTAATTTCCAAAAATTCTTGTGAAGAAATCGGATCACAAAAATTGACTTTTAAAAACAGTCTAAAACCTGCTTCAAGTATGCAAAAGTTATTTTTTTACGACAAACTTTATGCTTAAAACAAGATATTTGAATTATTGCTATGTATAATTTTTTGATGAAAAAAAAAGGCCGTGATCAGTTTCTTCATTCAGAAACAATAGAAAACTGATCCCCGATTTCATGTAAGGATATTCTGAAAACAGTCTAAAATCTGCTTTACGTACGAAGAAATAATTTCTATTTTGATACCATTTTAGTTGGAAGTATTTCGGGTTATGTTTGGAAAATATGAAAGGTGTATCTTGGGTATGAATAAACGTAGTGTGACATGTTTATATTGAAAAGTTTGGCCAACCTTGTGGCTGAAACAATTTGTTGAGCCAAGATAAAGGCCAGGATTTTGAATGTTATTATTAGTGCACAGAATGGTGCACACAATCTTCTTCGTCCTGTTTCTCTGCATTGGTACTAAGTTAAACTTACTATATATATCTTCATGGTCGTTGTATCAAATTTCGGTCTGATGACAATGAGAATTGTAGAATTTCTACGCTTTTCAGTTCAAGTAATAAATATTTTTGAATCTTCGCATTAAACAAAGAAGGAAAGAAGACGTTGTAGAAATCAAACTGTGATTTGAATAGATAAATAATTTAATAAGAGGTTAGCCAATAGAAACCGTCACGTCTTTTATGCTTTGTAAGGGGCTGATCAATGGATGAGGTAATTCTCTTGCATTTTGTTGGGCAGTGATCACTGGAAAATTCTGCAGGACACAAACTAACTACATCACAAATTACGCCCCACAAAAAAGGTAATCTGGGAGGGAATTGAAAAAAAAAACAACAAAAAACAAACGTTGTTACAAGACATAATAAGAAGCTGATGTTTTCAGCCCTCTTGCTCCATGCGTACAGTTTGTACGCGTGATATATGATGATGATAATTACTTTATCTTTTCAGATGATAGCTGTCCCATCACTTTTCTTGGACACCTTGCTTCATTCCACTACGCCCATGTGCTCCAAGGTGCCTCTCAAGACCAGCTGCTGATCAGCAAGGCCCAAAGTACGCATGTCGGATAAAATTCAAACTACTCGCAGTGTCTGCGAAGGAGAGTTTTTTTGCCTATGATACATTCATACACAGCTAGCCAGCCAGCCAGCCAGCCGAACCAACTTGAACGCTGAAGTAATCAATGCTGACAGTTTTGGTGACACGGTAGTTTAATCATTGCAATAACCAAAAGTTCAATGAGGCGTCCATTATGAAGTTTAAACGCCCTTATTGTCAGATCACGTAACCCTGAGTAAAAGATAATCAAAAGCTTCTTATCAAAGAACATCTTTCTATCAAGATTCAAGTGAATTTAGCGCAGCTGAGAAAATCGCTTCTAAAGCATAAGGTTTAAATACCGTAATTACCGGACAACGTAATCCTGAGTGCAAAATTATTATGAGTAAGAAGCATCTTATCAAGGGTCACCTTTCTATCAAGCTTCAATTATATCTAACTTGAAACATCTGAGAAAAATCGATTCTAATCAATTTAAAAGAATGAAGTTTAAACACTATTATTGCCAGATCACATTACCTTGAATGGGAGATTTTTTTAAGTAAGAAGCGTCTTGTCAAGGGCCACCTGCATGCCAAGTTTCAAGTAAATCTGACTTGAAACAGCTGAGAAACAATATGAGGACATACCTACCTACCGACCGACGGACAGTGCCTTTCCCAGGGACGCGAGGATGTCTATATATAAATGTGATGAGTCGATTGAATAATTGATAATTGATGAAGAAAATTTTGCAACATCACGAGATCTTGATATCAATCGAATTTGTAATTGGTGATAGCCACCAATGAAAATGTGGTACCTACACCTGTAAGAGACGTCACTATCTTCATGCAAAATAGATTTGTGGGGACGATGAGGAAGCGGGGATGAGCAGTTTTGTATTGGTATCAGTCGTGTAAGAGAATGTTCCCTTCTCCTCCGCAGTTACTCCCAAACTCTGTGACGGTATGCGAAAGTTTCCCTCTTCTGACCCCCACCCCACCCAGCAACATTTATCGGAGAGAAAAAGCCTTGTAAACGTATGATTATTTTGTAACGATTTCGTATCTTTCCACCCTTAACATTCGAGTGATTTACATGAACGTATCAAAGATGTAAAGAGCTTGTAAATGTACACGAGTCCTTGGTGAATTTCGATTGAAGAAGAAGAAGAAAAAGAAGAAGAAGAAGAAGAAGAAGAAGAAGAAGAAGAAGAAGAAGAAGAAGAAGAAGAAGAAGAAGAAGAAACACCATTCTTACATCCACTCCGACTGAAGATGATTACAGCAACTTTTGTATTATATATATAATAAACAAAACAATATAAAAATATGTTTTTTCAGAATAAATGTACTTTTTTTATTTGAATGAAGTACGACATTGCATACTCGTCACATAGATCATCGTAGATGTGTTAGACTTGTCAGTTTCGCTTAGTCGATAAGAGAGCCTCCTGAAATTATCAAAATTTCAAATCACGGTAGGAAAATGTCCAACTTATATATCAGTTTGGTTTAATGTGATGAGACAGACGCACAACGAAGAGTTCACTCCCCTAAATTAGGCGGGGATTGTTCAGACGCAAGTTTTCACGATTAGAGCCTCAATATAGATCGAACTCATAGAAACCGTGTGTGGTGATGAACACACCAACCAGTACCCTGCTCGAGGTACAAATTGAAGCACGCTTAGATAGATAGATAGATAGATAGATAGATAGATAGATATACATAGGGTGATGTAGAAAAATATATATGAATGATGAAAAGAGCAATAGAGATAGATAGATATGAACAGACATTGAAAGATAGATAGATATGGATAGAGATAGGTGGACAGGAAAGGTTAGTCACACAATAGAAACCGTCATGCAACCAATGTCTATTGGAAGCATACTGTGTTAGGGGTGATCAATAAAAAATGGAAAAGGGGGTGATCAATGAATGTCACTTCTCTTGTCTTTTGCTGGGGAGTGATCACTAAAAAATGTCAGAATTGAAAAAACAAAAAAATAAAGGCGTGAATGCTGCCTGACACAAACTGAGAGATCAATTTAGTATGAACTTGAGTTATGCATTGAACCCATCATTAAAAACCTATTCGGTTGGCAAGGTTAGAAAGACAAACAAATACAAAAAAAGTCCTTTCTTGACAGAATGAGGAATAAATCTTTAGATTTTCAGCCCTTATTGCCATTGGTGCGGCCTGTATGTGCGATAAACACATACATATATTGCCAGCTAGCCAGCCAAACCGACTTGAAAACTGAGGAAACCTATGTTGATAGTTTTGATGACAGTTTTGGTTGACAGTTTCTCCAATACATATATATATATATATATATATATATATATATATATATATATATATATAGAGAGAGAGAGAGAGAGAGAGATGGATAGATAGATAGACACGGCACACCAGCCATTAAATATATCACCGGAGTATGTCCGCTGACACAATTATACATGAGTCTCAAAAGACAAAAACATTTCTTTCGCTAAAAAAGCACATTTTAGCCTCCACCCCACCACGAGAACAATTTGTGAGAGAGATTCTAAAGTATTTCTCGACCTCAACTTTGAGAATCCATAGTTACAATGCTTCATTTTATAAAAAAAATACTGCAAACTTTTTGACCTGACTTTGCCTGCCGGAAATTAGGAAGGGGTCGTTCGTGTTTGCGTGAATATCTCAGTTACTATTTCATTCGAAAAAGCGATCCTCAAATACTGCTCTTTTTTCTCTCGAAAAAACCCAAAAATAGAAATAAAAGGATCCTGCACATTCGCAAGGTTCTAGGCCAAATAGTGTGTCCGGTAACGTTGGCACAACATCAAAATATCCCAACCCTTCCTTAAACTTCCATTGAAATTAAAAAAAGAAAAATTCAAATAATTTCACAAAACTATTTCTAGAAGATGTCTATAAGAGTACTTTTGCGAATTTACAAGATTTTAGATTAGACGGTGTGTCCGGTGGCGCTGACATAAGATTGAAAGAGTCCGCAAAAAATGGTTTTACCCTAACTCTGTTTTCTGAATATGTTTAGTGGTGTAATCGTGCGAATTTACAAGGTTCTAGGGTCATTGGTGTGTCTAGCAGTGATGACACAAGATTAAAAAACTAAAAATAATTCAATTGAAAATATCCCCCGAAAGGTTTTTAGAAGGCGTCTGGTGTAGTACCAATGCGGATTTGCGAGCTTATAGATCAAATGGTGTGTCCAGTAGCACTTACAGCAAAATTGACCAAGTGTAAATAAAGAATAACTCGCCACCTTGCTTGTTTAGTTGGGTTGGCGATCGTGGCTGCAGTGATTCAATCGATAGATAGGTAGGAATCAGAGTTGTCGGTCTCCTAGACTGGTTGCCAACCAAAGCTGATGTGCAAAGTCTACCCTTCTATTTGTTTGGGAGAATAAGGGCGTCATTGAGAAGCCAGGGTTCAACTGTGATCAGAGTTCGGTCAGTCAATTACATTTTTTGCGCCTTTCCTTAGGCATGGTATGTGATACAAATCCTTTTTGATCCTGTTTAATCGACATATTGCTGCAAGTTCCAAAGTACCCCCGAAAGGAAGTGCTGCCTCGGAGAGGGATCCTCAGGAACTGGACATCAGTGAATAGAGCCCGTCTCTCCCTTCCCCCGAAGACGAGACAAGAAAAGAGAAGAAAAGAGTTGCTGCCAACCGAACAGCTTTGGCCACCGAAATAGAGTCATCTGGGTGTCGGATAGACAGATTAACACTATTTTTAGCCGCATGATTTATAGACATAACACCGTGGCGATATAAAGACGTCATAGTCTCCTTAAATAATGATGGACAGTCGAGATTAGAAGGTAAAGAACTGAGGTGTCTGTCCGTGGTCTAATCATTTTTAGACAGCCAATGACCCGTACTGCGTACATACGTTGTGTTACTCGAGACAAGCCTTGATCAGCCCATACTTGCTGGACAGAAGCCACCCGGACGACGGCGAAACCGATTTGTTATGAGGGGAAGAAATGACAAGTTCACTCTTAAAAAGAACAAGGCTCCGATTTCAGTATCGGGTAGTGTGGTTGAAGATTACGAGGAGCTTAATCATGAGGGCCTGCTGCAAGATTTTTAAAAAATAGAAGAAATGCAAATAGGACTGAGACAGAGAGTAGAAAGAAAGGAAACTTGAAGATAGCAGTATAAGAAAAAGGAGAATATATATATATATATATATATATATATATATATATATATACATATATAATATCTATCTATCTATCCATCTCTCTCTCTCTCTCTCTCTCTCTCTCTATATATATATATATATATATATATATATATATATATATATATATATATACATATGATAAGTAGAATGTGGGTTCGCTACGCAAACTAGCTCATGTTTCTACCCTCTCCGGGCCTCATCAGGCGAAAACTACTCTAAAACAACTTGACTTTCATAGTATAAAGTTGAATGGATCGAGCACTCAATGAAATAAATCCATCACATATCAGTAGTTGCTTTATATTATTGATGTATCATTTCATTATGCTATACTGCTAGCCTTATCTGTGCCATATGGATTATGTATATATATTATGTATACATAGATATATATTGAATTGAAAATGAGTATTGGCCAAGGTTCGGGGAATTTTAACAAATAGATGAATCTGCTCATCTGTCAAGTATTCCAGTGTTTATCGTGTCTCGCCGGACATTTTGCACATCTGTTGAAATCACTCCAACTGGATAATAAGAAAAAAACCCTCTCACAATTTTTTAAGGAAACCATTTCGCATCTCAGGTTTCCCGAACTTATGAGTTGTACCTCGTACGCACGCAGACATGCATACATATGTATATATTTTGTTTTCCGTTTTCATTCTCTTTATGTAGTTTTTGAATACTAGTTCCTTTTTACCAATTTAAAAAGAACAACAAAAATCTTTACGTATTTCCCCCTGATGTAATTTCGTTTTTGCTATTGTCATTTAGAGTGACCGATGTTATCGGCCGCTCAAACATGGTCCGCTTACAAATGACAGTCGGACGCATTCATAGCTTGATGGGCGCATTTTGGCCTCGATTCATTTGCTTCCCCTAAAATACGTCAATACGTCATTTGTGAAAATGTAAGGAAAATACATATAAGAATATAAAGAAGATAAATGACATCTTTTAATTGCCTTCATCTCCAAAGCTCCTCTATTGATTTTAAGTATTTGTTTTTTCTTTTCTGTTTTTTTTTTTTCTTTTTGGCAGATTGGCCCATTGGCTAAGGAAAATTTGGGGGGCAGATTCAGGATCTCTCACTGTGACACATCACAACAAAATTCCAGAAATGGAAAAATACAAACACACATTAATCTCCCAATCAACGTAGCTATATATGTTTCCATTCAGTTTTTGGTAAAAGTGTGGCATCGGGAGAGGCCTGCTCTGGGTGCTTTCTTACTTAAACAAATTATAATACCATTTTCTGCATAATATTTTTTCCATTCTTGTAAGCAATAAATCTTCAAATCAAACTTGCCAATTTCTGCTACGTTCAATTATTGATATTAGCTGTCACTAATAGTGACACATCCACGATGTATCGTATGCATATTGTCATGATGTCTAAAAACCTGCCATACAGGTGAAATCTTTCGGCTACATTTATACAGTTGAACAAAAAAATGAAAGGTTTGGTTTAGCTAACTTTGCAGACACAGATAATTGTCCAGTTTAGCATTATACCCAATCGAATCTCAAAACATAATTTGCCCCCAGGGTCCAATTAGTAACCACAGAAAATTTGGTGGTCGTAGCTCATGCTGTCCCTGATATATGCAATGGCAGATAGACAGACAGAGAGATGGTGAACTACGGTAAGATGATGAGAATTTTTTGTTCTCTCACAAAAACATATTACATAAAAATACTATTTCTAGTCAGAAGGAAAAACACATTTTCCAACATTTTGTTGCGAGTTGTTTTTAAAGAGAAGCATTTTTTTCATGCTGCAGAATTCATTCTCACCGAAAATAATGGGAAAGTATACCTCAAATCTCAAAAGAGAAATTGTTATCTTTATACATCGAGAAGAGCTATATCATCCTGTCCATTAGGTCTCAGAAGGAACCTATACAATTTAAGTTGTAGCTTGCTCAAAGATTTTACATTCACTGGTAACCAAAATAGATTCTACGCAGAACTCCACACTCACAAATACAGCGGCAGTTACATATACACCAACATGTATATGAACCTTTTGCAAACGGTATCCAGAATATACTCGAAGAAAACCATCAATTTTTCTTTTTAAAAAGGAAATTTACTACGCATTATAATGAGGCTCAATGAATTTATGTTCGAATGCCAAATACATACCATACAGAATTTCCATCTATCCACACACACACACACACACACACACATACACACACATATTCACGAAGACACATATGCACACACAAATACATATACAGAAAGACATACACACACATTGACACACATGAACACAGACATAAATCTATCCATTATCTAATATTAAAAAAAAAATAATTCGCAAATGGTGTCCAAGAGGTCATTAAAGGAAACGATTGAAATTCTCCTTTAAAACCATCAGTAAATTCGTGTCCATTACAAATCCACACGCCAAATAACACATTCTCTATAGAATTGCCATCCATCCAAAAACGGATACACGCACACATACACGTACACACACACACGTACATATACACACACGTACACACATATACATACACTTAGTCAGTTACACACATACTCGTCTTATGTAGAGAATACTTCTACAATAGTGTTCATAAAGTCCTCTAAGATACTCATGGAATAAGTCTTTCTAATCGTGTTCACTTCTGGTCCAGGCAGCAAATATCAACGAAAGAGAACTGCCACCCTAACTAACTGCATAGACACACCCGCACGTACAAAATGACCCACAAGCGTACGCATACACCCAAGCAGACATATGAATGAATAGTCAAAGTAATATTACTTACGTACAAGGTGTACATGGGCGAACATGGAATTCCTTGAGCGTGTGTGTGTACAATTCCATCGCATGTTCCGGAATTGGTAGCGGCATTCTTGGATGCCGAGCTTCACCCCCTCCCCGACCACAACGATTGCGTCGGGTCGTCTCTGGCATATCGACCGTTGTTTTGGTACAAGATCGGGAATTTTATTACAGATGATATTTGCTCCGAATGCCACGACCGAGGAGAGAGCCCTGAAATAATAATAATAATAATAATAATAATAATAATAATAATAATAATAATGATGATGATGATAATGATAATGATAATAATACCAGGATCTAGCGAGAGAACTGAAGAAGATGTGGAACATGAAATCCAGGGTAGTGCCAGTCATAGTAGGCGCACTAGGAACTGTCCCAAAGACACTGAGGGCGAGACTGGAGGAGATCGGGATAAGGGGAAGGATCGAGTCTGTACAGACCACGGCACTGCTAGGAACTGCACAGATACTGAGGAAAGTGCTGGAAATATTAAGACTGCAACACTAATTGTCAACAGTGACCTAACAGAGGAAGGGAAATGAAAGTAGAAATGTAAACCAGAGCACTGGCATGATAGGCGAGAGAGAGAGAGAAGAGATATTGGCTGAAAACCTGTGGAGACTCATTGTCACTCAGCCTTCAGCGATGATTACTGCGGCCTATGAGAACTTGGAGTGAAGGGCTGGAGACTTGAGGAGACTTGCTGTCACTCAACCTCCAGCGGTTACCACCAGGCAACTGGTATGCAAATGCAAATACAAATGCAAATTATAATAACAATAATAATAAGGAGGAAAATGAAGGCAGCAGTCATCGCCATAGTGGTTGGAATAGTGGGAACGATCACAAAGAGATAGGATAAACTGGAAATCCAAGGATTATCTAAGACCATTCAGACGACAGCATTACCAAGAATGATTGGAATACTGGAGAGTGTGCTCCAGCATTGAGAAGGCTTCTTAGATTCCACACTCGCTTTGATACAGTCAAGGCCTCTGCTACCAGAGATAGCAAAGCAGCCCCATAACATCACAGATCCCCCTACCATGCTTAACTGTAGGAAGGGTGTTCTTTCCCTGTAATCTTCGTTTGATCGTCAGCTAACAAATTGCTGGTGTGCATTGCCAAGACCTCTATTTTTGTTGTCCAGGTACTCTTTCGCAAAGATCCTAGGCTTTCGCTTAAAAAGGAAAGGAACGCTTTGTGTACAGTTAAGCATGCTAACAGATCCTTAATGTTTATAGATGCTTTGGCCGAATGGAAGGGATCATGATATCAATAGATGAAAATGTGCGACCCAGTGTGAGAAAGCTTGAATCGTTCTGGAGATCATGGGTACTCCAGTAAAATGAAAACCTTGAGCACACGTCCAAAGGAACACAAGAATAGTCGAAAAAGAAAAATGGACTGTTTAAACTGACCAGCAATGAGTTCTAATCTCAATCCCGTTGTAAATCTTTGGCGAGAGCGGAAATTAGGAACTATCGTTTCAGTACGACCATACACTACAGGAATATTGCAAACATTCAAGAGCTAAAACCAATTGAGAAAGACGATTGGGAGAAGCTACAAGAAACGTTCGGCACTAGACAACATCGAAGGGTGTGCAGTGAAATATTCAGGAAGGATTTCTTTATTAGTGTTTTTTTCTTCGAAATTACTACGTGTCAGTTGAACAAGGAAGAAAACATACACTATTCAAAACCTGCGACATTGTTTATGCAATTTTAACAGCAATTGGCAACATTTGTCAATATTTGTTTCTGCAATAAAAGTATTTATAATATATGTTCGTTTTCAATCGATTTTTCAATTAAAATGAACAAATGAAAATAAATTTACATTGCATCATTAAAAGGAAAGATATCACTCGAAATGCAATATAATTCATTGACGAAAGAAAATGTTTAAAACACACACACACACACACACATACGTATACACATGAAGTGTATACATTAGTTATGAGTACTATTTAGTCTGCTTTCTTTTTTTCATTGTCTTCATATCTTTTTTACTAGTTTTCTACTTGTTAATCAAGATTTTTTTTAATGAATAATATGACGTAGTGTGTCGTTCTCTCTCTTATTATCCCCTCTCTTATTAAGGTGACAGCTCTTTTTCTTTGTAACGAACGCCGTCTTTCTATCTTTAACCACTTTCAATCCGGGTCACTTAATTCCTTAAAAACGCCATTAGCCAATTCATATACAGTATTTTTCTGATTCTTAGAACTGTCGTCTTACGTCGCAATTGGAAAAAAATGCTTTTTTTGAAAATTACTTTGGTCATCCTATTGATATATTCTCGTACAAATTTAGTGAATTTCCATATATATATATATAACAGAAAATACTATACAGGTTACACAAAAAATTCGGAAGAGCCAATAAATGAGACCATCAGTATATATATATATATATATATATATATATATATATATATTAAGAATTGCATGGATATATACCCAGTGAATGTTACCAATTCGTACCTAATGCACTCATCAGCAATCGGCTATATGTTCTTCCTGTAATTATGAAAACATAAAGCCCATTTACGTTTGGATAAACTATTTTTCGATAATCCAATCAGGTTTGATTATTTTAGAAAACCTAACAATTCTAACTGATCCTATCCGATGATATATGTAGATATGCTCTTCTAACATTGAATGGAGCATTCTGGTGGATGAGGAATATATACGATAAATAAATATATCGCTTAAGTTCATCCTCACTGACCGTCCAGTTCCGTGGAGTAGAGAGACTATACCAGCCTCTGGGTCTGAATCTAAGGTTTCGATCCTGCCTCATAGTACTGGATGGAATAATGTATAGTCTATAGCCACACTGAAGAGTTGTAATACAACGAAACAGCTGTCTGAGGTTGACACAATAATTATATATATATATATATATATATATATATATATATATATATATATATATATATATTTATATTCGTGGCTTTCTGGTCCCTGAAATCATTCCATGGTCAAATAGTTTCAATTCCGGTCTGCGATGCATGTATGTGTGAAAGTGCATATGTGAGGGTAAATAGAACAATGTAGTATAAGGAAGGGATCTCAGGGGAAAATGATTCTGATGTTGTTCATGTTATGAGTTCAAGGTCAGAACCTTAAAACTCACGACCTTCCATCCCGTGTTCTACCATTAAACTTCATTCGACTGTCTACTCCTGTTTTTACAGCTAATTTTGTTTTTTGCTATAAATGTTATTTCTGAAGCGTTCATGCTTAGAATTTGTTGGAAAAAGAAGATAAAATGCTGACTAACATTATTTGTTTTAGAATTTAAATCTTATTTTATTTGCTTTTACGTTCCTTCACATATATATATACACACACACACACGTATGTATATATATGTATATACATACATACATATATATATATATATATATATACATATACATATATATATATAAATACATATATATATATGTATATATATAGATATATATATACATACATATATATATATACATACACATACGTACATACATACATATATATGTATACATACATACATACAAACATACGTACATATATGTATATATATATATGTATATATATATATATATATATATATATATTCTTTTTTGCCACGGCTTCGTTTAAAGTCTAAACGTTTGCATCAGTAACTAATAGTTTTAACCATCTGTTTACAAGATGCGTTGCAGACGGACCTGCGTGTACTGAATATTACGAAGAAATTAAAGGAGGAAAAATCAACCCAAAATTATGCATTTGAAAAATAAGAAGAAGAAGAAGAAAAAAAAGAAAATGGATAAAATATAAATGAGACAATATGAACTAACTTAGAGACGAAGCAAAGAGAAAAAAAAAATGGTTGAAGGTCTGGGCAAAATTGAAAAGGAGTCAGTTTATAAAATAAAGAAGGCGGAACTGGAGGATGTAATTATTTCGCATACAAGTATTTGACTTTCACCAAAGAAATCATAGTATGCAGAGATACATAGGGGATAGAGTGGTGGATACGTATATACTGATATATATATATATATATATATATATATATATATAGAGAGAGAGAGAGAGAGAGAGAGAGAGAGAGAGAGAAAGGGAGGGAGGATGGAGAGATTGATTATGACTTGTGAAGAAGGAGTGAAAAATATGAATAGACTAGCATAGATAAGCTCGAATAAGAAGACTTGTCCGTTTTACACGCACACACACACTTATACACATGTCATCTTCAGCCATTTCAGGTCCACTGATACACAAGACGTGTCCTACCCAGCCCCATGACGATTTTATGTTCCTGACGATTTGGGGGAAGGTCGTGGCCAATTGAGCTCAACCGATGGCATTCTTTTATGGCGAGCTGGTACTGTATTCAGAAATGTCCTTCTCCGATACTGGTTGCCTCCCAAGGCTAAGGAGACAAATATGTCCCTCTATTTGGCTCATAGTCGAGGGGTGGGGTAGATATGGATAGAAGAATCAGTGCATAGTAAATGTAAACATCTAGGCTACATTTTGAACTCAGTTTAGTGATTCTATTGCCCATGCCTTTGGTCGTTACGCAACTCGAACCTCCACATACACATACGCTTACACACACACACACACACATACATATATATATGTAAATATATATATATATATATACATATATATACACATATGTATATACATACACACACACACACACATATATATATATATATATATATATATATATATATATATATATATTGCTTGTCGGTAGATAAATGGATAGATAGATTCGTTTGCTTTGAAAGCCCTCATCATTACAAGTGAAATGGATTCAACTCTTGGCACCCCAAATTTGTGGTATTGTGCCGTACTAATTTATGTATATTCAATATTGTGTTATGAACAGGAGTGTCGCTGGAAGCTTCTGTTCAGGTTTGCAATTTAAAAATATTGCACGCTCTATTCTTGTGTCACATGTGCAACAACGCCGATGGATCTTAATGAAGAGGTAGTAGTTTGTTAAAAAAAACAACGGCAAAAAATATGGTTTCTATGTTTTACACCAGCCGTTGCTGTATTTGGGCTTCCTTGTGTCAAATCTAATCTTTTTTGACCACTCGAAAAGGTAGGGACGAAGGACATGAGAACGAATGCTAGTGTGAATCTCTGCTGGTCACTTTTAAAAATATGTTTCCTGATCAAATCTGTATATTGTCTTGTTAAGGAACCAAGCCCCCTGACCCCTTAGACTATCTTTAGCTGCGCCGCCAGTCATGTTGCTTGATATGTTAAAATATCAATTTAGATTAGCCTTCGAAATCCTGGCTTTTTAACTGAGATCAAACGTTAACCACGGCCTCTGTCACTGATGTGAAATATCTAATTATATCATTTAGCTGGCCAAGCTTAGCTTAGTCAGACACAAGGGTACAAATTAGGCATCCCAGTAAGGATCGAACTCAAGTTCTCTATCTCTCCACTGTGAGGTACGCTCATATGTATTTATGAAACTATAGCAGAAGGGCACCTAGTGAGAATCAGACTCACTGCATCAGTAATTTCTCCGAAGCTTGTTGCTAATGTTTTCGGAGTTTACCATGGTCTGGTCACAAAAATAGGAGTCAGAGATATCATTGAATTAATTAGGAACTCAAATGGCAATGGGCTGGCCAGGTTGCAAGAATAGCAGACCACCGTCGGACATAACGACTAGCAACCTCGATAATTGGAGACCGTATGCAAAACTGCAGCCGGCAAAAAATAAAATGGCGCGACAATTTTAGAAAATATTGATCCAAGGATAGAGAAGTCTGGATAATCCTGGCAGAGGTCCATGTCCAACGACGAACGTTAAAAGGCTGCTGTTGGGGATTTATTGACGGATCACCTATCAGGATCGCATATTTCGAAAGTGCTGTTCAACACACTTATCACTAAATATTAATTTTGATATCCCGTAAATTTCTCTCACTGGAGGCTTTTATCTCAGACTCGGATAAATATGGTACTTTCCGATTCCGTTGTTTCGGACATTCACGAAAAAAAAAATCCCTTCTGAAATATCATACCGGTGTTAATCGAAAAAATAATCAAGCTGTGGAAGATTTTGTTATACGCATCAAACTCTCTTTTTTCCCTTTGCTTTGTTTTTTAATAGAATTTTTCCGTGCTTCCAATGTAAATTATTGTTTGTTTCGTGAAAAATTGAAAAGGGAAAAGAATTGAATTATTATGATGGAATCTTCTTCTGCATGCTTATTGTTTCGGGTAACACCGGCATGATATTTCGGAAGTTTTTTTTTTTCCGAATGTCCGAACCCACAAAGTACAGGAAATATTCCGAATGTTCCCAAATTAACCTAGGAAGCCATTGTTAGCAAGTTCAGTATTTATCGAGTTCTTATCTTGTATTTTTGTACAAGACAAGGCTCAATTTAGTGAATATTCTGATAAGGCACAACCAATAGAGGGATCATTATAAAGCCACATTTTGCAGTTCATTGTCAAGTGTTTTAATCTCCTCAAAGTTCTCCTTTATTTCATTCGTGTGTCCGACTAGGTTAAGCTAAGTAAATATCTGTTTCGGTGATCAGCAAGCTTTTATGGAAGGCTATGGCTATTGTTTGTGAGTGCAATCTTTGCAAAATGCCAAATAGATGGGGGGGGGTTAAGCTTGGAAGATTGTGTTACGCCAATCTGCTAAGAAGGGGAAAGTCTACCTACTTTGAAAATCAACATACGAAATCCAGGCTTTTCTCTAGGCTCGAATATCAATCACTGGTCCCAGTTGAAAACCATACGCATATCAGTCTAGATTCCTTTCCCTACTCTGGCAAAGCACAAATGAAATAATAACGAAATACCGAGGTATAGAAATTTCATTATTAAAGAATCAAAAAAATTCCCTGGGAGTTTAACCTTAAAAACAAAAATGCATTAGTCTATTTTTCATCTAATATCTATTTTTCATCTATAGATACATACAGTCTTATTCTTGACGTTTAAAAAGAATATTCATTGGTTCTGCGATTAATTTTTTCGATTGGTTTTTAAAACTTTACCTTATTGTCAATCCTAGTGCTAAAAAGCTACTAAAATAAGTAAAAAAAATACCGGACCAGATATCACTTTCTGATTTTGACGTATGGAATTTTCTTTCAGATATTTATTGGTAAAAAATATTTACAAGAATATGGAAAGCAACCTTCGAAAAACCTCCGCTAAAGAAAATAAAAGTTGCGTAAATTATTTACTCTGACAAATGAGAGAAAACTCACTCAAATGAATTTACGTAGCTCACTGGTCACTTATCTTTTAGTCGTCTATAAACCTTCAATAGGGTAACGTGGTATCTCCATTGGTTTAGCAGACGACACCTAAAATGAATGCGATTTTTAGCCACGTGGCAAGCAACGAGACGAGGCGAAACATTATATCCCAACAAGGCATAGTTAGTAAGCCATTCTAGGGAGCAAGAGCTCAGACGTCCGATCATCCCATATTGCTTCCCTTTTGTGACTTTTTATTAGAGTAACTCCACACGGTGGCCAAAATCCCCACAACAAAGTTGGAACGGATGCTGACCAGACGACGATTTGTTTACGTGATAGGTCCACGGGATAGTATTTCAAGGCCTGGTCACATATGCTGTGTACTTGTGACTGAAAAAAGCATCCCGTCATTACCGTAAAGGGTAGATTGAAAAAATCCCTGTCAATAAAAAGACTACAAGCTTGGATATCTGTCTCACGAGTTAACGTTTTTTCTATGGTTGCTCCAAAATATCATGAAACGTCATATCACATCTCACTATGGAACAATGATTAACGAGCTAGACTTGCAGATTATTGTTAGTGAATTCGATCATCACTGTGTACTCCACACTCAGCGCTTTATTAAATCAGGAAGAAAATATTAGGGTGCTGCACCATTGAATAGTGGTTGGCGAGCTAGCCTTGCAAATCATTAGTAGAGTACATAATTCCCTCCAAGGTGTGCTCACATTCGAATTCTGCAACCAGCGCACAAAGGAAAGAAATATGCGCACAAAATATTTCAAATTCTCTTGTAACTTTCTGATCGTTCTTGAATATTACGGAATGCCTTATCACTATGGAGCAATGATTAGCGAGCTGGTCTTGCAGATTATTGCTGGTGAATTTTATATTTTGATTTTTCATAGTTCCTTTCAAGCTATGCGTGTGTGCACGCACACACAAGTTTTGCAACCAGCACACAAAGAAAACTAATGAGCACACAAAATATTTCAAATTCTGTTGATTCTGTTAATGAGTTTTTATTGAAAAACATACTGATTCACTATGCCAAATGTGCACGTACTTTTATACAAATAGGATTTTTATGTCCACTGACTATATAAAAAAGATACAGGGAATATTGTGAGTGAGTGAGTTCCTCACTTGATGCTCCACATAAAAACCCTCTGTCGGACTAAGATAAAGAAATGTTACCTTGGGGCAGTGGTTAGCAAGCTAGTGAGGTTCGCAACAAGTTATACACATTTTTAGCACTAACGCAAGTTTGTGTTTAGCAAGTAATGCAGAATCACTGAAAGGTAGGTACTAGTCATAGTTGTGTGCAGAGGAAAACATGAAGACAAAGTGAGAATTTGAAAATAAAAGGGACGTTGATCGATTCAATCCTGAGTAGATACTCAACACCTGTGGCCATGTGCCAGACTAAGCTAAGCACGATAGATACTTATAGAATGTAATGATAATTAACAGACCAGACTTCTTTGGGATGAGATGTTACACGGCTCTGGGGTTTTTTCGGTTCCCTTCATTATGTTTCGCCTGGAAACAGGGAATCCATGTTTTAGACAGTAGCCCTCCCCCATTTTGTATAAATGCAAATTTATGCTAAATTGATCCTTTAGTTTGTGTTAGGGAAACATTCACGCTTGTTTGTTTTTTTTTGAAAATTCAGATTATTTTCATTACCCATCAAAAAGCGAAAGAAAGTAATTTATTCATCGACCATCTCTTTTTCTATTTTTTGAAAATTGATCACCCCAAATACAGCATGCTGCCAAATGATGTTGATTGCAAGACTGTTCTAATCGAATGACAAACCAGACCTGTTATTCTTCGGTTTTTATTTCATTTAGTCAAGACGGAACTCTGCATACGGAGTTTTTCACATCCTTCTGTCAAATACGCTTAAATCAAGGAAGTATCCTTAAACTGAAAAGATCTCAATGAAGAAATTAAAATAAACTAACACATGACATTTTGTAATAAATCAATGTTATAAAAGTCTAAAGTCGTGTGGGGAAATTCACGAAATGAACGCGTGATTATACGATATCATTTGCTAGATTCTAATCCTCTCTCATGTTCGCGTGGCATCTCCTTTGATTTAGCAAACGATACTTACAATTAAATAAATGTGATTTTCGCTATAGTGAAACTTAGTTCTTGAAAAAAAGAAGTTTGCATATTCAATTTGAAGATCATATTAGATGAGGATTGACCTGTTTCTAGGCACATCCTAATTACCATGAATTTTTTTCAATCAGCAGAGATGAAGTTCCACATCTTTGTAATCAACAGTTCATTTCTCTCGGTCTTGTTTTCTTCTTTCTCTCACTGATTGGTTTTAGGGAGCGCATCATCTTTCCTGGAATTGAACTTGCTCAAATACTTATCAGCAATACTTTCTGTATAAACGAAACATCGTTCATCTAAAAAGTACTGCTCACAAGTATATGAACAAGCAAAGAGATGGCCTAAGATTACAGGGGTCTTGTCAGGGATTTTGAGCAGGAAGGTTTGGGAGCCCTTCTGAATAGCAATGTAAGTTGCCTTTTCTATCCCGTTGATCGATTTCGAACAAGATTTATGGAAGGGTAAAGAAAAAACTTTTTTTTTCATTCAATAATTAAACAGTATAGAATAATCTTTTACAGAAATTTAGCATTCAGAACCACAGAACATGACTAAATGCATGCCTGGTTGTGCTGATTGCAATAAAATTTGATTCATCTTGCGTAATGATCCTGTCTTTTTCTGTTGAAAACAAAATGACTGTTTATTCAAATACTCATAACTTGCCCTTCAGAGTAATCAATATTGAGTGGTTATGTGGTAAATTCCAGCTTCTCAAAGTTGAGATCGCAAATCTTCAGTCGGGTCGAAAATGCATCCTGTGAGTGCATACCTCTGTCATGGCTTTTGTTTAGGCAGTAATCATTCATGGATCCACCCAAACATTTATCCACTTCTTTCGTGGCAATTCCACGAAATTTCATTGGAATTCATTGAGAACTTTTGGAGATATCGCGTAGCCAGATATGAAATTTTGGCATATACGTACGAAGTAAGGTAGATGATTTTCTATAGATCTATTCTCAAATCTGATCACTGATCAAATCTTCTGCAGCAAATTCCCCACCGTTCAATAAAAGTCCATGGAGGAATTTCATAGATATCATGTAGTCAAGAGCGTATGCATGAACGTGTGAAAAATAAAACGGAAATATATCTTTCAATTAGGGGATATCCTTGGATCCACCCCTATTTTCAACCAACCCTTTAATTACCCATCCCACCACAAAATTCCATAGAAATCCATCGTGTACTTTCGGAGATATCATGTGGACAGGCAGAAAGGCAAACAGACGCGACCGAATACATCTACCTCTCCAGATGAGTTGGCAGAGGTAATAACATAAGGAGAAAAAGAGAGAGAGAAAGAAAGAAAGAGAGATAGAGAGGGGGAGGAGGAAAGATAAAGATCGTGTATATGTGTGCGTGCATGTGTTAAATGTATGAACTATTATCCTAAAATGTTGCTCATCTCCATAAATCATTTTTGCATATTTAATTTTACTCAAGGTAAACGAAATTGTCATCTTTTTTTTTTTAACTTGATGGTTCATTTTTCACTGAAGATTATTCCTGTGAATGCAGTTTGATAAAAAACATCAAGTTGAGTTAACAGATATATAAATCAAATAAATAAGCAGATAGATTTAAGTAAAAAGTACATTTATGAGATTTACATATACCAGAGAAATAAAACGAAAACACGGCTCAACATTTATTTGTTCTGATCGTATAATTCTTTTTTTTTATCAACATGTGCGTATATACATCTACTTACATGCATGTACGTATGAATATACATATGTATATATGCATCTATCTATCTATTTATCTATCTATCGATCTATCTATCTATTTATCTCTCTCTCTCTATATATATATATATATACATATATATATATATATATATGTATATATATATGTGTGTGTGTGTGTGTTTGTGTGTACTGCTGCTAACATATACTTACGATTGCAAAGGTAATGTTCAATAACAACGTTTCGAAAATTAACTATTGGTGCCTGTGGGGCAGTAAATGCTGTAGGAAAAGACCAGACACAGGATGAAGATAGAGGATTTTACCTGTAAGACATAGCAGTGGCTAGCGCAAACAAGCTCTTCATAGAAGGAGATGAGAAAGGCCTTTGTCCAGCAGACCAAAAGAATAGAGGGTGAAGCCGTAAAAGAAGTTGAAGAATACATTTACCTAGACCAGGTCATAAAGCAAAAGAGAGACAACGGAAATGAAATAAGACGGCCCACAACAATAGGATGCAAAGCTCTTGGTATAAATAAAGACATACTGTGAAGCAGATTGCCAATATGCTTAAAGCACACTGGATTCTAACAATACATGGTACCCGCTATGACACGCGGGTGCGAAACCAGGGAACTTATAAAATCAGAGAGAGGGCAGTAGGAAAAGCAATGTAAGGAATAACAATTAGCGATCGGCAAAGATCAACATGAACAGAGAGGGGTAACGAAGCAACAAAAATGTAGCGAGGAGGAGAGACAACAAATGGTGTAAAATGCTAACCTATTGATGTCCTTAGTACAGTAAATGCTGTAGGAAAAGACCAGACACGAGATAAGGATAGATAATATTACCAGTAAAACATAGCAGAGGCTAGCGCAAACAAGCTCATCGTGGAAAGAGATGGGAAAGGCCTTCGTCCAGCAGTGCACCCAACGTCTGATAATACATATATATATATATATATATATATATATATATATATATATATGCAAGCTGGGGTACCCAGCACTGCCCGAGGGAGACCTTCTAGTATAATACGGAAAAAGCAAATTTCATAGCCCAAAAGGAACAAATTTCATTAAATTAAATATGTTCATCTTGGGCTTAAGTTATCTTCGTACACACATTTTCAGTCTGTTGGGTGCAGCCATCTCCCTTAGATTTCAAAATGCCAAAACTGGCGTGACCCTGAATCTCCCTTGGATTCGAAAGTGCCCAAATTACCCTGACCCTAAATTTCGCATGGATTTGAAAATGCAAAATATTGACCTTGAGCTAAACTGAGATATATATATATATATATATATATATATATATATATATATATATATATATATATATATATATATATTAGCCTCATATATATACTTGTCTCTTTCAAGGTTGACAATGGCTGCAACAACTTTTTACAGTCATCATAACTAAAGAGTTTAATTATGGAAGACTGATTTTACTGAATGCTTACTTTGCTACTCATTTCTTCCTCCAGTATTGTGACATGTAAGAGACACGACATTTTTGTCAAGATATCTGGCGATTGAAATGAGTTCAGGGATGCAGTTTGCTATCTTTCTTATGGGGGTTTTGTGTAAAGTGAACATGAAAAGCAACAGACGTATTTGATGATTAACTGTTATACTACATTGCAGCCACAACTCCCTCCCCTAATTCCAGTCTATCTATCTATCTATCTATCTATCTATCTATCTATCTATCTATCTATCTATCTCTCCCAAGCTTTGACACAAAATCAAAATAGATAAATTTAGCATAAAAATGTGTTAAACCGATCCTCTACGTTAGGAGGATCTGGTAGCCTTTAATGTTGGCATTCAAAACTCTAGCCTTAATCTGGGATCGAACGCCGGCACAGGTGAGATGTACACAACTATTTCAGCCAGAAAGCGTACCTTTATATACTTGTAAAATACCCTTTAACATGTCTAGTTGTTGGCATCTATAGCACTGCAGTATCTAAAAACACCCTTTATCTCTTTGTCCATTTTTCTCTTTACCCTAACCTTAACCTTCACTTTTTATATTTTAAAATGTGAATCAGGTAGAAACGTAATTGGCACATCAGCAGCAGCAGTAGAAGTAATTATGGTAGTAGACGCATTATTAGCTGTCAACGAACACATGTACACAAACAGCAGAACTTGCTTAGCACAAGACAATTTTGTGTTCGTGTGTTTGCCTTATCTTCTTCCTCTCTTTCTGTTTGTTGGTGACAAACAGAATGAGACATTGCAAATATTCGCAAGTCGTATATATTATTCCGAAAAAAATCTTTATTCCAACAATGCTCAATACTTGGAGTAAAGACAATTTATCTACTAAATACATAACTATCTGAGGAGCTGTACGAAGCAAAACGAGGGTATGCCATTGTTATTGACAAAATTTATGTATTTAATCGATATATACATACGTATTTAATCGATATATATATATATATATATATATATATATATATATATATATATATATATATAAGATCAGAGAGGAAAAATTAGCACGTGTTTCATGGTAAAACCATTTTTCACGATTCTATCTAAAAATGAATAAACCATTAAACACTTGTGGAGTCTTTTCTGAAGTATCAGATATTGCTCTGTTTTGATTTTCTAATACATTGAGCACTCTCTATTTTCAAAACTTCAACAACACTAACTTCATGATTGGAATTGATGATTTTCATATAAAGTAATACATATATATATATATGTATATATATATATATATATATATATATATATATATATATATATAAATACGTGTGCATACATATGTACGATGAAATAATTTGTGTGTGAGTGAATTTACGTGTGTGTGCATGTGTGTGAGCAGTTTCGTATTCCTGTCCCTTTTGCAAGCGCATATCGTTTGACCGATTGTTTCATATGAAATTTTTCATGTTGAACACTTCAGCGATTAGAACGTTCAGCGAAAAGGCAATTTGCCAATAAACAATTTTCTATTAAAAGGCTTGCTAGCTTTAATGTTTTTTTTTTACTAATAAACATTGCACCCACAGACATTCCTTGGCAAATATATATAATTCTAAAAGTTAAGGTAAAGCAATACTTACGTAATTAGCCATTTGGTAATTTCCCAAACAGACATTTAGCGCTGTCAATATCATTTTTATTCGTTTAGGTTATAAAAATTCAACTCTAAATTCCTTTTTTATTTAACGAAAATAAAAATCAGCACATTTTTTTTGATTATCAAAAATTGTTATGTCTTCAAAGATATTCAAGTGTGGTTTCATTCGAAAATCTCCGACCATGAGGGGGCAAACTTGAACGATAAATACGTGATGGATTTAGAACCCGAAAGATTATTTTTGTAATTCGTAAGGGACTTTCAAGATATAATCATGTTGAATGAAAATATTCTGACGTAGATTATGATGAGATTTGAAAGTGATGAAACCTTCTGTAATTTTGAGATGAGTTGCCATCATTTTGATAGTTGTTTGAACCATTGATGTTATTGTTTTGTTCACAGAATGTGTCATTATTTTCAAATCTCATTTGGCCAGATCACACACCAAAAGAGGGCCAAAGGTTGATGCGACAAATCATCGTGGTAACAACATAGGTACCAAAAAAGAACGTGTTCAATAGTTTAAACAACTCTTTGAAGGATGATGACTCATCTCAAAATTACAGGAAGTATCTTCGTACAACTGGGAAAGGCGGTAGAATGGACCGACCAACACACTGTATCAACAACAAAAGCTATAAAAAAAGATGGTGTGAAATAATCCAAATGAGTCTTGGAATTTGAAATTTATGCTTTATTTTCGTAAGGAAAATAATCTATGGAACGTTTCCGATCAAAGGAAATCTCTGTGCAGATCTGCCATTGGTCCTTCGCTGAGCAGTAGATTGCATAGATGACGGCTATTGTATCAGGATCAATAAAGCTAGTCGAATTATCAGAATGAAACAAGATTAAATCTTTTCATTCTCCAATCAAACTTATCTTTTTAAAAAAATCTTATGTAAAATATCTCGGAAAAAAATTAAAGATAATTCAATCAAGCATGGTTCTAGAGGTGACAAAGACGTGATTAAATTTTTGTGAGGATCCAGGAATGTGCATTTGATTGAGAGTTATTCATAATATTCTTAATGAAATAAGGCTAAAATCGAAGTTGACTGGATTTTAATTGCATATTTCCTATTTGTATAAAAGATGAAAACTGCTTTCCCGCCATTGTTTAAAATATATCATTTTCATTCACTGCATAGTTAGTGTGCGGTGTTGGCTGAGGTATGCGCTCCTTGAGTGCCTTTTAGTTTTGTTAGTATTCGTTTATTTTTTCTTCATAACTTACAACACTGAATGAACGATTTTCTTTCGCTGTAGTGTGTAAGCCAAGCATAGAATAATCGGGAAGGTTGTTACTAGTCTCAGTAGTGTGCAGAGGACAACATGAAGACAAAGTGCGATTTAAAAAAGGGGACATTAATTAATCAGAGTCATTTGGCACCTAATGAGTTAAGTAGCCAATTAACGTATTCTGACGCCGAAAGTGTTAAAATGGTACGTATTTATTTAAAGTAGCAAACACTATTCTGTGAATTGGACGTTAAGAAAGAGCACTTTTTGCCCTGATTTAGAGTTGTAGGGGTTTTTTTTCCTAAGAGTAAAATAAATTACTCATGGACTGATTACATTCTCAGCTAGTTTTGCAACTACCATGTTCTTTAATATTTTTTTGGCTTTTCTTTTTTTACTCCAGCAGGTTTTGATTCAGTTTTTTCCTATTCAATGTATTATATATTTGTTAAAATGGATTTTTCGGTTCATGCCTTTTTCTGAATGTACGTGTACAAAAGCATTAATAGAGGAACTTGTCGGCTACGCCCACTGGTGTATTATTCATGTTAGTATCTCGCATTCTCTGGTTTTTACGAGGGCCACGGTCTACACTGTGGAAACTTCATAAACTTAGGAACCTTTAGGCCTATTCTCTACCACTGAGCTGTACCTGCTAGTCCATATAAAGAAGAATGGGTAGTATTCCTTTTCTGTTCGTACATTTCTCCCCTTTTTCACTCTCTTCGACACAGTCTAATAACCGTATATTCGTATGCGGAGAGTAAGGAGGGAGAGTTAGGTGAACTGGAGAAGTGATAAAAGGAGAGCGTTAAAGTGCGAAAAAAACATTTCCCTTTTCGGGCGTGTGTACGCATGTGCGAGGTGCTCACAGATGTGGTTCAGTGGTAAATCATACGGTCATACAGTTTGAGGTTCTCTGGTTTGCTTCTTGCTTGAGGTCTGATATCAGCTGCTCATATAATTGTTCAGTGCCCTAAAATTTTCACTTCATTTATCATTCTTGTAACTTTATGAAAAGGCTGAAATTTGAGCTTTCCAGTCTGATTACCTGGGGCCTTGATCTAGAAGACGAGCCGTGCTTGATTTAGGTATCGATCAAGAGAGAGAGAGAGAGAGAGAGAGAGAGGTTGATTATGCTCACATCTTTGTCAAGGTTACTCAGATTTACTCACAAGCAACAGGACCAAAAGAGAATTGCAGTCATGTGGGCCCTTACAGATCATCGAACAGAATCGCATAATCATGTTGATAAATATCAGAAGTATAAAAGAGAATGGTAGAATAGACAAGTGGGACTGAACAACTTGCAGCAT
The DNA here is from genome assembly GCA_963457665.1 of Thysanoteuthis rhombus. Taxonomy (NCBI): domain Eukaryota; kingdom Metazoa; phylum Mollusca; class Cephalopoda; order Oegopsida; family Thysanoteuthidae; genus Thysanoteuthis; species Thysanoteuthis major. Next base: position 18,128,308 of record OY735209.1, read on the forward strand.
GAATAAAAGACGAAGTATATTCGGTTGTTACACATAGGGCGCCGATTCTTTTATATTATCTATCTATAATTATATATATGTAAAAGTGAATATACGTGTGCCTTTATTTCTGTACGTCCCAAGTTGTAGGCCACAATTTCAAACCTGGGATGCTGTAATTTGGCATATTGGTCCGTCTTTTCTAGGTGAAGGTCATAGGCTATTTGACCTTTTCTGTCACTGAGAGTGTATCACCGCTGATCAAAATACTTTTTAAAATTTTGCCGAATTTCGCATAAAAAAGAGATGACAATTTTTTCAAAAAATTCTATGAAGGTCCTATGGAATATCTAAGCTACCTCTATGTTAGTAAAATGTTTTCCCTTTTTCGAGAATTTACTAATCTTTAAGAATAATCAGGTTTCAGTCTTATGCCTAAATACTATTATTCAAAAAAAGATGAAACAAAAAATAACCAAAAATTGATGATTTATCGAAACCTTAACCAATCATTATCTTACCCCTTGCTTTGTACCTTACCTCTAACATAAATCCTACTCCTAACCCTAAAGAGCACGTGAAATCTCTTGATTTTGAGTCTTTGGGTTATCTACGACGATAAAAATGTTGGTCTTTGGGAAAAAGTAACACTTCGCACACGCTTTAGACAAAATACCAAACCCGGAAGGATTGAATGGTGTATGAAATCAAGAATTATTTTTGTAGAACATTTCAGTTGAAAGAAAACATTAAAAAACAACACTCATGCAATTTAGGCTCCATGGTGGTATTGAAAAAAAAAGCGAATACAACACATCCACATTTTCGTACGACGGATGGAAAATAAGCGTCTAGTTTATCATTATAATTGCATTCTAAATAGAACCCCTACTGAAGCTTTAATTGATTTTTTAAAAGAAAATTGAAAATTTCTGGAAGAATTGAAGGTCTTATTGACTAGAAGCACATCAAATTACTTACTGAAAATTTCTTTTCATAAAAATGTAACTGTGAATCTTAAGCTTTGACAGAGTTGTCAGTAGTTTGTGTAAGATGAATGCACAATGGTCTAGAAACTTGCCCTTGAAGCAGTGGATATGATTCTGAGGGAGATCAAAGAAAAAAAAAATACATCATGGGCGAAATACAAAAACCCTGCTAAGGCTAGTTATTTCTGCTAGTAAAGAATAATGCCATAAGTGGAAGAATTATTAATGTAATGAATCTTTTGCAGATTCAATGCAGACACATAATTCGTTAAAACTGAATGTTTTTTTTAAAACCTTTAACAGTATTTGTGTCTACCCTAATAATTGAATAATGTCCATATAATATCTCAAATTATGTCAAATTCTACTCAAGCTGCTGATTATATCAACAAAGAATTTAGGACGAACAGTGTGTGAACTGTTCAGCATTTGTTCAATATGTTTAGATCTGAAAATATGGATAGCAATGATACACGTTGAGGGAAGCCAAAACCTGTTTCTAAATTATGAAGAATTATCGGTGGAAGTAGCCAAAGATCCACGGACAATGGCCTTAAAAAAAAAAAACTTTAGCAGCGATAATATAACGTCATATGAATGCAATAGAAAAGATTTAAAAGTTGGAAAATAGATCTGGCATGAATTGAATCAAATGCTCCATATCCGTTAAAAACCATTTCTCTGGGTTAGAGAATGGGGATATGGAGTCTTGCAACGTCATCCATAATCACCTGACATTTCTCCATTATCATCTTTTCCAACATTTTGAACTTCATAACCGCGGTAGATAAGATTCAATATTAGGGAAGCCATAATTGCTGCTTTTACTGAATTTTCTATCATTAAACTTAAGAAATATATTTATAAAGATTGCAAATTATAGTAATAGGATCGTTGAGGAAAGTTATTGTTTCAAATGAGTATTATTTCAATTGAATATTGTTGTTTATATCATTCCTCAGCCCACTATTCAAAAAACGACACTTCGTATGTAACAACCCAGTAGTTCATATGACTGACAGATGACAAGATAAGGCATTGGTTTTCAATCAGTTTGTCGGGACACTCCTGTGTATCGCAGACAGACGTTGGTATATTGCAATTTTTCAGAAATTTAAATACCAAGAAAAAATGTTAAAACCCTTGAAAGACATATGTTCAACATACCTACGTAAAATCAGTTTTCCTGTTAAATGAAATTTATTATTAATTTCAGGTCAGTTTTTTTGCTGCTTTTTTCAGAACGCAGATATCGTTTTACAACTAAAGCGTTAAGTAAGCGGCATGGATCGGAAATAGCCTACTGATATGTCTCCGTAGTCAAAGTAGCCAGGCGTTGTCCACGTCAGACGGGCTCCTAATGATGCAAGATTAGATTTCAAATCTTATAGGAGGCTTGTTCTTTATTTCTGATTCATGCAGCTACCTACTTTTTTTCCAGATTCATACGATTGTAGAATGTGAGAAAAAAGAAGGCAGCAACATTCACACCCCTGATAAATCAATCAAATTTAGTCGTGACAATTCCTTATCGAATAAATTTGGACACTTTCTGATTGCTTCGTTATTCGAGATCTGAGCTGTCTATTTAACGATTGACAAAAAACAAACAAACAATAGTTTGAAGTCAATAGTAATGAAAATGCTTCATTTAAGGAATTTGGACATTTAACTGGAATTTCCTGAGATTTTTTCATGTGAAAAATTCAGCAAAATTTCCCTAATCTTGAGTTTTATTTTTCACGCATGCGCATTTATGGTGCCAGTGGATTGAATTTATCTGTAAATGCAATTGATTCATTTTTACAAAGTTATTGTTAACAAACAAACCGTTTAAAAAAAACCCCTGTGATATCACGTGGAAGAGATATGAAATATACTGGAATCTTGCCTGTCATCAGAGGGAGTTCTATTGTTGGAAACATACTATTGCTATTGTAAGTAATATCAGGTTTTGTCAATCTTAGTCATCCATACTTCGGTTGTCTAATGAGACACACTTAAATTTAAGCAGGCTTTCATCACGTATAGATAAGTGATGCTAACTTACCGGCAGACCTTTTGTATCTCATCCCCCCATCTTCTGTCTGGTCTTTTCATACTGTATTTAATGTCTCATGGGCACCAATTGTTTAAACATTTGCTCAATCTGCTGTCATTCCTTCTTGCTAAGTTTCCAGTACATCTCTATTCTTGAATGATATCTTTCACGCTAGTCTGTTCCAAGATCCATGTTGATCTTTTCAATCTCTTAGATTTCTTCCGATCATTTCTCTCTCCATGAAGCATCGTGCAATTCCAAGTTAGTTTCTATGTTCTATATCCTCACATCATAGCTGGTATTATGCACGATTGTGTATATTGCCTCTTGAGCATATTGGCAATGTGCTTTCCAGTATGTCTCTATTTACACCAAATGCTTTCCAGTATTTTTCACTTTACCTATTTAGATCTCTCAACATTTTTTGTAAATCATCTGATGCTTATGTCATAATTAAAACGTCATCAGCGAATATTGAATGATTGAAATATTCTCCGTCTATGTTCACTCCCACCCCTTCTCATTTAGATTACTGAATAACGCTTTCAAGACTCGCAGTAAATAGTTTGGGTAGTGTTGCATATCCTTATCTCACTCCTTTCCTTATACATCTTATTTGTTATTAGTAATTGTATTACTATTAGTAATTGCTGCGTCATTTGCATATATGATCCGGATGACTTGTATGTAATTCTCGTTGACACCTTGTTCCTGCATTGAGTTCGAGATTGGCGTGTATTCTACCGAGGAAAATGATTTTTCATAATCAACAAAAGCCAAGCAAAGTGGTTTGTTGTATTCTGATGCTTTTTCGATCAGTTGATTTATTTTGTGTGGGTGGTCTATTGTTGAATAGCCACTCCCCAAGCCTGCTCGTTCGTGTAGTTGATTTGAATCTAGAATGTTTGCTAATCTCTTTGTAAGTATTTTATTTATTTATTTATTTTTCATGCAAAGTAGGATCACTATTCCTTGAGGTACATTTCTTTGTCGTAGATACCGTATGAATAGCTGCGCTAGTCCATAGTGAAAGATCTCCTCATCATATCCAAGAAGGTATGTCGTTATGCCATCCACGCCTGAGATTTTGCCGCTTCATATTTCGAATGAAAACTCGTACGGTCCAAAATGAAAGTATTACTAACAGATACTCTGCGAGAAACTAGCAAAGGACGAAATAGTATTTGCACTGCGAAATATATATATATATATATATATATATAGATATATATATAGATAGATATTTGATGATGGGACTGCTTACACACACTCACATACATATTATATAGATAAAGATAATTTGTAAGTGTGCATACATTACGTACACATCGTGAGTAATTACTGAGGGTAGGCAGTCGAACTATAAAAAAAAACTGCCAAAACAAAAGCCTTTACACGCCTAAAATCCACTATATGTTTTAATAAACCGAACTAAAAAGTTCCCAAGAAAGCAGTACTTGAGTTTTTATTGCAGTTTAAGATGTCTCAGGTGCAGGGTATTATTAAATTTGCATCAGAATACCTTGGGACAAAAAAGATATTAAATTGATTCTAATTTTCCAAGAATTCATCTTTTATGATACGAACACATTTCGTTTTTCTCCGATAGCTTTTGAGATATCATAAAATTAAATACGGGAAGGATTCGCACGTACAAAAATATCTCCACAAATCTTTTTCACGAGGTAATCTTTTCATAAATAGATTCAGTAACCAATATATAAGTAACAAAAGTTTTGTTAAACTCTATGAATTAGTTGAATGTGTGTAAATTCTTAAAATGTGAGCGTATCTAATCATATAAGGAGCTTAAATGCATTCTTTTCTGTTTATTCATTTGTTTGTTTGCGTTCAAATGGGACAATTTATTTATCTATTGTGACATTAAAATAGAAATTACGCCATAGAAACTCTTGAGACTTCATGTCTGATCATCGTTGATCAAAACAGCTCGAAATGAGCTGAGACATTTGAAAAACTTAAAATTGGGATACTTGAATCATCAAAAATAAATTACCTAATAAGATAGGTTTAGGCTACTTAGTGCCGACCCATATATAAATAACCCTGTAATTTCTGACGCATATATTCTAGCATATATATATATATATATATATATATATATATATATATATATATATATATATATATATATATATATATATACTGGGAATTTTCCAATTGTTTTTCTACGCGTTTTTTATGTCAACACAAGTTTCAAAAACGAATACCGTACTTCATCATGCATAATGCGAGAAAATCAATTTAAATCAGGGTCAAAATCGGGGACGGGTGTAGCATTGAATTCGAGAGTTAAATAAATGATATAAATATGCGTATTAATGACTTTTAGCTACAAAAAGTGAGGGTCGTTTTATAATCGAGATTGCATTGTACTCGGGCAACCACGATTATTCCGTTTTCTATGATACGGACGAAACTTTCTTCATCATTTTCAGTGTTGAATTTTGAAATAACAAGATAGGATAGATGACTGATTGTAGCAGAGTATTTCTGATGTTTATTCCATCTACCAAAGGCTGGATTTGCTCAGTTAACGTCTACGGCTTTTATCGTTGTCCACAGCACGTGGGTGGCTAAAGGCAATACTATTTTTTATATATTCTATACTGAATCACAAGAGAAACATGCTCAAGATGAAAATAATACCACCTCTGTTCAGTAATAACTGTTATCAAGTGGGTGCAAAAATAATTGCGTATTTTGTTATTATTAACTTTGATGCTTATTTTTGGAATAAACTATTATTTAACCATGTTTATGTGATATATCATTTTTAAGCGTGAATTTCACTCTGTTTATTTAGGCTTAACGTGATTTTTTTTCGCTATTTATTCTGGTTTATTTGAGTCTGTCAAATCAGAGATGAAAAAAAGCAACCTGCCACAGTAGGTACTCACAGCACTGCACATATAAGAAAGCAGTTCTTTTGTATGATTTCAAAATTGGACGTGAAGCAAAGAAACTGCTCGCAATAACAACCAAGTATTTGACTGGAGGAAATTGGTTCAAGAAATTTCGAAACGTCCTCCTGTGATTGACAACATGCATTTGAGGGCCATTATTGAGACGGTCCCGCGTAAAACAATCCGAAAGGTTGCAGAGGAACTAAGTGTTGACCATTCAACGGTCGCTTGACATTTGTACCAAACTATAAAAGCAAAACAGCTGGACATGTCTTGCAAATATCCCTGGATGAAAAACAACCACAAAAAAAGCTCGCATTTTGCATGAATGATCCTGTCGAGATGGAACGGACTAGACAACAAAATTGTACCTCACCTAATTTAGTCACCAGACCTCTCTTGGACCGATACCACTTTTATAAGCATTTCGACAACTTACGACAGGACATTTTCTAAAAACGGGTTTTGTTATTTGGGGAAACGTAAAATAAAAAAAATGTTTCAGGTTTATTTTACTTCCTAAAATTTTGTATTAGCACTAGCAGACACAGGATTTGCCAATCCCTAGACAAGTAAGAACCTTTTTTTTTTATTTTGGAAAATTCATAATATTTTTTATGGAATAAATTATTCTCATCTTATATATATATATATATATATATATATATATATATATATATATACATATACATATATATATATATAAATATATATATATATATATATATATATATATATATATATATATATATATATACATATATATATATATATATATATATATATATAAAGTACATAAATCCTACCCTCCAACACACACAAATGCACATAAACACGCATATATATATATATATATATATATATATATATATATATATATATATATATATATATATATATATATCATATAGATCATAAATGCATTGCAATCTTTGACATTTTTTCTTTCTGTTTTTGTTTGTTTCTATCTTTTGTTATTGTTAGATAGCGAGTAAAGCTCAATAATATATTGCCAGTACCCGTTGCTTTTATAACTATAAGAGAGGCTTCGCGAAAAAAATGTCACATTACAAGGGGTTGTGGATGAGAGAAAAAGCTTTAGGTGCCCTGATCTAATCTATCAAGGTAGGCCCTGCATATAAATACACACGTCGCCAAGTGAAATCGTATTATTGGTATAAACATATTCACATGCGAAATCAGTCAGTACTGCCTCTACAGAGAATTACTAAGCACAGTTTAGGCTCAGGGCCACATCCTTGCCAGTCTGTCAGACCAGCTTGCTAACCATCCTCCTTGGAGGGGCGCTCTAGAAACATAAGCCCTCGCTAGGGTTCAAACGGGGCATTTAACCTCCCCTGGATAGGGCCTTTTCGCCATGTCGAGTGAATTTCGAAGTTGGAACTTTATAAAGGCTGGGCATTAAGGGATCCCTATAAACAGAGAGAGAGTTCGGGACAATTTGTAGTTGAGGCACTCCCTAGTCCCTTATTTGACAGCTAACAACCGGATACGTCTTTTTGTTTTCCCCGGGAATATATCGTTGCCCTTCCTTGGAAAAGTTGCAGAGGACGCCCATGTCAACAAACACTAAGCCGAGCTTAGTCTGGTACAAGGCCATAGTAACAGATAGAACTCACTATTCCTGCCGGTGGCTCTTCGAGATGAGCTTGTTAATCCACCTGCAAATATCTAAGCTTGAGTCTGATTCGAAACAGCAGTAATGGGGCGCCCGGTGATAATCAAACTCACTACATCAGCGGGAGAATCTCACCAACCATCACGCTACGGCAGGTACCCACAGCACTGTACTTATAAAATCCAATATATCAAACGGCTTTAAATATACACCTGCATACAAGTGCTATAAATAACCACCAGAAGACTTACCCCCCCTCACAAAAAAATAAGTTATCTGTTATTCCGACAACTCGTGACTTTACTCTTTACCGCACACACCAGCGTCTATTTCAACCCATCCACTTATCTACCGCTTTACTTACCTAAGCGCACTTAATCTATTCGTAATATCTATAATTAAGGAAAATAAACTTGGGGCCCTACGTTTAAGGGTAACCCTAGACTGGAATCTGGAAGGAGAGAAAACGTAAATTTTCAGCGGCTGTAGCATTGATCTTATGGCCGATACCCGTTTGTCTGTGAAAAATTGAAGGGGAATAAAATGAGTTATTCCCACCCCCACCCACACGCACAAACGCACACATACATGTACACACATACATGTACACACATACGCACGCGCACTCTCTCTCACACACTCAATTCCAAGCAAAAAGAAAAGAAAGAAATATTAAGGTTAATTATCTTATTTATCAAGTAATAGATCAGAAAGAATGTCCCATGCCCGTCCCGACACCGATAGATTTCACGAGAGAGAGAGAGAGAGAGAGGGGGAGAGAGAGGGGGGGAGAGACTGAGAGAGACAGAGACAGAGACTGGGAGAAAGAGATAGACAGAGACAGAGGCTGGGAGAAAGAGGAACAGAGATTGAGAGAGAGAGACAGACAGACAGACAGACAGAGACAGAGATAGAGAAAGACAGAGACTGAGAGAGATAGAGACTGAGAGACAGAGAAGTAGAGAGACAGAGATAGAGAGAGAGAGAGACAGACAGACAGACAGACAGACAGAGACACAGACAGAAACCGAGAAAAAATAAGGACAGGAAAAAGAAGACGAATAAGTGGCGATTGGTTAGGGAAATAAATAAAGAAGCAAAATAGAAAGGAAGAAAGAAAAAAAGAAAGGAAGAAAGAGAGAAAGATAGAAAGAAAAATAGAGACGAATTAATCTTACTTCACTGCGACGTTCCGCTCCATCCCACCCCGTCCAGAGAGAGAGAGAGAGAGAGACAGACAGACAGACAGAGACAGACAGACAGACAGACAGACAGACAGAGGGGAGTCAAAAAAAAGACCAGAAGAAAATGTAACAAAAGGTAAAAATAAAGATAGCAATATTTAGATAAATAAATGAATAAATAAATAAACAAAAAGAAAGAATGAAAGAACGAAAGAAAGAAAGAACGAAAGAAAGAAAGAACGAAAGAAAGAAAGAAAAAATCCAAGAAAATCCAAAAACAAAAGAAAAACAACAGAGCAATAAATAAAAGGATTCCTTTTTTTTTCCTCCATTTTTCGGTTGGAAGTTGAGGTGAAGATTAAATATCTTCTCTCCCACTCTCTGTGTCTCTATCTTCTGACACTCACACACTTGCTTCTTCTTTTTTTATCTCTCCCTCTCTATTTCCCTCTGTGTGTCCCTCTTTCCCTCCCTTCCCCCTTTTTGTCCCCACCCCCACATGTACACTCTCTAACCCTTTCTACTTCTTATGTACAGAGTTGTACGTACACAATCATCATTCCGGAGGACGCGAGATCTAAGGGTCTTCTCTTCTAAGTATCAATGTAAAGCCTGCAATTTAGTCAAAGCTTCGCCACCCGTAACGTATCTATCTACCCGGTTTATATTCCACCCACCAGTGTTCGGCTCAGTTACCCCCGGCGTTGAGACAGTTTAGGGACGATAAAAATCGGGAAGACCCTGTATTTGCTGGGCCGCCCGGGTGAGAATTGTGGGGCTGGCAGTCATCAGTCTCAGGCCGATTGTGTGATTGTTTGAACTTTTGCGCAGGTCTGTCTCTCTGTTTCTATCCATCCATCCATCCATCCATCCATCTATCCATCTATCTATCTATTTGGGTTGGTGCAAAAATAATTGCGGGTTTTGTTACTTTAAACTCTGATGCTTATTTTGAAATGAAGTATTGTTTAGCTATGCTCATGAGAAATATACTATTTCAAAGTGTGAATTTCACTGCATTTATTTAAGCTGAACGTTATCTTGTCACTATTTATACTGGTTTATTTGAAGCTATCAAATCAAAGATGAAGGGGAAAAAAAAGCAAATCCGAGCAGTTTGGTTGTATAAGTTTGAAATGGGACGTGAACCAGTGGAAACTTCAGAACAAATCGACTCAAAATTCAAAACGTATTCCCGACGTTTTTTGAAGATCCTCCCTGGATGAATTTTTTTTTGGAGGTGGGGGGGGGTCAATTCAAGTATATGCTTAATTGATCCCTCAGACAGCATTCAAACTTTTTTTTGATTGATCATACCCAAAAGACGTTGGTCAGTTGATGGTTTCTGTAGCGTGACAGAGCAGATCTATCAATCTATCTATCAATGTATCTATCTATCTATCTATCTATCTCAGTTCATCAACAGATCAGTTCACATTCACAAATCAATCAGTCTATTCCTCGGTTGAACAGTTTCAGTCAGTTTATATCTCTCTATGTCATAGTCTATTTACATCTATTTACTATCTATCGATCTATCTATCTATCTATCTATCTAGCGATCTTGCTCGAATCAGCACGTGTATCGGAGGTGTTTGCAAATTTACCGATGATCGAATGTCGTATCGGTGTTAAACTATCAACCCTCCAGTTATTGATTTACGGTGGTAACATGAACGTCCCTTGTAGACAATAAATGTGTTTACTTACAAATTCTGCGATAGGCAAGTATTGTAAATCTTCACCTGTCACCCTTGGCTTCGTTTTCATGGTATCCGTACGAATCGATCTATCTACTCTGAGGGGAATAAGTATTTGGAAACTTGCGAAATTCTCATTTAATATACTTTGATATACACTTCAAATTTACACAGGCAATGTATTCTGATAAAAAATCAGCAATTACAAAGAAAAAGTACATATTTTCTAACATACGATGCAGAATTAAATATAAACGAAAATAACGGTGGGGAAAAATACCATAGACATGTTAGTTAAGAAGAAATAGATGACTAGATCTTTTTGCACCTGTCAGATTCCAGTAATACTTCACTATGGAAAGATGCCACCGCTGTCATCATTCACAACCGGCAAAGAGGCTATCTTATTTGAAGGAAAGGAGCTCTCAACCGAACAAAAGAATAAGTAATTAAGCAACATAATGAAAGTTTGGGGCAACAAGGCCAAAATATTAAATGTTCCCGTCGGTACCATTGGATCTATAATTCTCAAGTAGAAGAAATTTGGCGCCACCAAAAAACTTCCTTGAACTATTACTCCGCGGGAAAATTTCTTCACAAACAACTTGAAAAGTGCCAAGAAAAGTCAAAGCGAATCAAATAATAACTAGAAAGTAGATCCAAGATTATTCAAGAGCAGCTGGAACATGGTTTACTAAGAAGATATTTGTAATGCGCAGCTTAGGAATGGTACGAAATCCCATACCCAACGGGAAACACCTTCGTTGAAAGAAATAATCAACGGGATTCGCTGATGGAGTTCGCTCGTGATCATTAAGAGAAGCCTAACTACTTTTAGTTCTTTGGTCGTACGAAATAAAAAAAGAAATCTTTTGGGACGCCAACAAGTATAGAAGAAGATAGATACGCCTATGATCAGAAAGAGCATCACCCTCACTGTGGAATCCCGGTGGTCGAAGTATCATAGTTTGTAAGCATTTCTCTTTCGATGATAGTTGATTGAAAGAACAGTGAATACCGGGACGTGTCGGGGTATTTCGGAAGCAGATCTCTTTGGTGCAACAGTTGGGGTTTGAAGGGATGGGGTTGGATCTTTCAAAAAAAAAAAAATAATAACCAGAGTATAAAGCTAAAGTAACACGCGAATGGCTTGTTTAGAACGAGGCAGGGGTATTTCAGTCACCTAGTCGATCTCCTAACTGGAATTCAATCAAATGAATGGCAAAACTTGAAAGATCGATGGTTTGAAGGTTGTTAGCGAGTTAGAGTGAGCAAAGATTTCAATATAATGTTGCGAAAGGTTCGTGAAAGATTACGAAAAACATCTCCAAGCAGTAATTGTAAACCATAGCTATGCAGTAAGGTATTAAAATATGAAATCAAAGTGTCCGAATACTTTTTCCTCCATTACTTTTGTTTATATCTTTCTGCACTATATGTTTGGAAGTACATGTTTTTCTTGGTAATTGTTAATTTTATGTGAAAATACATTACATGTGCAGATTTGAAGTAAATGTAAACAGCAGAAGTATATTGATTGAATATTTTGCAAGTGTCCAAATATTTATTACCCCCTATTCTATTTATCTATCTCTCAATCTAACCATCAACCTATCTACCCATCCAAAACTTTACTGTATTTCTAATCTCATACATGTATATGTATATAAATAGAGTTGACTTTTAGCCCCTTCCTTGCTTATACACACACACGTATCTGCACACACAGGCATATATATATATATATATATATATATATATATATATATATATATATATATATATATATATATATATATATAGAGAGAGAGAGAGAGAGAGAGAGAGAGAGAGAGAGAGAGAGAGAAAGAGAGAGAGAGAGCACTTTGGTGGATGAGGATTTTCTGTCTGAATGAATATATCGCTCAAATTCAGCCTCACTGACCACCGTAGTCCAGAGGTAGAATATCGGCCTCCGGGTCCAATGTGAGGGTTTCAATTCTGCCTAGCGGTACTGGATGGGATAAAAGTCTATAGCCACACTGAAGAGACGTAATACATCGAAACAGCTGTCTGTTATATATATATATGTATATAATTATGTATGTGTGTGTATATACACACATATGTATGTATGAATGCATATATGGAGTGAAGATTGTTTGGTAATACATACGACTCATTATGTAAATGAAATATCACCAGTCATATGTATTACCAATCTTCATTCCAATTGTACTCAATACTTTGAGTAGAGACAATAGCGAAACAAAGTTTTAACCATTGTTATAGATCAAAATCTATTTATATTTTTATTTTTTTATATATATATATATATATATATATATATATATATATATATATATATATATATATATATATATATATATATATATATATATATATATATATATATATATATATATATATATATATATATATATATATATATATATATATATATATATATATATATATATATATATATATATATATATATATATGAAAATAGGTGGATGAATTCTGCAATAAAGGGTTGAATGAATTTCAAATAGGTGTGAAAAAGGAAAGCCAAACTTTTTAGTTATGGTTCTGAGGTATAATAGTTTCTAAGAAGCCTTGAGTAGTTTCGTACATCTTCTCCAGAAGGCTGATGTGATTCTATTTCTAGTCATCATTTTCCACTGTCCAGTAATATATATATATATATATATATATATATATATATATATATATATATATATATATATATATATATATATATATGTATGGCACAAATGAGGCTAGCAGTATAACATGATATAATAATATATCAATAATATAAAGCCACTTCCGAAATGTAATGGATTTATTTCATAGAGTGCTAGATACATTTTACTCATGAAGTTAAGTTGTTTTAGAGTAGAGCTGATGAGGCCCGAAGAGGGCAGAAACATGAGCTAGTTTGTGTAGCGAATCCACATTCTACTATATATATATATATATATATATATATATATATATATATATATATATATATATATATATGTATATTACAAATCTGGGATGCAATATAACATAGTATAATATGATGCAATATACGATGCATAATGGGTTTATGGAGTGCTGGATGTATTCAACTCTAAATGTTAAGTTGGTTTAGAGTAAAGCAGGAGATATAGTAGAATGTATACAAACACGTTTATGTTTCTCAAACATAAACGTATTTATATAGCGAATCTCCATTCTACTATATATATATATATATATATATATATATATATATATATATATATATATATATATATATATATATATATATATATATATATATATATCAAATCGCTAAGTTTGTCAATGTGTCCCCTCCCCTTGAACATTTGCGCAGCTCAATCAAATTTGGCACAAATTGGGCATGCATACTCTATGGTCTTTTGGGGAATGTTTTAAATTGAAAATTTTGGACGATTTTCACATAGCATGATAGAAGGGGGTTCTTTTCATCATGTAACTCTTCTGTTGAACTTGCACTCGCTTCAGCAGTGCATATGTTAAAATTAGAAAGATACGAAGAAGATTAATATGGCCCCAGTATGACACACAGATTCGTGAAGAGTTCCATAGATTTCATATACGGCCAAATTGCATTGGATAACCGGTTCTCGTAAGATCACCGAAGTTAAATGATGCCTGGTCGTTGCTGAGATGGGTGACCGTCTGGGAATGCCAGGTGACGTATGCAGCAACGAGATAGCTCTGCAGTTTGTGCTCTGACGTTGATTTACAGAACATCTCACAAAGTTAGGGTCGGACTGTGTACCCAGTCTCTTTCTCAAGCACCAGCTGCATCATGGGGGCACATGACAGTGTGCTCTCCAAGGGGGGCGCCACACTTGTTTCGAGTGGCAGTGATCATGTAATGCAATACTACACCTTTATTTTCATTCAATTGTGCACCTCCCAAGAAAGCAATATATGGCGAAAAAACAAAAAAACAAACAAAAAACGCTCAAAATAATGTAAATATCTTCTAAGTTTTAATTTTAGATCTGACTACAAGAAAATAGCCTGAAGTTAGTTTTAAGAATATAAATACTACTTTTGAGAGCAAAAAAAAAAACATTTTTAAGATCATTCGAAACTTTTGTGAAAAAATAAGATCGATTCTGAAATTAAAATTACTTAAAAAATAAGAAAATTCAATAATTCTTTTACGGGAATCAGTTACTACAAAACGATTTCTTTACTCATTTATCAAAATATATAACTTGCTTTCTACTTAAAATATAATGAAACATTTATTTGCTCCTGAATAATTATTTTACGATAATCAAAACAAAGTTCCGATCGGACCTTAGTGCTCTTCTTAAGTTGTTATGGATGATCAGAAGAGAAAGAAAAACTGATACAGTTATATTTATTGTTACTTCAAAAAAATGTATTTATATTGTTTTTGTAAGCAGAAGTGGGAAATTCTATTTACGTCGGTAAATATGTTTAACTAGTTTTCTTTCCCTTTCAGAGAGGTAATAAAAATGAAATGAAAAATGCTTATCTGTCTCCCGTACTAACATATTGCTTCAGGTATGAACGAAATAAGAAATAAAATTCTATTGAAAATATGCGGGTCATTAGATTTTCTCGAAATTTACAATTCTCGTTAAATTAAACACAGTTTTATTCAATATCAAAGTTTTGCGATTATTCACGGAGAATGAAGTTTTTTTGTGAAAATTATATTTACGTTGGTATTTGGGCAGATATGTTGAACTGTTTCACTCTTTTTCAAGGAGGTAATAAAAATGAGATAAAATTTTCTCACCCGTCTCCTGCACTTATTATTTTCTTAAGGCATGTACAAAATAAGAGATAAAATTCTATTTAAGATATCCAGGTCATTAGATTTTCTCAAACCTTACAATTCTCGATTAATCAAACACAGTTTTATTTAGCAATAAAGTCTCGTTATCTTTCTCCAAGGACATTTTAAAAAAAATATATATTTAAGAACATTTATCCATAAAATAATCTTTTAAAAAGATTCTTTTGAAAATCATACTAAGAGCATTTTTTCTGCTCAATTTTCAAGTCCACAATGTAATCTATTTTTAAGAAAAGCAACTCCAAAATCCCCAAATGAAAAACGTTTTAATGTTATTGATTTTCAGGTAAATTCAAGTCATAATTCGTCAAAAATTTCTCGGATATGATTTTAACCGATTTAACTTTTCCAGGGATTTGGCTTCATAGTTATTTCATAGATAATTATTTATTCACACAATATTTGATAGAGATTTTCTAAAATTGAATAAACTTGATTGATTTGAAAAAAAAGTTAATCAATTTTCCTTTAAAAATACCCACTCCCTAATCTTATTAAAATATGATTATTTATTTAATTTTTAGTAAGATTTTAGAATTTGCATGTGTTTTGAATACAAATTTTATTTATGAAAATTATTGCTCATTGTTTACACTATGTAAACAATTTGTTCAAAGACACAAATCTCCGGTTCTAAACGTGGGAAACAAATAATTCTTTGAAGAAAAAATTCTTCACTCATTCTTTTTAGGAATGGGATGATGATTTCTTACGATGAAAATAATTCTTATACAAGTATTGAACATTTTGTCTCGTCACATATCACTTTTTCGTCAAAAGTTTATGTGGTGCGTGACGTGTATGTACTTTCTATTGTTTTTCATATCATGTTATACTAGCTACGGTTACCCGGTAGGAAAAATCCAAATCTAACAACACTTGAAAACAAATGATTTAATGAAATATAATCATAATATGTAATGAAATGAACAAAGAGGGCTGCGGTAGGGATAACGCTCACTCACGGGTGAGATCGACACAGGTCAGCATGCATCCTTGTACTAGCTTCTGTCTCACCCTCTAAAACACTGAAAAATTAATTTTCCTCAAGACTGGGAATTCATACTCTCACTCCTGCTGTTAGCGGTTTGCACGTGGAAGTGGATTATCGGATTTACATTGGGAGGGGTAGATTGGGATTAATAATAGAGTCAAGGTTTTGCTCGAAGAAAAAAACATGTTTTATCGTAAGGCCAGGGTTAATTTCCTAATGGGAAGAACAATTCACATCCACGGTTACCTATGAGGAATGGAAAGTGAGGTTGAAGTTCAGCATTATAGCTTACATTATAAATAAAATTGATTCTTATAAAAGCTTCAAATATTCATTTCTTTCTCAAACGTGACAAATTTCCAGCAGGAGTTGAGGGACTAATAAACTGAATACACATGAAATTAGAAGAAAGAAATGAAAAAAAAAAAAATAAATAAATACTCAGTTTCGAAACATTAGCGTATTTTTGCTTCTATCAATCATAGTTTTATTTTCATGTGAGCGCGAACGTAGACCCTACGAATTTATCCATCCAAAATTTGACCTAGAAATATTCGCTCTGGAAAATTTCTATGATTCCAGTTCTCTACTCATAAGAGAACAAACTTATACGTATATTTTGTATTTTGTCATCAGCCTTTAATAGTCCGTCGTTGGACATAGAGCTTCTTCAGGATTCGCTACACCTTTCTATCATGGGCATTGCTGAGCTAATACTTTCTGAAATTGTCTAGTTCGTCTCGCCATCTTATATTCTACCGGCCATGATCTCTGGAGATCCACTTTGTGAGTCGTGATGTCCAGCAGCTGTCGGCCTTTCTTGCAACATAATCAACCCATTGCTATTTGAGTTTTCTAATGGCTTTTATGATGTCTTGAACTCCTGATTTTTCCCTAACATATTATGCTGTCTTGTGATCTCTCCATATGATGTAGGATTATTTCATGTGCACGTTGCATGCTTGTCACTTTGAGCGTCAGTCTCTCAGTTACGTTCCACGTTTCAGCTCCATAGAAGACTATAACCCTTCTTTTTTGGATTTATGGGATTTTCTTGCCCTAGACGGTTGAGCTTGCTCTACCTAAGGCTTGTCATCCTAGAGTGATTCTCCACTTGTTTTCCTGTTCTTTTGAGAATTTCGTGAAGGTTCATTGTCTTAGGTAGATGTAGTGGAGTACTTTCTCCAGCTCTGCGTTTTCGATTTTGATCGTTGCGTTTTTATCTTGTTTGCGGTACATGACATTTGTTACACTGAAGTTCTTGTGGAGGCCAACTTT
>OY735209.1:18150878-18160878 GCA_963457665.1 Thysanoteuthis rhombus
TTTTCCTTCACATATTGACGGAAGATCGCCACTAATCAGCGTAAAAGTAGTAAGAAACAGCCGTTGTCAGATTCTATCAGTCCTTCCATTCCTTTCTCAAAACGTACAAGCCAAATAAATCAGGTCTTTTAAGAACGAAACACCGAAAGCAATAACAGTTGCGCTGGTTTATATTTTGCTGATTTGATTAATCGCAAATTTGCCATCAATAATTGAATGGGATTTTTTATTTTATTTTGCATATTGCTATGGATAATCACCGCTTACTATAAACACTGTATAGTATTATATACAGTATTAACATTTATATTAATATATAATATTCGTGTATGTTATACGATTTTCAAAACTACAGATGAGAAGTGCGATAGCAAAATGTAAACAAAATCATACACTAATAAGAGCATTGGGTATTATGCGTGCATTACTTCACCGTTACATCTCCTTAAATATATAAATGAATTTATTTATACAAGACATTTTAACAGTTCAAGTACAGGCATACTCTCTCTCTCTCTCCCATCTCTGTCTTTCTCTCAGTAGAGGTTTATTGATTTATTTTGTATACAGCACAGTATTGATAGTATTGAAGTGTTTCATGGATGTTAAATGTACTGTATTGTGAGTATTACATTCCAGAGAGTACAGTACAGTACTGTAATAAGTGTTCAGCTTTCGCAGGGAGTCGAGAATTATTTGCAAAATTGAAACTTCGAAGGGTCTGAATAACCGCGACTTTGGAGGGACACTTATTTTCTTATTCCTTTTTTATTACCTTAAGTATTGCTTTCGTTTGTTTTTGTTTTTTTTTTTTTAAACAATATCAGATTCTATCAAATTATCCAGCATGGATTATGAACAATTGACAACAAACAAAAGAAATTTAAAAAAAACAAAAAAAACAAAAAAAACTCAGTACACGAACTCAAAACTGTCTATTTTAATTTTCTGTTGGAATTACTGTTATCATTCTTTCTTTCAACAACTTCCCCTTTAAAAAAAAAAATGTGAGCAAAATATGCCATTTTCTTTTTAACGGGCAACTCCGTCTATTTCCGTTGTCACCACGGAGAACGTGCTGGCGCGCACGACTGCTATTAGCACACGTTTATTACTTGAGATGCCACTTGCAGTGATTTCTTCGCAAATGGCAACCTGATCTCGTCGGCCGTATTATCGCCCAGCATGCCGAGGAACAGAGAATAGACAAGTATTGCCCGCTGACCGATAGCTACGAGTATGTCTCGTCTCGCAGAACTATTTAGGTAGGAGCGGGTAGATTCTATTAATGATATAGCTATGATGCTGAACTCTCCAAAATCATTTATCAGAAACACAAAAAAAAAATAATAATCTAAATGTAATTAGAAATGCTCCCCCAACCCCCACCAAAAAAGAATTCTTCACAACAGAAGTAACCTGATACTTCAAAGCCGCAGCCTCAGCTTTTCGAAAGTTTGCCTTACCTTCCATCATCCCAACCTCCGCAGACAAAGCCTAACATAGCCCCATCAGCATTTTCGAAGGTGTGGGAACGCCCTGGATCTTTTTGTTTAAATTAACGGTAAATGCTTTTTCGCTGCACGCCATTCCAGGTTGTGCAAGGTTTCTAAAGGAACTCCTTACTAGTAGAGGAATCCTGTATTAAATAATTAGATTTGGCATTGAATCTGAGGAGGTGTAAGTGGCTGAGAGGTTAAACGCACAGTGAATGGGATCGGCTGTTATCGCAAAAATGCCCACGAGGAAGGCACGTGTCCATCACTTTCCCACCACCAATACGTCATGGGCAAGAGAGTTAGGGAAGGTCCACCATTCCTCCCAAAGTCTCCTTGATCGGAGGAGGGAAGTTTATTTCTCTTTGACGGGCTTGGCAAGCTGGAAATGGGTTATGTTGCGGTTTTCCCTTGTACAATGAAAGAGAGTGTTAGACGACGCACGGAAGTAAAGTGACCAACGTCTCCATCAGCCCACGTCACCTCGTACATAAGTGGAAGGTTAAGGAAAATTAGTGTAAATAAATTGACCAACAGGTATGGTCTCAAAAATAAAAATTGGTCATTTTCTTTCTTATGGAAAAAAGTAGTCCGGCTAGCAACCATCTTTACTTTAAACAAAAAAATAACATTTACTGAAATATGAGTTGTTGGAGCATTTATATGCCACGAGTGGTGAAAACAGAACGAACTCCAGTATGGTTGTTTTCCAACGTTGGCCAATATTAAGACTTTTTTTTTGTCTGAGAATACGGCTTAAAAGTCTTAAGTTATCAAAAATGTCTGCTTTTTTATTTTGTAATGCAGAAACATTTAAAAGCCATTGGAACATTCTATTAACGAGATGCAACCAAGTTTATTTGTTTTTACTTTTTTGTTTTTGAACCAAAAGTCGGGCCACCTTGTTGGAATATGAACGAACGCCAAGGATAAGAATTACTAAAATTCTTAAATTCAGATTAGACGAGTCACAGTAAGGGAGAGATAGATAGATAGATAGATAAAGAGAGAGAGAGAAAGGGAGAGAGAGAAAATGAGAATAAGACAGGGAGAAAATGAGAGAGAGAGAGAGAGAGAGGGGAGAGGAAGAGAGAGAATAATTGCTATTGGCCCAGTGTAGGATTGGCTGACATGATGGTAAGAGAAATGGTTGGCTAAATCTGTCTGGGTGTGTTACAAATGAAGTGAGTGAGAGGAAGCAGAAGGATATATATATATATATATATACATATATATATATATATATATATATATATATATATATATATATATATATATATATATGTGTGTGTGTGTGTGTGTGTGTGTGTGTGCATATGCGTATATGTGTACATGTATATATATGTGGGGGGGATACGTAAATATATACATTCATATGTGCATACGAATATATGCATCAACAAATACGTGCATATAGCCGCTTCTGTGTATATGTGTGCATTCATAAAGGGCGGCTACCTTAGCGCGGCAGATAGCTGGCTCGTCTTGCAGACCAAATCACACATGAAGTGAGTATAATTTTCACTAAGCACCTCACTACCTTGGCCTTGTTCCAAACTGAAACCAGCCAATCAAATATAGACTTTATGTCGTATTTTGCATTTGTGTGTATTCAAAATAAATACCCCATCTGTCAGACTGCACCTCTTCCTTGATGTAGAGTCTGCCCTGGTGTGTGCGGTATAGTCTGAGGGTACCAGGTATTTTTTTGTCTTAGACGTTCATGAGAAAAAAAACTTTGTGTTGTATTTCACATTAACTGGGTACGCATCATTAAGATCTGTAGATTGCCTATGCCTTCGGGTAATGACGGAATCTAAAATTAAATTCTACTCTGAGTACTAGAGATCCTTCCCCAAGACAGCACCTCCCTATTGCATCTAGAAAAGTTGGGTCAGAGGAACGTCTATGTTGCAACAGCACATACTGCATTTCTATGAATAAATAGAAGGGACTTTTCTCTGTTTTAGCCAAATATATCACCCCCAGATCTAGAACCCTCCATAAAAAAAAAACTGGACGAAGTATACATCTCAGGGAGGCTGGAGAATGCAGTGGCCGAAACGTAATGATGGAAATAGAAAGAATGCAGATATTAGTCATTTACCACAGTGAACGATGTTGAAAAGAGGAATACGTATTCGGTCGCGTCTGTCAGTTTGTTTGTTCGTCTGTCTGCACGATGTCTCATAAAGTACTGAATGGATTTCAATTAAATTTTTCTTGAACATTGGGTCATGGGGTGGGAAAGAGGTGGTAAAATTTGGGTGCGGATCCAAGAATTTTTTTTTTCTCCGATTGAGAGATATTTTTCCATTTCTTTTCAATTGTACGCTCATGACTGTCCACAAGATATCTCAAAAAGTTCTCAATGAATATCTATGAAATTACGTGGAGGGTGGGCAATAGACTACGGTAGATTAATTAAATTTTTTGGGTGGATCCATGCAAAAGTATCTCCTCTGCACCGTAGTTGATAGTCAAAACCACGTAATATTGTCATGATTTCGTGTCTGTTCACACAATTAATTTCGATGACGTTTCGGATGGCCATAGAGAACTAGGAGAAGTGATTAAATTTGGGGGCAGATTTTTGCACACTTAACCCCAGCTCCCACATGTCACAGTTACATGTCAAAATCATATATTGTCAGTTTCTTTTATCCTGTCAGGAAGATATCTCCAAAAGTTATCAATGAATTGCAATCACTTATTGTAGAAGAATGGACAATGAACTAAAGATGACTGAAGTAGATTGTAGAGCTGATCCATTCTGCTCCTATGTCTCAATTTATGTGTCCAAATCACATAATATCGATAAGATTCCTTGTCCGTCTACACGATATCTCCGATAGAACTGAATGGATTTCAATGAAATTTTGTGGAGAGGTGGACGATAGTGTAAGAGCAGCGATATCTCTGAAAGAACTGTATGATTTTCAATGAAATTTTGTGGAGGGGTGGACAATAGAGTAAAAGCAGCGATATCTCTGAAAGAACTGAATGATTTTCAATGAAATTTTGTGGAAGGGTGGACAATAAAGTATGAGCAGCGATATCTCTGAAAAAACTGAATGATTTTCAATGAAATTTTGTGGAAGGGTGGACAATAAAGTAAGAGCAGCGAGCTGAAATCGTTTTCGGATTGAGCGATGTTTTTTTTCCATTTTTCTTTTGATTTCATTTGTATTGTGAAATCTTATCGGTTGCACCATTTTGCATCGTTTCTTTTTTCATTTTTAGTTCCTTATTTCTATTTACTGTTGTGTTAACCGATAGGTTAGCCACTTGAACGTAGCGATCCTCTTACCATTATGTAAACACACACACACACACACACACACACACATATATATATATATATATATATATATATATATATATATATATAGTTACATATGACAGACAAGGAGCATCGTTTTAATCTTATAGTAACCATTTCTTGTTTCTATACAAGTGAACGAATATTTGCTTGCAATGACTATAATGCCATACCAAAAGTGAAAAAATCGTACACAAGAAGAAAAAGGTACTAAAAGATTAAGAAGATGCTCACTGTTGGTCATAATTAATGGAACATGTATCAAAGGATATTTGCTGTCTAGTTACACATTTTTATATATATGTATGTATATATGCACACACGCGATTATGTGTGTGTTTTTGTGTGATGATCGCTTGGCTCACTGAACGAAGATCCAGGGAAGTTTTCCAATTTCTTATCAGGTCCCATGGGTTCGTCTATGAATAGCCAAAATGCAAGCGCAATAGAGTCTCAAGTTGAGGTGCGGCACGCTCCGCGCCAACCTCATCCTTTAAACCAGGGGATCGCATGCTATATCCACCGGAGATCCATTGAAAGGGATATCGTAAATTCTGATATATATATATATATATATATATATATATATATATATATATATATATATATATATATATATATATATATTGGTGAATTCAGTTCAGTTACATTTTCAATTTCAATCTTATTTTTTATTTTTGGGTTCATCAGCTGTTGTACCATAGCCCAGTTTCGGGAGTATATATATTTATATATATATATATATATATATATATATATATATATATATATATATATATATATATATATATATATATATATATATATATATATTAATAACAATTAACAATTAACAATACGAAAATAGAATGATTGAGTGTATCCCAAAACCTTTATTAAAACAACCCTATGCATTTCCTTGGTGGAAAAAAGAATCTGGTGCTACATTTTAGAATACAGGCTAGTGGCAGCCGGATGTAACCCGGTAGTTTGTTGAGAAAGACGTCAATCGAAGTCTTGACTCATAGATGGGAAGGTAATCTGTGGCTGTTATCATGTTGTTTCATTTATGTATGTCTGTCTAGTTTTAAGTAGGCGTTTTTTTCCCTCAATCTTTTCATTTACGTATTGTCAATTAACATTACCATCTTGAAGAATTTTTCTAGGTGCACACAGCAAACATACACACACACACACACACACACACACACACACATATATATATATATATATATATAACAACAATATATATCTTCTCGAAACATGTATTGCATATCAGTCAATTAATAAACCAATAATACACACCCACACACACAGACACACACTCACATATCTCTCTCGCTCTCTCTCTCTCTCTCTCTCTCTCTCTCTAAATCCCCGGAACGGTTCCATGTTAAACAAAGGATCATAGCAAATGAAATATTACATACAGTACCTTAATATCAAAGTATACGTGAAACATGAAAAAAAAAAAAGAACACAGAAGAAAATTACATAGATTACGATAACAGACATTGGGGAATAACTGAAGTAACAAAAAAAAATTGGAAAAGATTTTTAAAAAATTTGTTCAGTGTTTAGGGCTGTAAACTTCTCCAGTATATATATATATATATATATATATATATATATATATATATATATATATATATATATATATATATATATATATATATATATATATATATTGCGGTATTTGTATTTTGTATCGTATTTTTCGTAAAAACGTAAAATCAACTTAGAATAAGTAAATTTTGTTTACCTAGTATTATTGACTTAGAACAAGTGAAGAAAACGATGTAAGAGTGAAATTCGCAGAGCTATACATTTACAGTTAAATGTTCAGCGATAAATTGACACTGGCGAAGACAGAAAATTATTTTCTGGATAAGAGTGTCCGGTGTCAGAATAACAAATTCCATCCTTGAAACTTTTTATGAAAGAAATGTTGGAATATTTAGAAAAATGCCCGACCAAAAGTGTTTTCATCCTCTCATCAAAATAATTGAAATCAAGAGCATTTTATTTATTAGATAATAATTGATCTGAAATGTTTGAGAAATTGTTTAAATTTCAAACAATCTTTCGGGTGTTGGCCCCCTCTCCTCCAAGCAGATGCTCTTGCAATCCATATATATATATATATATATATATATATATATATATATATATATATATATATATATATATTCTTTCACTCACAGAAAGCAGCCCGGGCTCATCACTATGGCCTCCAATAGATATTCATTTTGATTTCCATATCTACTTTCAAAGATGTATAGATTACTAATCAATCAATTTGTCGATTAATTAATCAACAAATATAAGCACCAAGTACTTATATTTCTGTGAGTGTCATATATATATATATATATATATATATATATATATATATATATATATATATATATATATATGACACACTCAGAAATATAGGTACAGGCGGATAATTTGAACACAAACTATTCCGTTATCTGTGCCAATAACTGTGACGCCACTTTCTCTATACGAAGTTAGCCCCGAATTGAATACCAGAATATGTGTAGCTGGGTAAGAAGAGTGACCCATGGAAAACCGGTGAAAACGACTAGCATTTGACCATAAAAACCTATGGTGTATGTACGAAACTAGAATCCGTCTCGGGGACTGAGAGATCCAAATGGATTACCCTAACCTGGTCGGAAGACCAGATCTAGTTATCATTAACAAGCATAAGAGAAAAAAAGAATCATTAGACACTGTATTTCACTGTTCCATCAGACTACAGGGTAAAATTGAGAGGAACTGAGATCCTGGATGTAGAGATCGCAAGAGAACTTAAAAAATAAGCGTGGATGCTGCAGGGTCAAACATCACTCCAACTTCCATTCCGACTGAAGATTATTACTGCAACTTTTGTATTGAACATACGATGAATGAAAAAATATAAATATGTATTTGTATAAATGTATTCATTAATTAGAATGAGATAAGCCTGCGCATATCTACATGATAAATTGACCCTGATATCGAAGATATGTCAATTCAGCTCAGTCGATAAGCCAGTCTCCCAGCTGTTAGTTGGTCGCAAGTTCAAATTACGGTAGCGGAATTTGGATTTTACTCATCGGTTTACGCCCCTAATTTTTGAGGTGATTGTTCTTGTGGTTTTTGTTCTTAATAAATAACAATAAATGACTATTATGGAATATAAAAGTGTCATGTCTTTCGTTGTTCGAGCACTTGGATAGGTCTGGAAGGTTTTAAAAGGGAGGAATCGAAACCATTCAAACCGACAATGACACTACTGAAATCAGTTAGAATATTCAGCAGGGTGCTGGGAGTATTTAGCCGATTTGCTGTCACTTGGTGTCTGTGTGTGTGTGTATATATATATATATATATATATATATATATATAGAGAGAGAGAGAGAGAGAGAGAGAGAAAGAAAGAGAGAGATAACATTTATATGCATATATGTTGATAAAATCACACACACACACACACACACACACATACATATATATATATAAAACATTTTCATCAGTTCATTTCAGATTGTACACTCAGTTTCACTTGAAAAGATTTTCAAATGAAAATTTTCAAACAAAAATCTTTTCAAGTGTAACAGAATGTACAATCTATATTGAACAGATGAAGAAATCTTCAATTATCTTATAACAGCTCAACCGACGGTATCGAACTCTATTTTGTATTCAGGATCTACTTGATACCTCTACATTGGCTATATATTCACCAAGTCTGAGAATACACACACACACACATACACATACACACACATATATATATATATATATATATATATATATATATATATATATATATATATATATATATGCATGCATATGTATGTGTGTGTGTAAGAAGAAATACAGTGACAATGAAATGTGAAAACCTGCTGGCACTTGATCTCCAGTACACTCCATAGGTCACTACTGGTATGTAAATAAATATAACTCCAAGAATAAACTATACTAATCTTCTACGTTGACATCTTTCCAGGCGTGAGAAATTTAAACAAGAAGTGAACGGTGCCAAAATAATCGAGTTAGTCATTCACTTCTAAGTCTGGCACGAGCCTAAAATAAGGGGAGCACCAAATGAAGCTCGAACTCACCATAAAATTAATCGGGTGATCTTAGCTCAACTAAAAGGAATATTAGCAGGGTCGGTGCAAGGGTTTCACGTCGTGGTTGTATTCGATTGACTAATCTTTTTCCAGTTTGGTGTGAGGCCTTGGGAACTTCGCGTCCTAGGCGGCTAAATAGATGGGACAACCCCGATTATTAGAAATTAACAAACTTGTCGTGGTCTGCCATAAGGTAGCTATTAGTGGAGCATTTAGAAAGTATTCACTCATTAGCCCTGGTTTGTGGGAGTCGTTTGCTAATCAGACTTCTGTTGTTGGCACCTGAGGTTCATATTTGATAAATCACAATAATGAAGATGTACCAATATGAGACAACGGGATTTTCAAAGACAAGAATCAAATTATCAAGAAAAAAGTATTTCTCTTGAACCCGGAAACTTTTGCCTCTCACTACTCTACCTTTACTCGCAATGGTTATCTCCTTCCAACGTACACATCACCCACAATATATATATATATATATATATATATATATATATATATATATATATATATATATATATATATAAGCTTTGTTTTTGAAATCCCCGAAACGGTTACATGGTAAACAACGGATTATCCCAACACAAGAAAAAAAATGTACAATTTACTGTAATAACGAAGGGAAAAACAGTGACGAAAATTACATAAATTCCATTGACAGATATTGGGAAATAAGTGATTGAAATAACACAAAAAAATTTGAAAAAGTTTTCAAATGTTTAGCGTTTAGTGTTTAAAGCTGTAGACTCACTCTCTCTCTCTCTCTCTCTATCTATCTATCTATCTATCTATCTATCTATCTATATATATATATACATGAAGTTTCAACTAAGCCACTTGCATTGTTAATTACTTTACTTACAGGTGTGAACGTACAAGGAGAAAATGGGTGTGTCATAATTGTCTGCCCATTTGCCGAATCATTTCGACTCATTTTTCATGTTTTTTTTTAAATTTCTTCCTCTGTCTTTCTTGTACTTCCTCTTTCTCTCCCTTGCACTCTTTCTTTCTTTCTTTCTAACTATTCATCTATTTATGTCTATTCATATCTATATCTACTTCTGTTGGTC
>OY735209.1:18168378-18173378 GCA_963457665.1 Thysanoteuthis rhombus
TTTGGAATACCTTCTTTGTTTTGCGTATGGCACTATGAAGTCGTCGGTGGATTAAATAAGCTGTGTTACTTTTGACTACAAAGAAAAGTCAATAATTGATTATTTATGCATTTAAAATGTAATATAATTACCTTTTGAAGTAACATAAAGTTAAGTATTTCTCATTTATCATACGACCTTTTCTTAAAAATTAGAAAAGCCATTAAAATCGTGTAGTGTATAGTATGAAGAACCCAACAATCGGTAAAAAAAATGTTGAGCCACATTTGTTACGAAATCAGCACTTTTAACCCTTCAGCTCAGTACGTTCAGCTGATTAGACCCAACAGCCGTGCTCTCCCATGGGGTTCTTCAGTTGCCAGGGAGATACTATTTAATGAACCTGTGTACCGTATGATCGTCGCATTTGCAATGTCCGAGTGTGTCATCGTTCATGTCTCATACAATTTTTTTGCGAAACATTACATTACCCAGGTCTGTCTGCCCACTCCCAATCCAGTCCGGATTTGGATCTTAGCGACTTTTGGCTTTTTCAAAAGAGATTATTCTTGATTAGAATAGATGGAGATATTCAAATCTCGTCTTTTCTCGCATTTAGACTACTTAAACGAGATCTTGACATTTGTTCCTTTGACTGTCAGAGAAAACCAGAAGAAAAGAAAAGTAGATGAAGAAAACAATACTATGTGACATCTAAAGAGTACTAGATGTAAAATTTGAGGGAAGCCAAAGTATATATCGGTCAAGAAAAATGATGTCTCTGGCAATTGGAATAATGAAAAGAACTAACCTCAGAACTTCGGACAATAGGGACGCGAATTAATTTACCAACTCAAGAGTCGTGTTCAAAACAAAAGAGGTGAAGACAATCCGAAAATATTCATCGAAAAATGAAAATGCTCTATCAGAAAATAGAGGTAGGTCGAAGAAACTATCAGCCGAAATATGATGCACTGGGCAACGGAGATGATGATAAAGGCTCGAAAAAATGGAAAAAGGATTGTTTCAGGTCATCAGACATTCGAGGAAGACCTAAGAATGTCTCGACCGAAACATAGTGTTGAAACCAAAGATGAAGACCTTTGACCAAAAAGTAGATTAAATGAAAGATACATGTTTTTTTTTTCTTCGTAAATCCGAAATAAATTTGTAAGAAGAAAATCGCTGAAAATAACCTTTTCTTTGTCCGGTTTTCTCTATCTTTTAGAATTAATCTTCTATATTATAAATATTATATATTATGACATTTTATATTGTCATTGCAATTGAATTGTGTTGGTCACATATCTCGAAAACTATTAAAGACGCAGTTTTCACCATTCGATAATACGTGTTTTCAAGATTCAATGAAAGAATGATGCAACCATCTCAGCCCAGCACATTCGCCTTGTCTTTTCAAACTTGATAACTCGGAAACTGATAAAGATGAATACATGGGGTTGTCACCAATCAATGACCCCTTATTGTAAGGTTTATTACGTACGCGCCTAGTGTGGTGATTTCTAGTAGTTAGATAATTTTTGTTGCTTTTTTTTGTAAGCAAATCATTTTTGGTGATCTTTACTTATTCGAATGTAAAATATGAAAGCTAAATACTGCATACGAACAACGTTATTTTACACCCGTGTTAGCAAGTTTTGAGTCTTTTTTTAACGTGTTTCGGGAAGAGATGAAGATTTTCTGAATGTGTTTTCGTAAAACGATTGAACATAAACGAGGAAGCGTTATACCCTCACCTTTAGTAGGGATATCTTTAGCTGGTATCATATTGTTAAATCGTATTCTATTTCATCATATTACAAATATTTTATATTCTTATATTTTATATTATTAGAATTTTATATTGTGAATGTATCATAGTATGGTATTTAGTATCATCAATATTTTTCAAATCATATCACATATTATTATATTATTGATAATTTATATAATCAGTAAATCATATTTTCAGTCTTAATATCATACCGAGTGTGCATAAAGTCTTTCCCTGATTTTAAACATATATCACACAAAAACTATGGAAGATGTAAGCAAATGGTTTATTGCAAATTGAGCCTCAACGCAAGAAGACTGTTTTTGTTATTCTCAAACTTCAACCTGTGCTGGATTTGTTTCCCAACGAACGTCTAAGTGATACTTGATTTCATGCCATGTATTCTCCAACATTTTCCCGCCGTCACTGTCGCTAAATCATGTCGGATGGCCGCCATGATGTTGGACCATTCCTCCAAATCCATCGGTTTGGAAAAGTTGAAAAACTATATCCCAGTATGGCTATGCACCAGTTTTCTGGACATTTACTTATCTATTTGAGGTGCAACGTGAAGCACCTATATGTCCAACAAAACATTTGTTAAAATTGTTGGTACGATGGAAAGAAAAAAAAAAGAAAGAGAATTGTCCAATAATCTTGTTGCGCATTAGTCCACACCAAACATGCTTTTAAAAGTTGTTCCTCTTTCAAAATAATCTATTGAGTGATCTTAGTAATGACACAAGATTCGTTTTTCTATCTAAGATTACTTTCAAGATATTATTCAAGATATAATCAATGAAAGACTTTATGCTAACACTGTATTATATTCATTATTCTGTTGTATATCATATTACTGACGTTTTATACGATCAAATCCCTTATTATTATATTTGATATAGTTATAACGTATTTTAGATCATTATACTATTCTTTCATATTTTCAGTATTTAATATCATTATATCATATTTTTTAAAATTGTATTTCACACTTTATATTAATAAAATATTAATACATCAAAGTGTTAGTATTTTGGATTGTTATATCAAATTTTATTTTGAATTTTATTTTAATTCTTATATTATATTATTCATATTAATATTATATTCTATATTGTGTTTTTATCATCATATCAATATTTCACATTTTTATTGCTTTATATTATTGATATATAATTATATCCTATATTACATTTCATTTTATATTTCATATTATTATTAGTTTCTTAGAATTGCTATTTCATTTTTATATTATCAATATTTTTATTACATTTCTCTGATATTATATCAAGAATTATCATAGATTTTCTGCCCGTTTTTCGGCTCGTAAGACGTACACCCAAATCGTAGTGGTGGGGGAGTGATTTATATACTCGTACATCTAACATACGGAAGGTCATTCGATGCCTCAATATCACGTAGTTGTTAGAAAGCTAGTTTTGCAGATCAATACTACTGAAGTGAGTTCGATCCCCACTACATGTCCTACGTTGGTCTCCTTGAGTCAAACTAAGATAAGCTTAGTAAATACGAGAAGTTGGGGCATAGACTGACGTATAATGAACTTCGGTTCTTACTAAGTACTTTGAAATTGTGGCGTTTTGCCAGATTTTACTCAGTACAAACCTTGGACACCTTTGATCATCTTTAGGTGCTCTGTGATCGTAGCCTTGTGCCAGACTGAAGCGAGTTCAGTGAATACTTGGACGATGAATTGTAATCAAACATCTGGTAATTTCCTCGGGTCGAACAAGCAATTAATCAATCAAGTAAATTTTGTAATAATGTTAAAGAATAAAAAACAAACAAATGAAAACTAAATTTATCTGCATTGAAATGGAATTGTCTAGACAAGTGTGTACATAGAGAGTTGGGAAACATGGAGACAACGAATAAACAGACGGATAGATAGCGGGGATATGACCAGGCATAATTAAGTAGATAGATACAAACGGAGTGAGATAGATAGATAGATAGATAGATAGATAGATAGATAGATAGAGAGAGAGACAGAGAGATAGATAGATAGACGGACAGACAGAGAGATAGATAGGTGGATTGGTTTGACCAGGCATAGATAGATAGATGGCTAGCTAGCTAGATAGAAACAGACTGGGATAGCCAGCTAGCTAGCTAATTAGATAGATAGATACAAACAGACTAATATATATATATATATATATATATATATATATATATATATATATATATATATATATATATATATATATATATATATATAGATAGATAGATAGATAGATAGATAGATAGATAGATAAATAGATATATACAAAGAGACTGGCATAGCAAGCTAGCAAGATAACTCGATAGATAGAGAGATAGAAACAGACTAAGATAGATAGATACGAAGTGACTGAGATAGATTGACATATATATATATATATATATATGTGTGTATGTGTGTGTGTATTCACACACACACACACACACACACACACACACACACACATATATATATATATATATAGATAGATAGATAGGTATGCCAAATGGTGGAATGCGCGAGGAAACTAGCCCTGTGCAATTCTTCTACGCAGGGGAAACCTGGTTTCCTTATATTCGAAATCCTGGCTTTTGTTTGGGTTCGACCATTGACCACTGTCTCATATGAGAAAATATTTACACAGCATTTCTAGATAAAGATCATAAGCAATGCATTCACATTATGAACATTTGAAACTCATTCTGCCGGTGCAGTTTGCCACAATTCCTGACCGCTGACAATCCCTTCATTTATGATTTTCAATGTTATAAAAATCAATGAAATAGAAGAGCCCTATTCTACACGGGGCAAAGGAGAGAAAAAGAAAGAGAAAGAGAAAGAGAGAAAGAGAGAGGGATCGAGAGAGAGAAGGAGGAGAGGAGATGGGAGCTAGGGTGAGGGTAGGCCTGAAGTAATCACATTTTTTTTCAATTCCAAACGATTTATATAGAAAGAATTTATATTTTCTAAAACAAAAACAAAAAACTCAAAAAACTGAAACAACCATTATTTTCATTTTCAAATTGTGTACCACCAGAATAGTTCCTCTGAGCAAGCACGTTTTGAAACCAGCGCACAAACAAGACGTATGCGTGCACAAAAGTTAGAAACCTAAAATAAAGTAGTGATTGACTAATATACGTATGATCGCATCAGTATAACGATATATTATACATTTATCAAATAATAATGATCAATTACATGTTTATCAAATTTTATTTAATGGAAACAAAACCGAACTAT
>OY735209.1:18175878-18183378 GCA_963457665.1 Thysanoteuthis rhombus
TGTAAAGTCTGTGGGTAGAAATAAGAAAAGCTGAAAAATCGTCTTCGTATAACGGGTCTAAATGCAGTCGTCATGAAGGTGATTTATTTACCGCCAGAATTTGCCGTCACCATTTATGTTATAATTGTGGGCGCGCGTTCAAACAGCTCACGTGACATGACATAAGTAATATTCGGGAGGGAAATGTGACATCTAGAGATAAGGTCCATGTTTTGAATTTTTTTTTTGGGGGGGGGGGAAGGCATATAAGTAAGTAAGTCATCCAGTTGACAAAAGCAGCGCCGATCAAAAGACAATGATAATAAACGAATAATATATTACATAGGATTCATTTATGTGATTTGACTATGAAGCGGCAAGTGACGGTCTGCAAGCACAGGCACACGCATGCATATACACACAAACGTACACACATACACACGAACACACACATACTAGCAGACTGCCACATAAACACATGCACACGTATACACACACGCACGCATGAATATCTCCACATACTGGATCATGAATATATATGTCGAAAAGATTGGCACACCTGGGTACAGACAGGAAATTAATACACCCGAGCAATTGCACACGCACGAATGCACACGTACACACAAATACATACACATACACTTAAACACACACAAGCACACTGCATACACACACGTATATATATATATATATATATATATATATATATATATATATATATATACACATATATATATATATATATATATATGCTAACAGATACACCACTCACACACACACACATACACACGTACACATATATATATATATATAGTATTGCAAAAATGCATAGACACTTTATTTATAAATATCAGCTATGGTTATTTCCTGAAAGTTAATTGCCGCATATTCCGGTATTTAAGATGGACATTTAATCTAAAAAAAAAAACTATCCAAATTTTACATCACGCCTAATGCGCGGATATTCTCACTATCCTACCGAAGCTGGACGCGGACAGTTATAGGGCTTGGATGAGTTGCAATGAGCGAGAGTCCGCAAGCTCTCCCCGTAAATCAATCATCATATAATCCGACATATTAAACACTTCATTTATGAAGAATAAGTTGTACAAGAAACTTTTTCATTTACTTTTCATCAATGTACATCTTGGACCCGAGCAATAATTCTTTTCGACTGTAACAAAATATCTACACAGTTTATCAGCTAGGAATTTTTGAAACGCTCTCAGTTCACTAAATATCTATCTGTCTTTTTACATGCATATACATCACGCACACACACACACACACACACACACACACATATGCGCGCGTACGAATATATAGTACCACTATATCAAATTCTGAGCAAAACATGAAAAAATATAAATTACATGATACAGATTTTTGAAAAAAATGTTTGTTTATGTATTTTGTGTTTAAAGCTGTAACGCTTTCAAGACTATATATATAGATAGATAGAAACAGAGAAACAGAGAGGAAGAGAGGATTCCTGCAAATGTATATATATATATATATATATATATATATATATATATATATATATATCAATTGCAGAAAAGATTATCACAGGAAGTTAGTAATTATAGGAAATTGTTATAATACTCATATGAAAAGTTATAATAATCTTTCATAGTAAATAATAAATCCAACAATAAACATCTACTTGTAGGATTTTTTGAAAATTGATGATAATTATCTTCAGCATCAATCTAAATTACTGATAAAAGAGAGAAACGAATAAATCTAATAATAACTCGCCATTACAGTCAATAATTGAATAGCCGTAGCGCCAGAATTTGAAGTCATGTAGAGAAGTTCTGCCGAAGATTAAATGTGGCCAGAATAAATTCTGTTTGTGATACCAGTGAGTAAAGAGAACATCTAAAATATCTAGATTCTCCAGAATCTAGATATTCTGGATAAACCTGTCAGAATGAGGCTACAAAAAGGTAAAAAAAGCTCTTTTCCAAAAATCAAAAAAAATTTTTTAAAGGATTTAGTGGAGTACTGATGCCAATTCTCAATTTTGTAGAGAATCACTGGAAAACACAAACGCATGCGCTTATATATATATATATATATATATATATATATATATATATATATATATATATATAAGAGGATTGAACCATTCGCTATCTTTGTGGGCTCTGGTTGTAAAACTTTCCCAGAGAGAGAGAGTGCGAAAATGGGCACGACAGAGTTGCAAAAGCCATACACTGGGAACTGTGCAAACGACTTGGCAAATGGTACAGACACAAACCAAGGATCGTCCTGGAAACCATTAGGTATTCTTGGGCTTTGACCTACAGACTGGCCACCCTACCCCAGCAAGAAGGCCGGACCTGATAGTCGTAAATTAGGAAAACGTCAAACCAGTCAAATTGTGGAGTGGCTGTACCAGTGGACTACAGAGTTTATATGAAAAAAAAAAAAAAATGGAAAAAATATCATTATCATGGTCGGAAGCTTACAAAGGTGTGGAATATGAAGATTAAGATATTGCTCATAATAGTAACTGCGCTTGGAAACGTGTCAAAACATAAGAATCAAAATAAGATAAGTCAGAAATTAGAAGAAGGGTTGAATCTATACAGATCGCAGCGTTGCTGGGGTCTGCGATAACAACGAGAAAGACGCTGAAGATTTGATGAAACTTCTCACTCAGTTTTCAGTGATCAGCACCAGATATCTGGGGTGAACATGGAAATAAGTTTACAATAATATTTATAGTGATAAAACACAAAGTATACATTGCTTTATATATATATGTAGAAGTATGTTTATGGAAGTGTTGTATTTTCCGTATATGTAAAAGCCCTGACCTCCCTTTTTTTTTTCTAAAGCTCGGACTGTCATCACTTACAAGGTGTCAGCCTTAGGTTTCTGGTTGAGACCGGCTGGTGACTTACATAGAGTTGAATCATTGACAACAACAACTTGAACCACTGATTATAATAGTAATGCCGACAATAATAATAATAATAATAATAATAATAATAATAATAATAATAATAATAATAATAATAATAATAATAATAATAATAATAATAATAATGAGGAGAAGAAGAAGAAGAAGAAGAAGAAGGAGAAGGAGAAGAAGAAACTAAAACATCTGGGCAAACATAGAAGAAAGAAAATACATGTTCTTGATAAGACAAAGAGAAAGATGATTGAAGGGATTCTAGGATGGATATCAAAAGAAGACCCAGCCAAAGTGAAAAAAATAATAATTATAATTATAATAATAATGGTGAGAAGAAGAAGAAGAAGAAGAAGAGGAAGAAGAAGAAACATTGTGATATCTTTATGGCTGCTTTTTACCTTTATCTTAATTTATTAGTTGCTTTTTTTATCACAACATGTTGCCCAGGCCGATATTCCCCGGCAATGGTTCAATAGCCTTGATGAGAAAAATGAGAATCGGTGGGATTCGAACCCACGTCGCTAGCGAGAAGCGCCGTTCAATCCGGCCTGCTCTACCAAGACTTAACTTTAAGAGATATATCCAAATAACTCTTTAAAACCTTTTTTTCATTTCGATCGGCCGCCATCTTTGTTTACATTCTGCTAGTTTCAGAATTTAATACAATTTTCCTGTTGGGGAAAAAATATTATACAAAGTATTGTAAATCATCGTCGTTTTAAATTTCAATGACAACTTTTTACCTCCATCTTAATTCATTAGTTGCTTTTTATTGCAACGTTTTTGTCCTGGCCGATTTTCCTTCGGCAGTGAGTAAATAACGTTGATCGGACTGTGATGCTTGTTGTAAAAACAGCCTAATCATTCTTCAGTAACTATAGAAAACAGAACCAAAATGGGCAATACAATTATTGTCGGATCTTTGGAAAGTCCCCCAAAGAAAAAAAAAATAATATGAACCAGGGACTCGTTGAATACGAGCAGAATATGAAGTGAAATGTTGAATCTCTAGGGAAATCGTCTGTCTACATAAACACGTCTGATATTTTGTAGACGAATAACATGTTAAAAATCGATATATTTCTCACTAAACAAGATAATTTATTCCTAAAAAATGATAAACTTGCTAATTTCCTGTGGCGTTGTCCAGGCAACTACTCGAGAGAGTCTGTGTTTGCATAGAAGCTGCTCGTACAGTTAACAGCTTGTGGCCTTGTGCCAGACTAAGCCAACTGACCTACCTGCCCTCACTCCGCCCGAAAAAAAGAATTGTAAGAATATATTATTAGAGTAGAACGTTTTCAGTCTTTGCATTCTTTCACGGAAAAAAAGTATACGAAAACCAAGCCACTGACTCGTTGTAGGAATCTATCTTCAAAACATTTGAAAGAAAAAAATTACATTCATAGTTTATAAACAAGGAAAGTAGATTTCATTCGCTAAAATATCTTGTATATTTCTGTTATTTTAAATTATGAAATTGACTTTCGATAAACGTATATGTGAAATTATTTTATATACACTGCACTGATAAAAGTTAATCTATCTGAAACAAACTATCTTATTCGAATAATAAAATGTCTGAAATTATCACTGACCCAAGCAGAGATGTTGGGGACCGGGGGGCTTGTCCCCTAAGGGTCTCCTCCAACAGTTAGCAATTAATAGACATGGACTATTAATTAATTGATGAAAAACAACCCGAAAGGCTGAATTATTATTTATGCAATTCATGCATGCACAAATATATTTATGTTATTGCAAAATTCTAATAGAAATACATTAGGCGAACTACAATTTATGGAGATTTTGGACGCCCCCTACTCATTGGGGCCCCCGTTTTGTTATCTTATAAATAGCTAGAAGCGTTCTTTTGGAATATAAAGTGGAATTCTATGGTTTGCACCCAGGATACTTTTCTATTCTGTAAGAGTGGTCAGTTTTATCTGGCTCTAGCCACAACTGAGTGGTACCTAGCAGGGATCGAACTTGCTGCGCAGTAGTAAAGGTTTTGTTAACTACTTCTAAAACCATTACCCCCACGGAAGTATACTTTGTTATGCATACCTTATGCCTGTTATTGACATTCTATACACCCGACCCATGGTATATTCTTTAAACATTGATCTAGTTACAACGAAGAAAAACAACCGTAAACCTTAACCCCTAACTCTAATTCATATGCGATATCAACTGCACGGTATTGTCGAAAAGTCAAAGTACACATCTGTACTAGTGAGTGAACATGGTCTATTTGGAGAGATAACAAAGCATAACCTGGCTTCTCTTCTTTCTAAACGGATTTAAATGAAGGATTTTGAAATGATTATATCGGTATTTCATGAGCTTAGTTTATTACAGCACAGGATAGCAAGTGCAGAGCATCAAGTAACAGGGTCAAGCCCAGGGTATCGGCAAACTTATATATTTCTTATTAATGAATATTTTTGTTCGTAGCAAAATTGGTACTGTGATGGACAGAATCTCTCTCTCTCTCTTTCTCTCTCTCTCTCTCTCTCTCTCTCTATATATATATATATATATATGTGTGTGTGTGTGTGTGTGTGTGTGTGTGTGTATGAAGTATACAGATGTTGATATACACACATATATGCACACACACGTAGGTTACTTATCAATGCACTTGGCCAAACACATCTCCAAAGGTCAAATTGGTCGAATATTATACAGTGACAATTTCAGATTTAAATTCAGCTCATAAATGAACCAAGTTATGGACTCATTGGTCCTCTCTTGTGTGTGTATATACATCCATTTATGTATATATTTGGTCGTCAAATAAAGTTTGTGTGTGCAAATGATCAAAATGAATGCTTTTCCCAGACCTGCCAGACGATCATGAGGAAGTGGGCAAAAAGGTCTTTTAATGAGAGGGGGAAAAAAAAGAAAAAAAAAAAAACAGGCCTGGCTGATCGCCCTGAGACCAGCTGGATTATCTCTTCGACAAGATCTGGTCGATTTTTTCCAATTTATCCAATAAACCTCGATAGCCTCTTACAGAAATGAGTTTTGCTCTACAATGAGTTTAATTTACATCACTTTTTATAAACTATTCCATCTTTAATGTTACAGTCATCATAAATCGTCGTTAATGTTCTTCCTTTTTTTTCTATATTAAGTTTTGGACTTCAGTTGATAACATATTTGAAAAACTAGAATAATTTTTTAAGCCTTCGGGAGGATTTAGAAAAAAATTCACATCCTAACCATGATGCTAAACTAAACGGTTATTTGTTTCATATCATCGGAGTCTCAAACCCAAACTTCTGCTTTCAAACATTTTGATAACGATGACACAAACGGTTGTGCGAACTATGTTGACCTGTCTGACGGTGCGTGTGGGCAAGCACAAGTATGCCCGGGAGTGTGCACGAACCTGGTGTGAGACACTCATGCCAAGATTCGATCGCATAGCCTGCCAGTTACTCCATTGAATTCACTCGAACAATCTCCGGCTCTCGCCATTCCGCCCACTGAGTTGTGATGAGTAAGAAGTCATTTAGTGAAGAACATGTTTTATACATATATATATATATATATATATATATATATATATATATATATATATATATATATATATATATATATATCATTACATTATATTAAAACTCTGTTTGAAATGATCTCCTCTTACTACACGTTGAGTGTATCATTTGGTCTAGACAAAGCACATGGAACAAACAATTGAAGAAATAAGGCTGCAGCAGGAATCAAACCTGTGACGGCAGCTGTTCAGCTCAATGGTAAGAGCAAAGCTACGTTGGAGAGGCTACCCTATCGGTCGCAGGCTAGATTCTTGCAACAGCCTAATTTTCTTTAATGGTTAGTTCTATTAACGTTGCCTATGTAAAATGCTACATTCACCGGGAGATCATTTCAGATAGAGTTCCGATATAATGTAATGCAATTTATAATCATTCTGTCAAGATCGTATATCCATTTCTTAATAATATGTATGCATATTTATATAGTTGATAACACGATTTATATTTATAGGATACCGTATAAATATACATTTATAACGAACAATGAGGATGTTATTGAATTCCTGTCAAGGAAACACATTTGATCTTGTAAATTTATTTTACCAAAAACCACTCAGCATACTGGAGAGAATCTGAGGAAACTTGCTGTCACTTCATCTCCAGTCATAACTCCCCAAAACTCGAGTGAGAACTCATGTTACTATAGACAGGGAACAGATTCAATCTAGCGGAATCGAAAGAAGGAAATACCCACGAAAAATACCTTGGCAGAGTATTTGTAACATGATCAAATAAATAAATACCCGAGCATTATCCATTGTGCGATATTCGGGACCCTTTCTGAACTGGACCAGAGGAGGATGGAAAACTTGGATCAAAGAAAAAATTAGTCGATGGCACTGAATGTAGTCTTGCACTTGGGAGAATATTTTGATGGATAATGTGCGAAAAGGAAAGCGGGGGAAGAGGACTTATTTGCACGGGAGACTCTGCTATCAAGGGACCTATCGACCACAGACGGCAGATTCACGGAAGGTTAATTATGACAACCAAAATTTGAAGTAGAACTGCCAAGAGGACAAAGGG
>OY735209.1:18188378-18190878 GCA_963457665.1 Thysanoteuthis rhombus
TACACACTGATATATATATATATATATATATATATATATATATATATATATATATATATATATATATATATATATATAGATAGATAGATAGATAGATAGATAGATAGATAGATAGACTGGGATAAACCGATGTAATCAGAGATATAAAGACTGAAATGTACTGAAATGTGCACATAAATAGATTGATGGACAGACTGATAAACAGAAATAAATCAACAGCCTGACTTGAATAGCTAATAGATATCGAGCTAGAATGATAGAAATGGGTAATGGTGCAGACAGATCAACAGATAGACAGACAGACAGACCAACAGAGAGACAGACAGACAACGAAGAATTAGGGTGATGGTAACCAGGAGGAACGGCGGAGAATGTTGAAGGAAGGAGAGAGAGAGAGAGAGGCGGGGAAGAGGAAGAGAAATTATTTATTTTTATACTCCCAGTTATTTTTTATGTTTAGACTGATCACATTTAAAAAAGAGTAAAACACAAATATGTCAAGAAGAATATACAAAGGAAATACATGCGTTTCATGTACACCCGTCTGCAGCGCTATATATATATATATATATATATATATATATATATATATATATATGTATATATATATATATATATATGTTCTGTTTACGTTGTCTGGGCCGAGTGATACATTCACTGTGTCATAACGGGAGATCATTTCAAATCAGAGATTCAATATGATATAACGCAATTTATAATCATTCTGTCAGACCATATGTCCGTTTCATAATAACATAATTGACCGCGTTGAAAGAAACAAATTGAACAGACACGGACTGTGAATAAACAAAATGGGAATTCGGAGTTAAAACAGTTATTCGGGCCTTTGCATCACCGGTGACTGTTTAGTTCCACGGTAAGTAAAGGTCACAGGTTCGATTCCTGCAGCAGTCCCATATATATATATATATATATATATATATATATATATATATATATATATATATAACTGCTGGTCTCCTTAGACCATTTGTTAAGTAGACTGAGTTCGATCTTTACTTAGTGACCTGCTATTTTGACCCCCCGGTCGGAGTCTGCTAAGTTTAGTAAAATATCTATTCTTACGTAAAAAGGTAGATTTTCTGTGTGAGAAAGTGACGTGATATTTCCCGGTAATGGTAATCGATGTTCAAGTTCAGGCACAACTTGGAATACCGATTTTAAAGACGGGCAAGTCCTCTACACTAAAAAGATTGTAGTGACTCCATCTTCTATCAATCTATTTAAGTGAGCTGATGTATATTTCTATTTGGAGATATCTGTCTATTGCATTCTTTTTATATCTATCTATCTAT
Source organism: Thysanoteuthis rhombus (assembly GCA_963457665.1). NCBI lineage: Eukaryota > Metazoa > Mollusca > Cephalopoda > Oegopsida > Thysanoteuthidae > Thysanoteuthis > Thysanoteuthis major. Next base: position 18,189,695 of record OY735209.1, read on the forward strand.
CTCTCTATCTCAGTGTGTACATTATCAATATAATTGTGCTCATCCTTTACTTCACTGTATTTATATATACTGGTAAAATATTCAATACTTACACGTGTACCTACCTTACAATCATATAATGTAGATTATCACATTTTTTTTATTTTGATATACTCGTTCCCCTCCTTTTCCATATCTAATTAATTTTGACTATAAAACGAATGACTTCTTTTTATTTTGAAAATGGTAACAACGAAAACTTCATGAACAAAAGTGAATATATATCTTCGTAGTCAACCTAAATAAATATAATCCACCGGTGCTAGTTCGATGTATGTGCCCAGATAAATAGATGTTAGTTTTGGACGCTCAATTTCTAGGCTGGCATAGCCTCCCTACCTGTGAGAATGGTGTGACACAATCTTATAAGCTTCATTTTCCTTCATCTGCGGCATTGTGCTTTAGTAAACTAAGCTTAATAAACATGATGAATGAATATTTTCAACTTCTCTCTTGACCCGAGAAAAGGCGTTACATGCTATCATTATATAGGTACAAGTTAATCCCCGTGGAAAAAAAATTCATGAACACACATGTTTCCCCCGCTATCCGAGAATGGAGCGTTCCTACAAAGGCCTTTCGTTGACCGAAATGGCGTGAATCCAAGGAGCAATTACCATTAATTTACATGGGAAAGTTACCACAGATGCCCCAAATTGCCGAGGATGGTATGTCAGGCTGAGTTATCGGAAGGTGTGGTGGCGGGAGGGACAGAAGACTAGGGTGTAGGACAGAGAGAGAGAGAGAGAGAGAGAGAGAGAGAGAGAGAGAGAGAGAGAGAGAGGGTGCGCTGCCTCTACAATAACTCGATGCAAAACAAAAGCTGGTTGCTACTTTCACTTTACGCTTTTTTCTTTCGGATAAGCGAAAAAGCGGCACAAAGCGAACTTTCGAAAAGCGGGTACCACCTGTATTTGATTTCTATTAGATGATACCTTTTAGGAAAAAAACAACAATGGAAAAAAAACAAAAAACAAAAACAAAACAGACTCGTAACAGTGGAAGAGTCCATTTTTTCATCGGCAAAATTGCTACCTTGAAGAGTTCATAGTTTAGGAGAGAGAAACAAGAAAATTACGCTGTTAATTATCAAAGTAGATTCTTGAATAATAATAAAAACAGATAAATAAGTCAGGTAGAGAAAG
>OY735209.1:18200878-18203378 GCA_963457665.1 Thysanoteuthis rhombus
GATTATATCCATAAATCATAGGAAATGACCATTATTCTCTTTAAACTTTGTTTTTGTGATCACAACATTAATACATTGTATTTTATCTAGTTTACCGCAGACAACTTTGGGAAGGTACTTGAAAGTTTTAAACTTCTTATGTAGAGGAGACAAATATCTATTTTTCATGTGCAAAGGTGGCATCGTCATCTTTCTGGAGGCAACCTGTGGCTTCCATGTGACCTTGTTCATTCCCACTTTGACCAGTCTCGCCTTTGGTAGTGCACCAGGGTACCTCCACTGTCGTAAAGGCAAATATAACAGTGAAACTTGGAGACTCATCAGGAATGTCACCATTTTGAAGTCTCTGGTGACCTTACAACCATTCTCATTATACTTCAAGACTGGTCTTGGCACTGCAGGTGAAATGAAGAGTCAAGAATATGTTTTGATATCCGATAGGCATGTCGTAATATTCCTGACAGGCTTCACACATTTTAGCAGGGTGTTATCAGAGGCAAAGATCAAGGCCATCGTCTTTGTTGGGGAATAGATAAAGAAGATCCTGGAGTGCAAGGAATATCCGAAGCAACTCACTACGGAGGGGTAAAAGAGTTTGGTACAGCCTTGTCACTGTGGTTCAGGGCTCCCAGAGTAATCATAAGGCCAAATGGTCTGCATGCTGTACCTCGCCATCCATATCTTTGACACTCGTTTTGATAGATTCAAGGAAAACATTGAAACGTATCCTGGGATGACAAGTGAGTCCTTTCATCAGGATAAACTTGACTTGGAACATCGCAACTAAAGAAGATATTACGAGAGCATAATCGGATATGTCTGAGTTTTGTTAATGAAAATGGATTACAATATAAAAATAAATCTCGAAAAAACTGCTCACTTCTATATCCTTTGCGATCATTTTTGTTCAACATTAGTGTGCATACATGTTAGTTTAGATCAATACGATACCCTTTCCTTAAAAGAATGTGATTTTTAAAGAAAATATGTGAATAAAAATATGCAAATACAACCATTGTACTATTGGTAATAGATAAACTTCGACATATTACTGTCCTGGTTACAAATTCTGAAAGGAATAAGAGCCATTTCATGATAGAAAATGAGACCTTTCCGAGGAACGGAAATCTCATTGCACCGTGTGATATCCATTTGACAACTGTCTGCAAACGGAAATGTGTATGCGCATGCGCACGCACAAACACACATATATACATATAAGGATACTTTATTTGATAATTTGAAGGGGAAAAACAATTAGATGGAAGCAAGATGGTATACGACATGGAAAAATAGCTTTTAGATCAGTGGAAAGAATGTCAGTTGAATATGTTAGTAGATAATCAACCCAAAAAGGTTTTTCTGCATAAATAGTATTCTTAAAGATGATATCATAAGTTGGTTTGCAAGCAGACTGAGATTAAAACCGACACAGCAGATTTGATATTCCCACGGGTGAAGACTCTATAGAATTGACACGAACAGCGAGTCGCTTCTGTTGTTATACTTACTGATCCCTCATTGTTAAATACATTTTTGGGGCACCTACGTAAGTAAGCCTCGTTCTAAAAAATTAAATGATGTGTAGTATAAAATGATATCCGTATACAATACATTAAGAGAATACCCTACATAACATAACAAACTACATGTATGGCAGTGATGTATTAAAATCATAACTGAAAGGGAAGTAGTTTTTGATCAACTCTACCGGTGTGCCATGTTTATATAACTGTTTTGTTTTTAAAATCCTCGAAACGGTCATATGGTAAACCACAAATGATACTAACGTAGAACAAGAAAAAAAAAAAAAACCACTGAAGAAAATTACATAAATTGTAGTGACAGATATTGGGAAATAAGTGACTGAAGTGACACAGAATAAATTAAAAAAGTTTTTAATGTTTAGTTTTTAAAGCATTAAAGCTTTCTAAACTATACGAAGTGTTTATGTATGTGTGTGCACTTTAGTGCGTGAGTGAAAGTGTGTGTTCGAACAATAAAACTTCAATCATGAACAACGGCAGATCGAAAGGAATTTGCGAAGTCAGATTTTCTAATCAATCGATACATAAACATTGAAATATTTGCTTATCTATGTATCATGTGAACACACACCCTTCCTTTCATTCTTGCTATCTCTGTTTATATCTCTCTCTATACGATATGAAATGCATGTAGTACAAATTTTACAAGGATATTGACCCAGTGTATGTCAACACCTCGTACCTTAGGCACTCTTCAGCAACCGGCAATATATTTTGTTCTGGTAATTATGAAAAGAAAACAGGTAAATATCCTTGTACATTTTATTCTATAACTAAGTAGCTAACTTTGAATTGATAAATATTGAGCTCTGTGATTAAATATCATCAACAACTGAAAAGAATCTGTTTTTTCTGGATTGTTGTATTCTTACATATTGGTAAAACATTATTAACTATATATATATGTTTTAGTAACTATATATATATAGATAATATAGACACCTACCAAGAAA
>OY735209.1:18208378-18230878 GCA_963457665.1 Thysanoteuthis rhombus
TCACGCTTTACAAAAACAAGGAGGGGGTCGTCAGGCTGCTAAAACTACAGGGGTAATATCGTGCTCTCAATTGCTAGCAAAATCCTATCAAGGATTTCACTAGATATAAGACTTGGAGAGATTGCCGCCGACCATCTTCATGAGAGTTAATGTAGTTTCAGAGCAAACCGTGGAACAATTGGCATGGTCTTTGTCCTGAGACGAACACAGGGAAAATGCCAGTAGCAACAATGAAGTCTGTGTCACCTTTTTTGAAATGACAAAGGCGTTGGATACCGTAGGCAGATCAGGCATTTGAAAGATCCAGTACAAACTCGGCTGTCCTCAATGAGGTTATCAAACTGCATGAGTCGCAACTTGACAGAGTCAGGTTTGGCAACGACCACTCAAGCCCTTTCCTAATCACAAACGCTGCAAAATTGTCTCGTGTTCTAGTTTTCACTCTGTTTTCCGTTTTATTCACGATGGATGATGACAGCGTACTCATTGGCATACGTTTAAGAGACAGTCTATTCGACCTAAAGGGAATTCATACCTACAGTAAAACCACTGTAAAACTGGTCTGAAAACTCTTATCCGAAGACAACTTAGCAGCAGTTGCCCTCTCAGAGACTGTCCTACACCAAGCAGTGTCCTGTTTTGTTAAGGCCATAGAACTCATCGATTTGGGGGACAACTTAAAGAAAACGGTCTCCCCCTCATCAACCTGTACCCAATAAGAGTACCAACCATTCCCCATTTCTATCGGTGCTACTAAACTGAAAGCAATCAGGGATTTGAGCTAGCTCGGACATCTAGCGTACGACCGACATAACCTACGATCCAGGGACCTTATACCCATTTTTCCACCACGGTGGACATGACATGCAAACCCCTGGTTCAAAGGGTGGGGTCGACAGCGTGCAAGCAGCAACTCAAATTAAAACTCTATTGCGTTGGCTTCTTGGCTATTCATGTAAATAACCCGCCCGTTTAGGATCAGTTATGATGTGGAAAACCCCCAAAATCTTTGTTCGCGGAGCCAAGCCCTCAGGTGAGGTACCCGTTACACTAAGTGAGAAATCCAAATTTGATCACTTCTTCCTTAGCCAATATCCCAACCTGTTCATTGAAATTTATTCAGAACCTCTGAAAAAATGTCTTGTGGACGAATAGATGCAATACAGGGGAAGTAACTCTACATAGATTGGGTCCGAAAATGGAATACGGAGGGAATTTTTAAAAAAAAGAAAAAGGGATTAAATTATTTTCTACTCACTTTTGACCCCTAAAAAAAGAGAAAGCACTCGTCTTATGCAGCTAAATGCTGTGATTAGGAAATGAGGTCAGGTAATAAAAAAAAAACAACTCAAAAAACAACAAGGAAAAAAAAAACTGATCATAATGAGAGTTCTCTAATAACGTCACGGCATTCTCTTACGATATCAAAGTAGCTGTACACAAAATGAGTGCACGGTTCAACATTACAGTTGCATGGTGAATAGAAACCCCTTCAAAAACCCATGAAAATTTTTTTTGGAAACATTTTACTTTAAAACCTCTGCCTACGTCCATTGAGTATGCATCAAAAATTTGGTTGGGCAACTTTGATGTTTAGGTGATTTCTTTAGCGTGACAGACGACACAAAAAAAAATTGTATATAATTAAATGTCTCCACTTCTCTTGTTTGCATTACAACATTTCGTTAGATACATACTCTGAGATAACGTATGGACATTATCATTAATTATTTATTTATATCAGTATCGTTGCGCTATAAGCATACAATACCTCCTCTCCCAGTTGTAATTATTAAAAAAAGATATACACTCGTATGGTTTCCAGTTTTTTATTTATCAAAATCATGCACTTTCCGTTCTTTCTTCCAACAGTGGTGTGTGATACTGTGCAAACGGCGTTTCTTTACTCTTTTTCGAGCAGGGAACCAGTGTTCCTTTATCTATACATTACTGAATTTCTCTACTTGAAGAATTCATTGATAAGAAAAGTTAGTTAGTATCTATCCAAATATTCATCTCATATGGTCTCAAAACGTCTATGAAATGGGCTAACCCCCCCAAACTGAACATTCTTGTTGAGGGTAGCGGTACCATACGCCCGTCAGAGAACCGTCCTATATATGAATGGGTTTGTTGAATGGGGGTTAGAAAGTTGAAAAAGAAACGAAGGAAAAGAGGATAGATATGACACAGTTCTGTTAATATCATTCTCACTCTCATGGTACAACATCTCACTGACTCGAACGCTAACGTGAGCTGAAGGGTCTCAACACTCCCTCAAATCACTAATCCCTTCAATATCCAATGTTCTGTGTGTATGCCTGTGTGTGTATGTTCGAGTGTGTATATGTTGTGGTACAGTATGTGCGAGTGTAGTGTGTAGTTAATGTGTATGTGGTAGGAGTGTTTTAATGTAGTGGAAGTATGTGTGAACCTGTGTTCCTGTGTGTGTAAGAGTCTGTGAGTGTGAGTGTGTGCATATCACATTTTCTGGTTTACATGACGCATTTTTAAAAAGTTCTAATTCATTGGTATTATGGATGGGTTGCAACACACCAAAGTTTTACGCGGTTTGGCAAAATGGTTGAGGCGAGCTGAAGTAAGCAGAAGTCCCCCAATAAACATGTGCTGTACGAAACAACAAATACTATGTACATAGATGTTTAATCCCAATATGTTTAATATATAAAATAAAAAGAATTACAAAGACCCGGTGAATGCTAACATTTCGTGCCTCTCACACTCATCAGCAATTTGTTGTTTCCTGTGGACTATGAAAAGTAAACAACCCATTTGCATTTGAATAACGTATTGTAATAATTATACAATCTGGTTTGAATGTTTCTAATAGTCTAACGGTTCCAACCATTGCTACTATATATGTATAAGAACGATCTATCTCCCCCTTTCCCTGAATTACCAAAAAAATTCATACGATCACTCTGCCTTCATTTCTCTATGTAAACTAAACGTTATTCAAATGTAAATGGGTGGTGTATTTTTCATAATCCACAGGAAACGACGAATCGATGGTTGCTGATGAGTGCGAGAGGCACGAAATGATAACATTCATCGGGTATATGTCCTTGTAATTCTCATTATGTATACATATGCGTATATATATATATATATATATATATATATATGTGCATAAATATATACATATATATATATCAGATTTCCGTCTTCTCGTAGTTAATTGCAGACATGAAGAAATAGAAACCCTTTTCTAATCTCCTCTATCAATCATGATTAATTGGATTAAATTTCTGAAATGGAAATGTTAGGATCAATTAGGTTTGGCCGTTTGTCAAATATACATGAATGTATGCAATTTTCTACTTGTCATAGCTGTCAGTGCCTTCGTGTTCTTGAAAAATCATCTATACTAATATGAACATTGAGTGATATGTATGTATCCATACAAGGATATATATATATATTTATATATATATATTTACTGTGTTAAATATTGAGCACTGTGATTAAACATCCACAACAGATAAAATTTTCATTCTTTTTGTTTGTTTTTACTAATATATATATATGTGTATATATATATATATATGCATATATATGCATATATATATATATATATATATATATATGCATATATATATGCATATATATATATATATATATATATATATATATATATATATATATATATATATATATATATGAGAGGTATATCCATGAAGAAACCGAAGTTTTGAAACAACGCGCCAATGAGATATTTTGGGTGCTGGGATTTGACTGTTATTTAGCAGTGACCTTGACCTTTTATATAAAAAACTACATTGAGTTACGTCATTAGTATCTAGGGTGCACATGCCAAAGCTAACGTGTGCCTAGTGCACTTGGCCCTTCCCCCTGGACATACGTCCTAAGTATATATATATATATATATATATACTAATGAGACAAAACATCGTGGTTACCTGCCTCGTGAGGTGTTGGTCCTCCATATACCTGCAAAACCGCTTTTACCCAATCTACATAACCTTTTAGGTTTCTTCTGGATGGTAACAATCGGCACTGTAATTGTTGCAAGTTACATGTTGGAGGTTCTGCAAGGGTGAACAGTAACATATGAGTGCTCAATGGAATTGAGATCAGGAATCTTTGGTGATCAGGTCAAGACAGTAAAATATTACTCCTGTTCCTGAAACCATTGCCGTGAAACTCAGGTCGTATGGAAGAGTGTATAGTCCTGCTGAAATATATCACCAGCATCAAAGAAGGATGTTGCCAGGAAGGGATATACCTGCAATTAAATGATGCTGAGGATGGTGTTACGTGACAAATGATCTTCAACATGAATTATAGCATAGAGCTTCAAGCAGAACATAGACAAAGCCATCAGACTGCAGCCACCGGCTTGTTCTTTTGATACATTGTTTATTGGCCCTCTTGCTTTCCCTGGATAACGACTCACAACTCCATTGTTTGATATAAGGCCCAGTTTCAACGCTCAGATGTCATTGATACTCGTTTTCAGAGATGGACATTGATTACTATGGGTAATCTGACTAGCTTGCAGCCTACACGGAACAATAATCGGTGTACTGTGTGTTTTGACGCATTCCTCCCTTCACCTTGATTGAAGCTATCTGCTATTTGTGCCACAGAAACCCTTGTTTTGATTCGAACCTAGTGAAAAAGCCCCCCGTTCACCTTCCACATCTTGTCCACCGAATATATTGATGGTAGTTGATGATTTTCAATCCTCGAGAGAATGCAGAGAGGTACTCACTGGAATATAACGTGATTACCCCAGAAGCCGATGATATATTCCTTATCAGTCACTGTACATGTACATATATGTGGATCTCTCTCTCTCCCTATATATATATATATATATATATATATATATATATATATGTATACTTATGTATACTTTTAAAACTATTAAGTTCGTGTAAGAATATATATGTGTATATATGTATACATACACTATAAGTTATTTTTTTATACATGCAGTATATTCATAGGCACATACAACATTTACAATATTTATCAATATATAAAACCGTTGAATTATTTTATTGAAATACCAATATACGTATATATGTACATGTATATGTGTGTGTGCATGTGTGTGTGTATCTATCTATCTATCAATATACATATATTTATGTGTAAACACACACACACATGCATATGTGTGTGTGTGTGTGTGTGTGTGCGTGTGCTCGTACATGTAAATGTATCTTCATAGAGATATAGTGTAGAACACATACAAATCTTCTCTGTACATGCAACCGCTGATCTATTATATTTAGATATTTATACAAGTACGAATACATGTATATCCATATATCTACTTATATCTTTATTTTTATCTGAAGTATTTGTCAGGGGAGATAATAACTAAATGCTAGTCATAGAGTTATCTGTCTTATTCCTTCGTTTATTTTTGCAAATGGGTAAAACATCCGTGTTCATTCTTGTTCGACGAGAAAAAGCTGAACAACACATTTTTTGATTCTTTTCAAGTACACTGAAATGTGAAATTGCAAAATACTTCCCTCACGTTTTGACAACATGGCTAAACTATATATATATATATATATATATATGTGAGTGTGTATGCGTGTGTGTGTGTGTGTGTGTGTGTGTGTGTGAGTGTGTGTTTGTTGTTTTAAGGGTTAATTTATTTATGGTTATAGTGATCAATATTTTACAAACCTTTTATACATTCCTACATATACATTTTACTACAAAACCGTACATATCTGTCCCCCCCCTCTCCCCCCTCTCTCTGTATATATATATATATATATATATATATATATATATATATATATATACATATATATACATATATATACTCAGGTTGCTTTCTCGTGTTTGTGTATGTGCACCTTTGCAAGAGTGCGCTTGTGCACGCGCATGCGCCAGCAGACGTGTTCGCGCTCGTGTTTCTGAACCAAATATCTTTGATTTCCATTGTGGGAAATCTCTCTATCAGAAAATCCAGACTTCGAGGCTGGAAAGATGAAAGTCATTCCAGGTAAACAAGTTAGGGAATCAATCGATATTTGCTAAACTACCAAGAAAGCCTAATGAATATTCTAAATATTTTAATTATTTTCCCCAACAATCTATTCTTCAGATAAACAAGATAATTTCACTCATCCTTTTTGTCGGCATGTTTACACTCATCAAACGATATGCTTGCACTTTTGCACCCTTTTTTTACTACCTTGTCTTTTGCTCAAAAGAGTAAAAAAAAAAAAAAAAGAAGCTTTAACGGGCAGAAAAACACATCCCGTTCAATTGGTTCGTTGAAAATTTGAACCGAAAGCCTCCCCATCTCGTCAACTATCTTTCAATGCGTCAAAAACAATATACGCACAAAAAGGATCTCTGTCTCTGTCTCTTTTACTCCCTCTCTATCCTTCCTTCTCTGTCTTTCTCTCTCTTCCACCCTCTCTGTGGGATTTCGATCTGCCTGGAGGGAAACTTGATTTCCTATTTTGCCGTGGCACCTCCCGTCGGTGTTCGAGCGCAGGTCAAAGCTATGTTGTTGATTACTGAAACTCATTGCAGGCACGTCGGCGCAGCATAATCTTTCTTTTTATCTCCACGATAGTCAACACATTTGTGCATCTGAAGCATCTGCTATACTCCCATAGTGTAAGTATCTGAACTAGCCTCTTCTCCATCTTATATATATATATATATATATATATGTGTGTGTGTGTGTGTGTGTGTGTGTGTGTGTGTGTCCATGTACGTATGCACATATAGGCACACACATACTGAATATATATGATATATATGACGAAACGGTAAAGTTGTCTAATAGGCGAAATTCTTAATTTTGTTCACAAAAAATAGATACATACTTCTAGTTTGATGAAAAGCTAATTTATTCAAAACAAGAATAATAAGTGAATACGTAGTTTTAACTTTTCTTTCGTCGTTTCAGTTTAGTTTTACTCAAAAGTTTATCTAATCATTACAAGGATATAAAATAACTATTTGTTACGATCAAAAGTTTTGATGAAAGTAAAATCAATCTTTTTTTTTACAAAAAAATGTATCACTGATTCGGCCTAACACAGGAAAACAGGTCTGGTTAGTCAATCGATAGAAACCCTCATGTAACCAACATTCTTTGGCAGCACGCTGTGCTGGGGGTAATCAATAAGAAAAATTGAAAATAGGGTTGATCAATGAACAAATCACTTCTCTTACTTTTTATTGGACCCTGATCACCGAATTTTGAAAAGGCAGACTGACATAAACAAAGGAATTAATTTAGCATTAAAGTACATTGCAAACTGAAACTCCCTCTGGAAAAGTATTAATGTCAGGAATTTTGAAAAATCAATTTTCTAGACATAACGGGCAGTATTTTATTTATTTATTTTTTTTGATTTTCAGCCCTCTGACACCTTTGGTACGGCCTGAACACGTGATACATCCATAGCCAGCCAGCCAGCCAGTCTGCCGAATCAACTCAAAAACTAAAGGAACTTAGGTCGACAGTTTTGATGTCTGTCTCAGTCAACGGTTTTTTAATAAGTATGAATAGACAAATCAGTACTTCATTGTCTAACGATCGCACCAGCGTGAAATTCGGAGTCACCAGGAAGAACTGATTTGTCTGTGTGTCGGTCTGTCTCTCCTCTCTCTGTCTCTCTCTTTCTCTGTCTCTCCCCCCTCTCTCTCTGTCTCTGTCTCTGTCTCTGTCTCTCTCTCTCTCTCTCTCTCTCTATATATATATATATATATATATATATATATATATGTGTGTATATCATAATATACGTTCTCAATTTGTAAAAAAAATTAAAAAAACAAACAGATTTTATCCGTTGGAAATGCTCAAAATTAAACCCAGTAAATAGAGCTATTGATGTATAAAAAAAGAGTATTAAAAGGTTAAATAACCGGAGAGTGATAACGCGTAGATTTCAAGGGAGATAACTTGGATAATAACCACACCAATTCCTTTTTACATCTACTTTCTAATCATAATAAACGATGCAAATCAGCGATGATTACATATGTTTGAATCGATTCTTAGAAAACAGATTCTATTGAGCGGCGGGTCCTTATAACCAATGTTCTTATAAAGCGGAACCCATTGTATATTTATATTGATAAATATATCAATACATAGGAACTGTATGATAAATAGATCAATTAATCAATCAATCGAGAGTCATATATGAACCTGGTACGAAGAAAGAAAAACATAAATCTTCTTACAAAAAGCAGAAATGTAAGGAAAAATCATTGCCTCAAAAAACCTCTTCAATTTACATAACAGCAACTTCAAACGAGTTTGTTTGTTTTTTAAAAATTATCTTGAAGTTTCCCGTTCATTCCAATTCAAAATCGTAATCTGTCCGGTCCATACTCTAACAAAAGCTTTGATGCTTTTTGAAAAAATAAAATCATTTAATGTAAAGAATTAATGTACGCAATCGTTTATTCATGTAAATATTCCTATGTCATTTATGAGTATTGTAGTGAATACTTTTGGCGACTAGATCATTCATGATTTTTTCTCGTCTAAATCATTTTTTATGTGATTGTCCTCATAATCAGAATTTAAAAAAAAACATTCGAAAAGTAATTCAAATCCAATAAACGTTTTATTAAAACCTGACGTATTGCATTGTACACTAGTTTCTATGAGAAATTATAGATTTCTAAAGAGGACCATTTGAAATGCATTTCTATAATAAATTGTATTTCGTGTAATAAAATGAATAGTTTCTACAGTAATATTTTTGCAACCAGATCATATGATAAAAACTGTTCTTGAACCATTTTTGTTCTTAAATTGAATATCATCAAGAGAAATAATTTAAATGTGTTTATCATTTAATCTTTTTGGTGCCCTTTTATAGAAAATATTCGAATAACATCAAAATATCATTTAAATTTAATCTGAGAAAAATTTGCTCCCTTCAAACGATGTAGTGACATAGAAAATTCTGGGGGTAGGGTGAAAATGAAGCTCAAATTAGGGTTACATTTCAGCAACTGCATTCAAACCCGGTACACGTGAGCCTGGTGTCAGCTTGTTCTTATTGCTGCCCACTAACTTGACCACTACTCCATCACCTTCAATTCTCTACCCTAACAAGATAGATGCTTCTGAAGGTAAGGAAAATTATGATGATTTTATCCAGAAATTTACAGTTTTTAACTGAAATTTGTTTTTAGCAAGTTTTAACATCTAATTTGCGGTGAAAATTACTCAGAAAGGGATTTTAACTTGTATGTAATTGATGCAAGCATTACTAACAGAATAGGATCATTAGATATATAATGTGAATGGATTTCAAATTATATTACTATGGAAATGCACTGCAGAAAGAATAGGATTTCCAGTGGCCGGGAATTAAGGAAAACGTTACTGATAGAACAGGGTTATTATACAATATGTACAAAACAAATGTATTATGTATTACTGCTTTTTATAGAGCAATACACTGTCAATGACTTTACTGTAGAAATTCATTGCAGACCAGGAGAAAAATGATTGTTATCGGTCAGGAATTGAGGCTAGCTCTACTTACAGGATAAGGTTATTCTAAAATGATAGATATGCAGTACTAACGATTTTATTATAGAAATGCATTGCAGATGATTTAACAATGGAAATGGATTGCAAACCAGAAAGAAAGAGATGGTCAGCAGTCATGAACTAATGTGATTGTTTCTGACAAAATAGAGCTATTACACACACACACACACACACACACACACACACACACACATATATATATATATATATATATATATATATATATATATATATATATATATATATATGTATATATATATATATGATTATTGGGGCCTACTTCATGATTGAAGTACTTGCACTTTTCCTGTGGGTGCTAGAAGATACCGTTCGAACCATGATAGAACCCAGGATTTCAAATGCTGTTTTTCAAGATCTCTCCATTTGGAAGACCGACAGAGGGCTATTTTAATACCCTGTTTTCCTCGATGTGTCCCTGTTCCGAACTAATCCAGACTAATCAAAAAGAAAAAAAAAAGAAAAAGAAGTTCTATGACACAGAAATAAAGCATTCCAGCATTATACATTTGGTTAGATAAATGGAGACATCGTTCAAAAATATGTTTAGATTTATTTTGAAAATCAAAAAGGAAAAATCCCTTCAAGGTAAATTCAGCACTTTTCAATTATGCATACTTTGTATTGGGTTGGCTGAAAGTTAGATATACATCCATTGTTAGATGGCATTAGGCGCATTTAGTTTTCCTTAACTTCATTCTAAACGATTGCAATTGATTGTCAGTAGTAATTTAAGGGTGCATTTCTTAAAAAGAATGTCACAATTGATTTATAATTGTTTATGGATTCTAGTATGGATGATGGAAGAAAATAAGGTATATTTTCTGGATATTATACTTTCTTTTATCTTAATAAAGGTAAAAATGTGAGTCAGACGCCAAAAATGCGTAATTTACTGAGAAGGTAAGAAAATCAAACATGTCAAAAGTGGTTTGCAATGTTTCATGCTGACGATTTCTCTCCACTGTCAAGTGAAAAACTGTTGAGGTTGAGAGCTGTCAAATGAATCGATATCACATGACGCAGAAGATAACCAACATATTTAGAATATCGAAAATAATTTGGAACAATTTTGATGGAAGATGAAAAGTGGATACTTTGCAACCAGGTTGAAGGCAAGAGATTGTGAAGTAAGCGAATGAACCATCACCAATCGAACCAAAGGTCGTTCTTTATCCCCAATGTGTGTGAATACGTGTGAATATGGTAGGATTAGAAGCGAATCCAATGCTTTAAGCTCTTTCCAGAGAACCAAGCGATTGTGTAGAACAAGTACTGCTTTCAATAAGGTTAATTGAAGGCAGCTATCGACCAAAAGCTTCCGGTATTATTCAATTGGAAAAGTGCAATATTCTAATAGGATAACAGAAGATTTGGAGGCTTTTTTGGTGACCGAACAAAAACTGTTATTGCATGATTGAAAGGTTTTTCACTCATCCAACATATTCAGTAGATATTGCAACTTCCAATTACCATTGATTCCAATCTTTACAGAATTATATTAAAGAAAAAAAATCTGTTTTTCTTAAGACAGCAAAGGATGGAGAACAGATTTCTTTGCTGAGAAAGATGAAGATATGGGTGGACGGGATTATTAATTTGTGTGAAAGATAGAATTTGTCGAATCTTTATTGTTTGACAAGCGAGGTAGTGTTGGAAGGTGAAAACAAATGAGCATTAAATATTATCAGATGCAACCTCCACCCGAAGAGAGCAGCAAAGCCCACAAGTTGAAATTGGGTGAAAAAACAAAAACAAAGACGAGTATACGTGTTTGAATAAATCTATCGAATAATTGCAACCATTCATCTCGGAACTTTAGACAGGGAGTTATTTTCCGACTGACGTTGATTTTCCGACAAACGTTGAACGCATTCGTACTGTAACCCCTGGAAAAGTACTAAAACTCATTTACTTGACATTTGTTTTAAAATCATGTTTACTCCACAAATTTAATTAGTTTTGTCTACGAAATAATCTTGAATAAAAGTCAACACTTTTTATCCAATGTTCGTATTTTCCAAGCAGATGGGCAATTTCTACGTGGGAGAAGTAGTAAATCGTGGATTCTTTGGCTCCTATTCGACAAGAGGCGATTCAAACCTTTTATATCCGTTCAACTTCTGCAATTTGGCTTGGACGTAGTGTTCGTTAACATTATATCTATGTATATTGTGTACACACAGCAAGGACATGTATTGACGTATTGACAGCTACTTTTTTTGAAAGTTCATCTTTTCTCTATATATAAACAACAGAATTAAAATTCTAGAATTACTTCGCAGTTTCGAAACTCTGTTTCTAACTTTCGATCCCTTTGCACTGGTAAGACTATAGTTTTCAGATTCTTGGTCCGTGCCCCTTCAGAAAATGCATTGATTGGGGTCCTTCAACTACAGGAAAATGTTGACCTGACCACTCTGATAATAGCACAATCGGAAAATAATGTGTAAGACTTCGCAAACCATATCCTTTTGTGCCCCTCTCATGGGACTTTATCCTTTTGCGACCACTTGGGAAAGGGCATTGGACGCCCATGTACTCAAATATGCACCCCCCCCAAAAAAAACAACAGTTTTTCACTGATTGAAAGATATCTTTTGAAATAGGTACGGAAGAGGTATTTTAAATTTGCCAATAGAAACGAGAGATTGATTTTACAGTGTGACATAAGGCATTTCTTTTTTCTTTAGTTCACTTAAAATAATGAAATAATATACATCATTGCATATAGAACTGTATATATGAGTGAGAGGTGTTACATTATCAGTCTGTGAGTATCTCAATCAGTCTGTTTGTCACGCTAAGTTAAAAAGTTTTGAGAACAGGGGGACTTTTACGATGTAACTATTATGTCAAACTGTATATATATCCTTTCTCCTGATATATATATATATATATATATATATATATATATATATATATATATATATCCTTTCTCCCAAAAAATCTTTTATGAAAAAATAATAATTGTGTCATCCACAGATAGCTGTTTCGTTGTATTACAACTCTTCCGTGTGGCTATAGACTATCCAATATCCCCTTCAGTACCGCAAGGAAGGATAATCTAGCTTCAGACCAAGAGGCTGACATTTTACCCCTGCCCTACGCAGAACTGGGCGGTCAGTAGGACTGAATTAAGTGATATATTCATTTACGCACGATTCCTAATCCATCAGATGCTATAGTAGTTTATAGTGGACGAGTTGCCCTACCTAAGAGTGCTCAACCCTGTAGAAAGGGGTATATATATATATATATATATATATATATATATATATATATATATATATATATTGCTTAAAAACCGACTTCGGTCGTCATTTGGCTCAATTTGCAGTTATTGCCCATATTAATGTCAGTGATAGGAATTGATTTTTAGAACTAGGTATTTGGTAAGGGTTGGTTTTGGGAACGAACGTATACGTTAATGTCTCAATTTGTTAACATTGAAATAAAAAAAACCTTGGAAATTGAGAAGTAGGGATACGCTGTATCCCTACAGTTTTCAATTCTGATTATAATTGTTTGCAAATGAATAAGTCCAACTACACTATGATTAAGATTCAATGTACCCTGAGTTATCTCCCTTGAATATTTGGATCATTATCACATAGATCATCGCGGTCGGTGCGATGTAAATTTTACACTATCATTATCAATTTATAAATTGGACTGGACATTGGTTTATTCTCCATGTTGGAGTATTAACTGTATTGTACAAACTGAAACTTGCCAAGATTTGCCTACCTCTCTGTTTTATGGCAACAAACATACAGACATACTGTAATCTGGTCATTGATATGCAACAAAGTGCGGAAATGTTTACGATGGACGAGGCAAGGAAAAAATGAATAAATTTTGCATGAAATAATGATATGTGTGAAATAATAGTGATGATAAAAAATCTTCCCGTGTAAAAATATGTAGAAAATCAGTTTGGTTTTAAAAAATCAAGTCATCATTATCCCGTGAGTATTACTATTTTATTCAGCAATGTAGATATGGTTTTATTTTCAGCTTTTGTAACAAACACGCACACAGACAAAAATCGGATTATCATTATCGGGTTCAGCGCGATCAGACACCCCACACTATTGTTAAGTCGTGCATTAGATTGGCAATTGCTTTATTCGCCAGTATTACGCTAACAAAAGACCTGATACGATGTGCCGTTTTTGCTGAGCTGCGACAACAAAACAACGAAAAATAGGTTTTTGAAGAATTGAACAAACACACACACACACACACACACATATATATATATGCAAATTTTCGATAAACTTTCTTTGTTCCCGGGTCATAAATGTTAATTTCTCATTGATTACATGTAAAAAGTATGGAAATGGTTACTATTTCCTTCTTGAACATTGATATTTTTAAATCTAACCTATTTTGCCCCAGACACCATTGAAAAAGTACTCGAAGGCAGCAAATTCCTTATATAGAGCTTGTTTCATAAGGCTTTGTTTTATGCGCTATGGTGACTTCAAGACCTCCCAGCGGGTCACTAGTGACGTTGTTCATACTTACATTGAATTTGGATGGTTGTGGCAAGTCCTGCCTTGGGTAGTAAGCCAAGGTATCTCTGCCGTCCAAAAGACAAAGATATCAGAGAAACCAGTTGAAACCACCATGGAGACTTATCAGGAATGCCACCATTTTGGAGTGTACGATCGTCTCCCAATCTTACTCATAAAAAAAAACAAGCGTCCAGACAAGTCTTGACACTGTAGTATTGTAGGTGAAATAAGGTGCCTGGAATTTGTCGTGATCCCCAACAAGCATGCAAGATTATACCTTGTAGGCCTCGCACATCTTAAAGATTTGCTGTCTGAGGCAAAGTTTCGAGCCGGTGTCTTCGTCCGACCATAGATAAAGAAGATCCTGGAGTACAAGGAATTCCCCCAAGAAGTCCACTAGAAAAGAGAAAGCGGTTTGATACAGCTTTGTCGCAGTAGTTCATGCATCAAGGGCAATCAAAAGCCCCTTAAGTATGTGGAGAATCCCGGTCAGATGAGCTGCAGGTTATCTCTCTAAGTTCATGTCCTTGATACTCTTTTGATAAATTCTGGGAAAACATGGAAGCGTATCTGGAGGAGCAGGGCGAGCAATCCCATCAGGATATACCGGAACTTGAACGTTGCCACTAGAGAAAATATAACAAGAACACGATGGGGGACAACATTTTTGGGCTTGGTTAATGAAAGTGAATTATAGTACATCTGTGGATCTCGAAAGACAACTCACTTCAAATCTTTTGTGGTCAGTTTTGTATTACGTCAATGTAAATACATATTAGTTTAGATCTAAAAGTTGTATTTCTGGAAATATTTTTTTTAAAAAGCTATGCGAATTCATCCATTGTACAACTGGTTGAGTAAAAATTTCAAACTATCACTATCCTGGTCACAGAAGTAAAGTTTGGTGGGAATAATAGCCATTTTCCATACTTTTTACACATAATCAATGAGAGAATAACACTCACTACCCAGGAGCAAAACTGGCGTTGTACTGAGCACAGTCATTTTTTTCGTTTCTCAGTCCGTAACAATAGACTCTTCCACTTCAATGTAAACATTTTGCAGATAAAATATCTCCTTACACACCATTTGAAAGAATGGACCCTTCCACTGAAACCAGTTAAGTAGTTAATTTTTTGAAAAAATAATGTCATAGAAATTCAAACATATCAGAGGAATTTTTCACGGAGATTAACTTTCATAATCGGTACTTAAATAAACGTACCATGAAATATATTATAATGTATACATAGAGAATATATTCATTCATGCATGTTTCAATTGTGGACGTACTTGTTACCATGGACAAATAAATCGAATATTTATTCATAGAATATACATATACATTTTGTATGCGTGTGCGTGTGTCGATACATTTGTATATGTATATATACATAAGTATACAAGTATTTATATATACATATAATGGGATCCCCTAACTCTTCTCTTTCATACTAAAAAGAAGATGAATGTTTGTTTACCTTATTCTAGCAAAATTTACATTTTATAGTCTCCTAAACGGTTGCACCCAACAAGCCGAAATTTTTTGTATAAAGTTAACAGGTCAATTTTGACATTTTCAAATCTAGGGAAGATAACTGCACCTGTCGGGGAGCAAATTCTTATTCTACGGTGATTTGATTCCAAGATGATATTATGATATATATGACGATTACTTCTAAAGGTCAATTTAGGGTCTGGTCAATTTTGGCGTATTTCAAAGTTATGGACGACGGCTGCACCCAACGGGCTGCAAGTTTATGTTCGTGGGTAACTTTACCCAGGGATGAAGAAAGAATAGGTGGCAATGACCTATGGAGTTTTTTAAAGGTCAATTTATGGTTAGGTTAATCTTGGGATTAAAAATAAATGGTTAATTCTTGCATCGGCAATTTGATGCCACGATGTACATATTTTTGGTAACGCAGGTAACCTTCGAAGGTCAATATATATATATATATATATATATATATATATATATATATATATATCATGCTGCTCATTTTTTTTAATTCGTGGTCAGTTGTTCGATTAGCTACTGGTCAACATCAGTGCCAGACAGAAATATGTTCCCTAATAAAAAATCTCTCTACAATTATCACACACACACACACACATACACACACACACACATACACACACACACACACACACACGCGCGCGCGCATATTCTTCTCTGTTTGACCATTTAATTTTAAGTTCATAAATTTATTTCCAGATGGAGTCTAGTGAAGTTTGATGCCAATTTTCAAATCTGTATATAAAACGATATGGCCAGAAGCGCTGGAACACATAAACACATAAACACAAATGCACACATATAACAAAGGATATAACTACACACCACCTTTGATGGCTACGATTGTTCAACAAGTATGACTAATTTAATTATTTGATGAAAAGCCACCTTGCAGATCAGATTTTTAGGTAGTTCCTACAGAAGGCCTTTGAGAGTTCAAATTCCTGAATCATCAGCACCATAAACTCTTGGAGCATATTTAATTCAAATATCAAGAGGGGGAATTTCATAAAAAAACAGGTGAATAATTGATAGATAGATAAGAGTCAGATCATTAACATAACCTTAACCCCAACCATTGCAGATTCTTCAATATCTTATTATTGCAAATATCAAAAAAGCTTCTTACTTTATAACTTTCAATAGGTTTATTTGGTATGTATGCCAAAAATAGTTAGGCTCCGTTAACAAGTAGATGGTTTCTAAAGCATGACAGATAGACAGGTCAGCTAGTATACATACTGGCACGAGCAAATTATATAGAGAGAGAAATTGTAGTGCATTATTGTGAATGGTATAAAACAAGGCTTTAAATCTGTATATAATGATTTTATTATAAAGTTACACAAAAATATATGCATATATTCATATATATGTATGTGTTCAAATCATTTTATCCATCTATCTTACTATTCTAGCCAATTGATTTCTATGTATCTATTATAGTCTATCTGTCTATCTCTCACTGTCACTCGCCCAATTTATCAATCTCTCTCTCTCTCTCTCTCTCTATATATATATATATATATAGCATACAGTTTTATATATATATATATATATATATATATATATATATATATAGCATACAGTTTTCTTTTCAACCGCTGAGAGTTCTCTGAAAAGGGTAGTCAGCAACTATCGAAATGCATCAAAACATGCCTGCATGATAATACAAGTTTTTGAGGTCTAACATTTGTTTTTCTCTTAAATTCTTCTTCAGCCTACAATTATCCTTCTAACAACATTCTGACGAATCACGTCACATCCATGCAACAAACATATATATATATATATATATATTGCATTCTTCGATATGATGAAAGGCATGACTATATTTTGAGGAGTTGCCTCTGTGTAGATATCGCTATAAATACTTGTGGTATCTGCACCTACTATAGTTAGTTATTTATATATACTGTGGTCGGACTAAATATTGAAAACACTAATTAAATTACCAAATTTTCTTTTTTAAAAATATCTTTAACATAGAGTTGGCGCTCATTCAGCAATATTAACAGCTTCAATACGCCGAGGTTTCATTCATACGGCATTTGGACAGTATCTAGAGGAATTTGTGGCCATTCCCCGGGAAGAAAAACCTGCTCCAGCCCCTTCAGGAATGCTAGTAGAAGGAATCGCCCCCAAAGTTGCCGCACCAAATGACACCACAAATGCTCCATTATATTAAGATCTGGTGATTGTGGAGACCAATCCAAGTGTTTGAATTCACTTTCAAGCATTTCAAACCAGTTTTTAACAATTATAACGAAGTGAATGAATGCATTATCGTCCTGGAAGACAGCGTCGTCATTTGGGAAGAGTTTTTGCATTCAACTTGTCAACCATATAATCCTGGGTGCTCACTCTGACATGCAGGGCCACTGCTTGGCCAAGAAAATTCCATCATATTGCTGTCCCAATCACCACAAATCCCCTTCCATGTTCAACTGTTGAAGTGAGACAGTCAGGATCATGAGCTTCTTCATGCTTTCTCCAAACGTAGACTAGGTTAGAACGTGGAAATAATGTAAAGGAAGATTCGTGTGAGTGTATCATATTCTTCCATTGGTCCATTTTCCAATTCTTATGCTCATCACACCACTTTTTACTTCTGGTTCATTTAATTTATCAAAGCAAAGTTTCGGCAGTTACAGCCCTTCCGTAGGATGAAACTCCATTCGGCTCAATAAAACATCGTGAGAGTTTTGGAATAACATGATATGTAATGATAATGTGCAACACATTCAAACAGCGAAATCGGCACATATTCACATCATTTTTCCAACCCTTATATATATATATATACACACACACATATATATATATATATATATATATATATATATATATATATATATAAGCTACTATAGCGATGCTCTTCCGTATTGGAGCTCTCTGGTAAATGGGAAATTATGCGTAAGAAAATATATTGCTTAATTCAGTCCAACTGACCGTCCAGTTCCACGTAGGGCAGGGGTTGAGCATCTGTCTCTGAGTCTAAAGCGAAGGTTTTGACCCTACCTAACGGTACTGGAAGGGATACCAGATTATCTATAGCCATACTGATGAGTTGTAATACAACGGAATAGCTGTTTGTGGATGACACAATTATATATATATACATATTTATATATATATATATATATATATATATATATATATATATATATATGTATATATATATATACATATATATATATATATAGTGTTGATTATATATATATATATAAATATATATATATATATATATATATATATATATATATGTGTAGTGTTGATAACCACGGGGTGCATGCTGGGCAAAGTGAACTAAAATCCTGGGACACCCAACCACCAGAATCTCTCTCACAGCCCGGAAGACCTTGAATTAGGCATCAGAACGCCATAAAAGGGTTTTACTCAGAGTTGTTTTTCCCTTAGACTAGGTGGCTTCCCAAAGCTACAGAAATCAATCTGCCGCACTATTTCACCTATAACTTAGGTGGAACATATGGATTCATGCTCTCCCCCATCGGTACAAATTGAACATAACCAGCCCCGATCGGAGCTTGAACTCGGGTCGCCAATTCCATGTATGTATATATGGTCTTCACACGTTAATGCTTTTGAGTTGTTCTCTAGCGTTACGGCTGAGAGAGATTTTTTTCTCCTGGAAAATTAAAAAAGTCTCAAAACATTTACGGTTTCATGTCATTTAAGTCGATTATTTTCCGATCATGTATTGTGTTCAGAGTTTTTTCGTATTTTATACAGAATTTGATTTTACTTCGGTTTGAATTTGGATAACGTTGTAACTTTAATTCTATTGTGTGAATTATCTGCTCTTCTACCATGGACCTCTTTCAGAGATTTTTAAAAGCAGTACAGGTATTTCACCATGGCATCACTTAGCTGCACGGATCGAACATAACGGCCGAACATGTTTGTTAATGCTTAGATTTATCGTATTAACATGATTTGTAATACATGTATACATTCAAGTTTTCTTTGTTTTCATTATTCCGATATTTTATCTAATTTTACTATTTAGATTCAGAGTTTAATCATAATACATGCCAAATGGGTGTTGTTTATTTTATGAATTAGATATCATGATATTCGAAGTGTATGTTTCTGTTGAATACGTAGAACAGAACTTCTAACCATCGATTAAATCGTATGGATCTACTGTTAAATTTGAGTGGCCTGAATAGACAGATACACACACACACACATACACATATATATGTGTATAAGTTACCCCCGTTTTGTTTGGGACAGGATGAAAAGTAAGTACTAACCATTGAGAATCGAATTCATGGCTGTACGAATGTTTTCAAAACTAACTGGTTGACTATTACTTTAGGGTAAGGCGTCACCATTACACACACATACGCGTGCGCGAACACACACACACACGCACACACACATATATATATATATATATATATATATATATATATATATATATATATATTTAGATTGGATATAAGATTGGATTTACAAGATTAGAGGTTTCATCCAGCACCGGAATTTACCGAGTAGCAAATCGAACAGCCGACCACGTAGATGAATAAAGAACTGCGTCCACAAGGAAGCAGTCTTAACGTGACTCTGCTCTACCGACTGAGCTAACAGCACTCTTGGTGGTAGGAGTTCTAAACAGTACATTCAAACCACCCATCTCTCTACTATGCCGTCGTGGGTATTACTATGTACATATAGGTTTGTGAGTCCCCATTTTTCAAGGTGTGTGTATATCATTACATTGGGCAGTTTATATTCGGCAGAATGCGATAATTGTAGAGACACTTTATAAGGGGAAATATTTCGTCCGGCACCGGAATCCGATTAGCTACTCGGTTTATTCCGGTACCGGACGGAATTTGTCCCCTAATAAAATGTCACTACAATTATTACACACATATGTACACACACATCCATACATACACACGCACATGCGCACATATACCCATATATAAAGAGAGAGATAAATAGATAGATAGAAAGAAGGTGAACAAGCTCTGATACATAAAGAAAGATAAATTACCCGAGGTGGAAAGATATGAACAGAATGTGATAGTTAGCTTGATGATAAAAAAATATATTTATCATATAGCTCAACTGTGTCTGGCATAAGGTCACATCACATAAAGCCTCCTTTGTGGATCGACTGCTAAAGACGGTCGAGAGGTAAACGGCGAGGAGACATGGCCCATTTAATCCGTTAAAAATGATTTTATTTTTCACAATACATCTGCATGGATGAACTCGATTTGATATTCTTTATAGAAATTTTTTTTTTTTACCTGAAGAATATTGGAGATATTTTTCTTTCAAATCTAAAATATTTTAACGTAAATTCAATGGCCGAATTATGCGCGTACACACATATGCATCATTACAAGGAAACACATACACACATCATATATATATAGTGAGAGATGTCTGTCTAATAGTCGGTCATGCTATAAAAATACCTAAACATGGGCTCAATCGGAGCAAATATGGCGAGTACATTCAAATGATGTAGGGATAGACTTTAAATTTAAAAGCTTTTCAGAGCCTTTTTCGACTGTTTTTCAAAGGGGTTCTATTTTCAGTGTAACTCTAATGCCAAATTAGGACCTTACTTCATATCCATATACATATCTTCTTATTTTATTTGTTGATATGTAATCTTTTAAGGGGTCTATAGTGGACGGAAACTCACCCCTTTTTTAATGGGGTCAAATATGGGGGAAACTCTTTCCCTCACCTCATATAGGGTCAAAAGTGACGGGACCTTTTGAAATTTTGAGGAGTCAAAAATTAAGAGAGACTCTTCGCCCTCTCATTTTAACGGGTCGAAAGTGAACATGAGAATTTATCCCCTCCAATAAGGGGTAAAAAATGAATGCATACTCCACCCCCTTTAACGAGTCAGTAGCAATAGAAGACACTCCCACATTCACACCAAGGGTCAAAAGTGAAGGAATACCTTTTTCCTACCTTTAAGGAGGCAGAAGTGGAGGGAAACCCTCTTCAATGAATGGCAAAAAGTGAAGGCAGAGGCGTAGCTGAGGCAGGTGATGGGAGCCATTTTAAAACGCACCAGACCCCCACACGGAGGGTGCCCAATAAGCTTTATAAATAGGTTCACCTTCAGCATTTTTACTGATGTTATTCAGTGACATCTCTCATGGAATGAGCCAAGCTTCCCCCCGGGCCCCCAAACCTTTAGCTATTCTCCTGTATGAAAGGAAACTTTATCATACATGACTCGAAGCTTTTGTCTGTTTTTACCCTTTCAATACTTCACTTTGCGTAGAGGGGTACTTCAGCAAGTACATATATATATTAGACCAATTTGAAAATATTCTTTTATATACCCATGTATACCTATATAGTAAAACAGCAGTGAAACTTTCATTTAAGAAGCTTAAGTAGATGAATGAATGTATGTATGTATGTATGCATGCATGTATGAAGGCATACATGTTTGTATTCTTATAACTCAAGAACTACGCACACCAGAAAAAAATAAATTGATAATTGGATATAGCATTATCTACGTACAGCGCACATGTTTCGGTCAAATTTAGAAAAAAAAAATCATTATATTTTTGTGTATTCTCGTCCATGTTCAAAAATGGTCCATCTGTCAGTGTTTGAAAAGGTAGATAATGTGTTTGTTCCCGGATGTTGTTAAGGTGACCATATTCAAAAAATATCCAGCCTCCACTAAGTTTGTTTCAACCAGCATGTAGAAAGTAAGTCATGTATTTGCGCATACCCTCGGGTTAGCTGAAAAACTGACCGATATAACAGATATTTAGTCAAGTATTTAGCTATAAAACTAGCTAGTAAATATCTTGGGTAAAAAAAAGAATTGACGTTAGGCGCAGATATATACACACACGCAC
>OY735209.1:18238378-18253378 GCA_963457665.1 Thysanoteuthis rhombus
CCACACTGAGGAGTTGTGATGCAACGAAACTGCTGTCTGTGGATGACACAATCATTTGATTATTTGTATATATATGTATATATATTTATGTATATATCAATGATTTGGACAAGTGGTATAACTAGCTAAGGTGAATTTTTCCCATGGGTCTGGGTGACTTTGAAGCTTCCAGTATTGAATGTATCTTAGATGTGGGTGTGAGGATATGATTAGTCGGAGTTTTGTGAATTAGGGATCTGTGTGATGAGGGTTATTAAGTTTAGAGTTTTATCCGTTAGGATACAGAGTTTCGAGTTTGTTGATATATCTTCATGTTTCTCTAGAACTTTAGTTATGTCAATTGGAGTATTTTTTTCTATTTTTTTACAAAGGTAAAACTAGCGTCCGTGACAAAATTGTGGCTGGGTGTGTGAAGACATGGAAACTTTACACCCTAAAAACACATACTCACACAGCACACACAATTGAAGATGGGAAAAATCCCGAAACATGTCTGGACCATTGACATCTAAGGATTAATAAACCTTACCTCTGAACACTTTACTCCTGAGTCTGTCTCACTCTTTACAGTTCACATTATATATATCAATGATTATAAGTATAATGAACTAACAGGAATTGTGTTCTTATGGCTTGGTTTTAAGAGTTAAAACGGTTAGTTTGATAACGAAATTTTATTGCAGTCAGCACAAGGGACATATTTAAACATGTTTTGTGTGTCTCAAAGCTGTATTCCAAGAAACATTTAAAGAAATTCTAAAATTGAGAAGATAATTTCTGGAAGAATGCTTGATTAATTTGTTAAATAACCTTACACTAAATCAATACATCCATGAAAATAATGTGATCATAGACAAGAAACATAGAGTTTTGCTTGTTCAAACATTTATGTTTTATATAGATTTAAAATTGGTATTTGGTTTATGTGTGAGTGTTATATTGAAATGAAATAATTATTATATATGTGTGTGTGTTTTTGTGTGTGTGATACTGATAAAAATTAGTTACTTGGTTTATATCTACAAAACATACCCATAAGCAGTTCTGTCACTAAATGCCAAATCTATGTTTCTTCCTGTTTCAGCTTCATTTTTTCCAATTTAAACTCATGCTAAAAGAACAGTTGTGTTTGCTTGAAACACAACATATTCACGCAAATGAAAATGCAAAGTTTATAGCGAATAGATCCATTAGAGAGTGAGGTGTAACAGAATATAAGATAGATATAAAATAACAAATGGTTCACTTCTGTTTGAACTCGGCAAATCCGGAACCACAACGAATGCTAAACGTATTGTGGTCCAACCTGTTATAAATTGGCGTGGACAAAAATCGTTTGGTGTTTTTTATCATATAGAATTTCACTTCATTCTAAACGATTGCATTTTATTGTATTGTGAAGGCTGTCATATTAACAGGCACATTAAAAATATGTCGAAATAGGCGGAGTTTTTTTTTATATTAATTCTAACATTGAAGATATAAGAGATTAAATATCATTTCCGTAAGATTATGTTTCCTTTTCATTTCAAGAATCGTAAAATGCGACTCAAACACAGAATGATGAGTGCAGTTTATGAATAAGGCACTGTGAATGATCGAACGTGATTAAGGTGGTTTGTGACGTTTCGTGCAGGAGATTTCTCGCTGAATATTGCTCCACGGTTGGATAGTCTAGCCAAGGTGATCAAAGGAGACATTACTTGAAAATGATCAACCTTATACTCAATGAACGCAAGAGGTCGAAGGGCCAGAAAAGTGAATCACCAATAACCGCAGGAAAAACCGGTCCTCACCCCAAAAAGTTGATGGTAGGGTTGATAGGCTTCACATACTACGAGTTTTGCTTTAAAGTTATCGAAAATTTTTAGATTGTCGTTTATTTTATGTGTATAAACAAATCGGAGTTTCGGGTCATCTAGTATATACATATATAATAATCAAATAATTGAGTCATCCACAGACAGCTGTTTCGTTGTATTACAACTCTTCAGTGTGGCTATAAACTATCTATTATCCCATCCAGTACCACAAGGTGCGATCGAAACCTTACTTCTAAATGCATGCAATAGAGGTCAAAAGTGATGTCCAGCCAAGGAGAATTGATGGTTCGAATAATGGGCTAAAGTTCTAATTTCGTAAGCTGAACCTCACTTTTGATCATCACTATATATATGGGAGACCGTGGCTAGTTGGTACATTTTAACTTAGATGGCTGTATTTTCCTGTGAATTAATCCATCAAAAAGCAAAGAGAGACTTCCTTGGGAAGGGTTGTTTAAGTCTAAACATTAGTTGAGTTTATTATATTATCCTTTCAACAGATGGGAAAAAGTATACAAACCGACCCCAACTGAGAGGATAGTTGACACAATTTAATTGGGCAAGTTAGTTCTCTTATTAGTGGCTACAGATGTGATGGATATATTGTAATTGAGAAATGTAACATCTTTTAATAAGGTGAAAGTATTTACTGATGGAAAATGTATTTGAGTAAAAGAAGATTTTTTTTTTGGGGGGGGGGAATAAGGACCCTATGGATTCATCGGTTTTTCTTTTACTTTTTCTTTTGTTTCTGGTTCATTGTAAACCTTTTTTCTCTGAATACTTTCTGATTCGTTCGAAGTTTATTTGTTTATTTTGCAGCTTTTTCCCCTCTGCTTCGATTGCCCACGATTACAGCATACCAAGTAGCCCCATTTATAATATACCAACGAGCCCGAAACACGTGACTGATTATACATTTTATTCCAAGAAAAAGTTTGACAGAGGATGCTTGAAATGTTGCAAATGTACTGTTTTTTGTTATTATTAAGCAGAGAACAGTACACTATTGCATGATCTGGGAACTCGTGGGTTAAAGTGAAAAAGTTACTTAGGTGTAAAACGTTTTTCATACTAAACGTTTCGTGCTTACAACACATATGACTCAAATCGAGTAGAAAAATGGCCGAAATTTCTTTCTCAAAATGAGGCTAACAGTGGCGCCATCAAGTGGTACAAATGAAAATTAAATTAAGTGATTCAACCAGTCCTACCCAACTAGTACTGTTCAGTTTCATGGTAGAGTTGTATTTTGCTTGATGTTATTTTACGATTTAATTTTACCGTTAAATTCGGCATTTACAATTTTTTTTCGTTGGTTGCTCAATCAGCAAATATATTCAAGTAATCGACCAATTAATGAAATAATTGATAATCAATCTTCTAACTAATAATTAGACACATTTGATATAGCAGTACCTTGACTAAAAAGTATATTGTTAAATGTTGACTTCTTGACTTCATTATAAGTGCTGCTATTTATTGCAATCTATTAATGCAGCTAATCTTATATAGTATGTGGGTATTATCTACAAGGATTTTGTGGATACGACTATCATCGTTCAGTAGATCGTGAATTTATTTATGCGTTTTATTGAATTTTGATCTGAGAAGTGGCTGGTTTAGCATCGTGATATGTTGTTCTTGTATGTCCTATATATGAGCTAGGTAGATGTTTATGACTGGGGACACAATATTTCAGCATGAAAACCCATGTTGACTTTACTTGAATACTAAAACAAATTGTAAAAATAACTGATAAGCCATCAGAATTTTGTATACAACCGCTTCATAAATGAACTGAAGGCATTGAGAACTTTCAATTATACTAAATTTGCTCCGCTATCTTTGATGAGGGGAATACCCTCAAGACATGGATATGATTTGAGCAGCCCAAGCATACCTTCTGTATACCCATATGATTCAATCAGACTAAGACCCCTTGTATACCATAAGCATATTAGATCAGACTAAGACCCTCTGTATACCACAGTAACTACTCACACTCATAAACACTCGCACATGCACACGAACAAATTACCTTAACATTAAATTGATAAAAGTAGCATCAACACCCTTATCACCAGACGCCAATACTGCTCAGGCATACGATGATAGGGTAAATGAGATTTTCAGTAATTCGGCCCTTACCCACCATCATGCGGCCGCCACCATATCAGAACCAACAAAAGCTCATCACTCATTCCAACCCATGCGCTGACGATGGCCACCGAACGAAACTACTTTGCGCGAATCACACAAACCAATCCCAAAATATACTATACCAAATAAATAATAAAATGAAAGAAAAATTATGAATTATCTCGCAGATAGACACGTGTTTTGTCTTGGATCTGTCTCTCCCTGTCTGTCTGTCTGTCTATATCTATCTATCTGTCTCTCCCCCCCCTCTCTCTCTCTCTCTCTCTCTATATATATATATATATATATATATATATATGTATATGTGTGCACGTGGGTGGGTGTTACGCTGAATCGGCAGAATTGCCTATTAGCTGAAATTTTGTAAAAAAATGGTTGTATTTCACTTTGACTACATGAACTTTTGATTGCAAAAAATTGTTTTTATCCTTGCTTTGATTGAAAAAACTTCTATTTAAATCAAAGCTTCGAATTTCTTTTTTTGTTTGTAAAAAAAAAATTCACTCTGATTACATAAACTTCCGATTATGAAAAATAGTTATTTTATATCCTTTAATTGGATAAACTTCTCGTAAAATCAAAACTTCGTATTCATTCATTAATTTCTTCGCCAATCAGGCAATTTCATCGATTCAGCGTATAAACAAACACACACACAAGCACACACACACACACACACATGCACATACGGAACGTCAAATCTCTCTGAGTTTGCATACATGTTTGCGCTGTGCTTAGAAGGAAAAAGAAAGCCAATCACTCCAATAGAAGTGCTACCTTGTTGCCTAACAATTTGATACCATAATTATTTCTGAGTTAGGGACGTTTGACATCATTATCTTCAGTCTGGTTTGTGCTACCAGCTATAAAATATATTTCCTCAGCGATCTGATTTTTTTATGAGCTCAGGTCTCCAAACTGATATACACTTAATATCTTCCTTGTAAGCGAGAAATCGGTGACACAGCTTACCACAGACGAAACCATGGGTTTTCTAGAGCAACCATAATTGAGCGATGGTTGATAAGCTCAGATATCAGCCCACACGCTAGTTTAGTGATTTAGACTCTCATCAGGTGCTCTATCAATGTAGCCTTGTGTCGAGCTAAGCTAAGCTTAGTAGATAACTAAAAACGACTCTCTTAGCGCTATGGTTAGTGAGCTTGTCTCGCTGACCATTATACCAGGAGTAAATTCATTCCTAAGTACTTCATACTAGTGGCTTAGTGTCACACTGTGCCAAGATTTGTCAATAACTATTAAATTGCCTCATAGTGAATAGCAAGCTAATCCTTCAGAACTTTACAACTGTAGAGAGGTACTTCCTCAATGGGAGCCTCTCACACAGCCTTGTAGCATACATGATAAAACTCAGTGAATAATTATTAGGGGGTCTTACTGTGGAGCATCGGGTTACAGAGTTATCTCGCTGATTATTTTATCTGTAGAGAGTTCAATAATAACTGGATGCTCACTCCTCTGGTTTTGTGCCAGACTAGAGTAAACTTAATAAATAAAAAGCCTCTTGATGTAGAGCTACGTTTCATTGGCAAGATAGTCTCACAGGTCATTACTACTGCACTGAGTTCGATCCTCACTCGGTATCAGCAGTAATGGCTTGTACCAGAATGAGGCGAATTTACTAAATAAGGATCATATGTTTCTATTAAAAAACCGATCTCCATCATCACTAAGATTTCCTCACTGAGTGCCCGAGTAATTTTGCATTGTACTAAACTAAACCAAGTTTAGTAAAAACCGATATCATAATTTCACTCGAGTAACGAATGAGTGATTCTCCTCATCACATGAAATGAAATATACCTGAAAATAACACACTTGGAAGATTGGCGCAGTACAGTCTATCCGTCCCAATTCAAACTGAATTTGGCTTCGTAAAGAGCTGATCAGTTTACCATTATCTTATAGTGGCGGCTGTAACTTGGATTGATATGAAGCTTGACTTACTGTATAACGTCACTAGTGTGTGGCATTCAGAGAAGCCCGAACTTACTATAATGGCCTACGAGACTAGTTTGCTAACTATTGCTTCACAGTGAGACATCCTATTGTTATTCACTAAGCTTAGCTTAGATTGGTACACGGCCATAAGTCTTGGAACCAAGTGTGGGTCGAACTCTCTACAGAAGTAATAGACTGCAACACTAGATTGCAAATCGTTGCTCCATAGTGGAACAATTATTCTAATTTTATTTTTCAAAACTCCATTTGCAACCGTATTTTAACAGCCCTCCTTCCCAGCGGTCAGTCATACAGCAATATAATCTCTGATAATTGGTACGTAGAGATTTTTGTTAAAATTTGCCAATTTTGGCACACGCCCAGATTCATGACGTGTCCAGTGGAACAGTCTTACTAGTAATCACTTGTGAGTCGTGCATAATCAACAGACCACCAACAATTCTGGCTGACCTTAGAGGTCCCCTTGTCTGACAGGAGCCATATTTCCTTCCTTTGAAATCCAAGTTAATAACCCGATTAGAGTTTCAAACTCCAGACAGAAAATTAGAGGGCCAACCGTTTGTCCATAACATGATGAAGTAACGCGAAATTAAGACGCAAGATTTTTTTTTAAGTACTTTAACACTTGCGGGTAAATCTTAAGTGGCAAGGTGACAGATTAAAAACCTAGAGAACCTAAGACCCTATAGTAAATGAACAAACGTTGAAGCTTTGCATAACCGACTCTTGACGTACCTCATAATTTTATGTAAACATTTTGATGACAATTTAATGAGTCTCATAGCGTCCTATTCATGTAAGTACCGTGGATCTGCTTATTAGACGGCACCTCACCACAACTCTTGAAGGAGATCTTTGATTAGCATGATGTCTAAAAATTCATTCTGAATTGTAAACCCCCTTCTTACAAGTTTTGCAAATATTTTAGATGAAGCATTTTCATGAGTAATTATCTTATTGGTTTTTCATGGAATAACAGTAGCCATCAAATATGGCGAATGATTATATCTCTTTTTATATGTGCATGTGTTTGTTTATGTATTTGTTCTTTTGTTTCAGATCTCCTGGCCACACTGTTTTTCTATAGTCTTTGAACTTGACATCAATACTCCACCATACCTCTTCTAAAAATGTTTTAAAGACCTTTTTTTTTATCTTTTGGGAGGCCTTATTTTGACAGGTTTATTAATTCTTTTGTGTGTCCCAGCGCTCCAGGATATACTGTTTTGTCTACAGACTTGTAAATTTGCATCAGTACTCCACTACATTCAATTTAAAAATGTTT
The DNA here is from genome assembly GCA_963457665.1 of Thysanoteuthis rhombus. NCBI lineage: Eukaryota > Metazoa > Mollusca > Cephalopoda > Oegopsida > Thysanoteuthidae > Thysanoteuthis > Thysanoteuthis major. The sequence goes on from OY735209.1 coordinate 18,245,633, forward strand.
TAATTTTTTTTTTGTTGATGATCTAAATCTGACAGGTTTAAGCAAATAACCAGCATACTTAGGAAAATGGAGACCTAACAACTGACAGAGACAGGATGGTAGAACGTGCTCAAGAATTCTACCAAGAACTCTATTCCTCCAAACAAAGACTACAAAACAACAAATAGGATACAAAAAACGCCAGCAATCAGCTCGAGGGTTTTCCAGAAGTAATCCAGTGGGAGGTGAAACGAGCCATCAAACAAACAATGAAAGGAAAGGCCCTTGGATCAGACAACATCACCATTGACCTACTCAGAAAAGCAGGTAAAATCATCACTAGGAAACCGGCCAAAATATTCTACTTATGCCTAAAACAAAGTAAAGTCCCAGAAGATTGAAACGCTGTAATAATAATGCTTTTATTTATAAAAAAAACCCCAAAAGACCTCAACAAATACAGACATACAAGCCTACTCAACTGCATATACAAACTTTCCATAAAAATGATCATCAACCGAATCACAAAAGCACCAAACGTGAACCAACCACGGGAACAAGCTGACTTTAGAAGAAGCTACTCGACCATGAACCACCTACATTCGAAATATCAAAAGAAAAAGCAGCAGAATACAAGCTGCCGCTCGCTGTAGCGTTTATCAACTTCAAAAAGGCCTTCGACTCAGTGGAAATCCCTATGGTCATGGAGGCCATCACTGTACAAGGTATAAACCCCGTATACGTCAGAGTGCTGCGACATATATACAGTCATAGCAGCTCCTTTATCAGGCTACATAAATACTCTGACCGGCTCCAAAAAATGGGCGAGACAAGATGATATCAGCTAGCCAAAAATCTTCATAGACTGCCCCAAGATAATCTTCTGAAACCTTGACTGGGAAAATAAAGGAATTAAATTGACGGTGAATATCTGAACAACCTCAGATTTGCGGACAACATTGCCCTTTTCGCAGAGAACCTACAGGACCTCCAACTAACGCTTGGTGATCTAGATGAAAAGAGCAAAATAGTCGGCCTACACATGAATTCCAGCAAGACACAGATCATATGCAACAATCACGTTGGAAATAAGAACACGAATATCAAAATCAAAGATGCCGATCTGGGCAAAGTAAACCACTACCCAGGACAAGGGATCTCCATCAAACGAAGAATCACTCTAAGATGGCAAGCCTATGGCAGAACAGACTCAACTTCCAAAAACAAGAAGGTCCCACTAATCCTTAAAAAAAAAGGATACATAACCAATGCATCCTCCCAATAGTCACTTATGGAGCTGAAACACGGACCCTAACTAAGAGATGGATCCGCAAACTGAGAACCTTGCAAATTGCAAACGAAAGAATTATGCTCAACCTCACATGGAGAGATCACAAAATGGCAAAATATATCCAGAGGAGAGCAGGAGTCCGAGACATCATAGAATCCATCTAAAAACTCAAATGGCATTGGACTGGCCATGTTGCAAGAATGACAGTTAACCGATGGACATCACAACTCACAACATGGATCCCCAGAGATCACATCTGCAACTGAGACCGGCAGAGTACTAGATGGAGAGATGAACTAGACAAATTCAGAAAGTACCCCGCTCTGCAACGCCCATGATAGAGAATTGTTGCGAATCCTGGGGAAGGTCTATGTCCAATGACAGATGTTAAGAGACTGATGATGATGATGATGATGATGATGATGATGATGTACAGATTCTATTTTAGATGTTTTCTGGTGAAAAACGCCAATAATGTCATAAATAGAATTTATTCTGACCATATTTATTCTTCGTTGGAATTTATTTACATGACTTCTAATTCTGACGCCGCAGTTGTTCAATTATTGACTGTGATGGCAAGTTGTTATTTATTTTTGCTACTTTTTAAACCTTTTTCATTCTATGAGCTTAAAGTAAGCAGCGTGGATCAGAAATTAAAAAAAAAGTTTTCTGAATCTCTCTGTCGAAGTATTGCAATGATTAATTTTTGACTAGTTTTTCCTTCATCTTATTTTTGTTGCCTTGGATCGCAATTCTCTCGGGTCATTTTTACATCCCACCGTCACCAAGCAAGCACATATATCTAAATATTGATAGTTACTAATTATAGCAGAGTCTGTAACGTGACCATAATCATGGCATACCCAGTGGGGATTGAATTCCTCTCACGGAAGTGCTCGGCTCTAACTTATAAAGCGAAACTTATTAAATATCAATTATGAAAAAAAGAATTGGTCTAATATTTAATGGGGCGACATTACCTAACATTTTTCATCACATAGGGCTTCTATCGATGCTATAAAACATGTCGTCAATGTAGTGAACTCGATCATCATGGGTGCTCCACTACTATGGCCTTGTGCCGGATGCAGCTACTATCACTATTAGTGCCGGCCCTCTAAATTTAATCCTAGTGCCGGTACAACGTACCATAACAGTTATCAGTACAGAAAACTAACCGCAATCAGCATAACCCTTCAATTGGGAAAGGCATGAGTGCATAACCCAACAAATATCAAGACGAAAACAACCGTCGATGGCGGAGAAAAAAAGCAGGTGACTTAGTTCTGAGATGAACCACTCTCCCATAACCAAGTCAGTGCCCAGGCAGTAATTGTCAATTTCGCTCATCGTCAGTCAATATAATTTTCTAAAAAAACGACTTATGCACAAGTACATATGGTATATTGAGGGGTGGGGTAGCGTCTAAAAAGTGAGAATGGGTCTCTTAGTACCTTTGAGGTACGGAACGTTGCTATTTCCTTTCTTTGTCATTTCCCTAATTTCTAATGACTACGGTGCGTAAAGACGATGACGAACGAAAAAAGCCGCCATGTTTCAAACGGACATTAACAAGTTCAACTACCCGGAAGTGAGATTTTTATCAATGAAAATATAGCTTGCTCACCCGACGCTGAGACTAGGTGCTTTGCATTTCAACAATGCACGGTGACAAACCAAGCGACGAAATCAAGCTAATTATTCCGTGATATACCATCACTTATGCGATGCCGGTAACCTATGAAATAGCTTGTCATCGCACCGAGACGGGTTTATAATGCAGGGCCATAATGGATTTGATTCTTCTCGAGATGCCCTTATTTTTTCCAGGGAAATTTCAATCATTAAAAAAAGATTAAATTTGACGCTTCGCAAGCCTGGCTATTGTAGGGTCAAACTACATTTTGAATTCTATTTTGGCTGAAGATGTATTTGTACTGTATGTAAAAAAAGTTGATATATATATATATATATATATATATATATATATATATATATATATATATATATATATATATATATATATATATATATATATATATATATATATATATATATATATATATATATATATATCAGAATGAAATGAACCTTTATGGTAAATTTTCGTATATGTGTAAGATTTGTTATCTCATCTCAGTCTATAAGAAAACCACCTGGCAATCAGTTGGTCGTGAGTTCGAAACGCGATTGGATTGGGAAATGTGAATTTTACACCCTTAATATTGATGAGGATTGTTCCTGTTGTTTGTTTTACGATAAGAAAACATATCCAACTCCAGACTTAGCACAGGAGTTTGACTCAATTTATTTGCATTATTAAATGTTTTTCAGTGTTTCTGAGGAGTTCGAATGTTTTCTCCTCACTCTCTTACTCAAAAACTCAATGGTTCATAACTTCAAACCTGTTAATACAGTGAATAAATGTTTATGTCTGATCAATTTCATCTGAGATTTTTATGAAAAGTAACCGGTTTAAGTTGTATAGTCTCTTGTTTAAAATAATGTGAAGGGGATATTATTATCAGGTAAACTGTTCCTCTTATTGACAAACATGAGTGAATATATGAATAAATTGAAAAAAAATGAAAATTATCTCTCAATCGAGAAGGAATTCCAGGATCCGAATTGAAATTTAACTTTCTCACACCACAAAATGTTTATAAAATCCAGTGAGAACTTCTGAAGATATTGAGTGGACAAACATGAGTGACTACAAATATGCACGGAAAAAGAAAATGAAAAAACCTTTCGATTGAAAATATTGTCTGGATCAACCTGGTAACTTGACCAGCTCTTTCTTAGCCCATAGTCTTTGCACCCGGAAAATTTCGTTGAAATTAATTGGAAACTCTTGAAGATATTGTCTGGATAGATAAACAGAGAGATAGACAGCAAATACGAGTTTTGCGGCTGTGGTAAGTGCACAAGTGAATGGATGCCTAAAACCGAATAGACGTTCCGCTGGTACGTGTTGTTGTGGTCAGTTATGTGCTTCTTTAGCTTCTGACTTGTCTTCAATAGACGTCCAAAATTGTCGAAGAAGCCGAAGGGGTTTATGATGTTTATCGTGGACTGACAGAAAAAAGACACCTCACAGGAAATTAGATGATGAGAACAGCCAACAAAAAGACACATGAAATGTTTATGAAAAACCTGATCAATCTATAAATGAGCAAACGTAATTTTAAAGAGTTAATACACACACATACACATACACACTTACGTGCACACATATATATACATATTTATGCTTGTAATTGTATACATATTTATATAATCATGAGACATATATGTATATCTTTCCATGCCCACGCATACATATACATATATATATATATATATATATATATATATATATATATATATATATATATATATATATGTGCGTGTGTGTGTGTGTGCGTGTATGAAACACACACACAAACACATAAACATATATATATATATATGTATGTACTAACTGAGGTTTAGGTATTGTATACATATTTATATAATTATGAGACATGTATGTATATCTTTCCACGCCCACGCATACATATACATATATATATATAGAGATATATTCCCATCATATATATATATATATATATATATATATATATATATATATATATATACATATATATATATATGTATAAAACACACACACACACACAAACACACACACACACACACATATATACATATATATATATGTATTTACTAACTGAGGTTTAGGTGGGTTGAAAATACCAAAATTGACCTTTTTTGAAAGTGTTAAAATAACCTGACCTTGAGGTGACCTTCAGATGTCACCAGAGTCAATGCCACCTATCCTATATTCATATTATTTTGCAGCCTTTAGGGTGCAGCCGTCTCTTTTAGATTTGAAAATGCCAAAATTGACTCGAACATGAATCAACCTTCAGAAGTCAGAGTAGCTTCATTCAGTATGTATCCCATCTTGGTAGTTAATGTGGTTGCAAAGATATGAAACATTTCATTTCAGGTTTGGGGGGAAATTTGCTTTCTAAAGTTTTGAGAAAATTGGAAATAAACAATGACAATTTTTAGTGACGAGGTCTCAATTTCATTAAAACGTTATCATGAATTTCAACTACTTTTTACCTTCATCCTAACAGATAACGGTGCAATCGAAAATAAAGAGCTAGCTCACGGTGAGAATCGAACTCACCAACTCTAGCCAGATCAGAGTCTAGTACGCAACCAAGCCACTTTAACCATTCAGTCATAGTTGAATAGATTCTGGCTTCACACCTTAAACCTAATTCTTCACAACCGATATTCCACGCTTCGGATTATTAAACATTCATATTTCCAACGAGAATGGTTTAATAATGTGTTCTTGAAGCTAAATTTTGGAAAAAATCCGAAAATCGCCAAAAATAACCCACACTAGTTTAATGAAGTACCCCTTGAGTTATAGCAGGGGGTAAGCTAAAGAATAAATAAATATATGGATAGACATGCAGACAGACAGAGAGATAACTAAATACAAAGCTAGATAGATTGATTGACCAATACCTTGATAATGAAAGGAATTAATAAAGAAACAAATAGATGGAAAAGGAAAAAATGAATAGATAGATAGATAGATAGGTAGACAGATGCATAAGATAGATACACCGAAACCTTGATAATAAAATGAACTAATGAATAAATAAGTAAATAGATATACAGGAAAAAATCAGATATGGAAATAGACTGATAGGTAGATAGATAGATAAGATAAATCAATGAATCGATCGGTAGATAAGATAGATTAATAGGTCGATCGATAGATAGGTGAATAGATAGATGAGATAAATCAATAGATTGATCGATTGATATATAGATTAGATAAATCAATAGGTCAATCGATAGATAGGTAGAAAGATAAATAAATAAGATAAATCAATAGATTGATTGATTGACCGATTGGTAGATGGATAAGATAAATCAATAGATTGATTGACAATTAGGTAGATAGATAAGTAAACCAATCGATCAATCAATTGATATGTAAGAGAGATAGATAAGATAAATCAATAGAGTGATCCATACATAGGTAGATGGATAAAATGAATCAATTGATTGATCGATCGATCGATAGTTAAGTAGATAGATATACGAGAAAAGAAAAATAGTGAGATTGAAATGCAATTTCCGTAGTACTTGAAACATACTGAGTAAGGAGGTAAGGTAGAAAAGTTGGCAATAAATTACCTCCCTTCGTTTGTGTACATTTCATAAGGATCTGTGATGATTGACGTAAGAGCCGAAAATTCTTGACATTTTTTGGAAAAAAAATGAGTACGATAAGGTCAAAAAATGAAAGGTCGACCAATGCTAATTGCTTGCTGAAAATAAGTTGAAAGAATTTGTAATGTTCCACATAACGAAGTAGGATTAATGAAATGAAAAAGATTACAAATAAATGAAGGTAAATAATTCCTTTGTCAACTGGATTCAGAAAAGGCTGAAAGGTTGGCTGATGACGTGAACAATAAAGTTGAAATTATCACAATCAATGAAAAAATACTTAATTCATTTCTTTTTAGCCGGAGTGTTGGGTAATCATATCAAAGAAATTAGTGAGGAAACGTTATCAACAGAAGATAACAAATGAATATTTACTATAAAAGGAAGAAAAGGGCACCAGGACTCAAAACACAAAGAGGACGAGACCGTATCAGTGGGCCTGTTCCCGAGGGTGCCAGGGGGAACGACAAACTACCACTAAACAAGATGGGAAATACACCCCCTCTCTGTCAGCTTAAATGGGAAATTCTGTGACAGTCCTGTATAACTATGGAAAAATTAGAAGTTATTTTTTTTAGCTTCGTTCTTTTTTAATAAGCCTTTTGACGTCACCTTTCAGCACCTACACCAATTTCAGGTACGCGACTGTGATGATTCAGTATCTTCACAACATTCCCTTCTTCATCTCCCTTTAACAAAAGTCTGACCAGCAGCAACACCGAGTATTAACCAAGTGGCCAGGCCTTCATTTCCTGACTATTGTGCACCAGTTCGAAATTGACCCGTGTGACTTAATATCTGATTGCGGGGTCACACATATGCATACAATTATATATGTGCGAGCAAAACCCACGCACATATACAATGTAGAAATACTTATCTCGAGAACATTCCTCGGTCTCTCACTGTGTCTCAATATATTCCTGTATCTGTGCGAATCTATCTATCTATGTATCTGTACACCCAGCGACACCTACACACGTTCATGCATATATATATATATATATATATATATATATATATATATATATATATATATATATATGTTTGTGTTACCTACACACATCTTTAGTAATTGCCATTATCGAATTTACGTCTTCACTTCAAAGAAATCACCCCATCCCTACCAACTCATCTTTTTGCGTCCGTCTTACCTTTGTTCAAATGAATTGTTTGCGGCCTCACCTCAAACCCTCACCGAGAGCCCAACCCACACTCTTGACAATTCC
>OY735209.1:18258378-18260191 GCA_963457665.1 Thysanoteuthis rhombus
GTGGCATCATCACTAAAATTATCTAGTCTACCGAAAAGAATGCCTGAATGCTGAAGATACCTGCGGTCACTTGATCCCGAGTGAAAACTTATACTTATTACAGGTGTGAAAACTGGATGAGTGCTATTGATGTGAACGTTGCAAGAATACTGGGGAGAGTGCTTGAATATTGCGGAGACTTCATGTTACTTGATCTCCATTGAATAAGAGAGATGGGGAAAACAGAGGGAGGGGAAATTTACACAAAGACGAAGAAGAGGAAAAAATGACAAAGACAAGAAGGGGAAGAAGAAAAGGAGGAGGAGAGAAGAAAGTCTAGAAAGAAGAAAAGAAGATAAATATGAGCTGCTCGCTAGTTACTGCCCTTACATTAGTTGCAGCATAAGACGTCCCGGTCTGCACTTCAAATATCACTAGTTTCACGTGTCTCTGATTGCGATATTTGAAATAGAATTTGAGGCGACAAGCACCTGGAGTGGTGTAACTTATTTTTACTATTCTTGCTTACTGCACCTGGTATTTCCAAGCGGTTACTCATCTAAGTACTGACCAGGCTAGCCGTTTGGTGGTCACACGAGAACCGGTGTGTCCCGCGTGATTTTACCATAATCGAAAAGATTGTTGTTGGTAGAAAGAATTGCGGAGAGAAAGGAAGGAAAAAATACTCGTTCAAAAGAGCAACATAATCATGCGTGAAAGAAAAATGAGGAAGAAGAATAAAAGGTAAAAAAGAAGAAGAAAAAGAAGAAGAAAAAGAAGGGTAAGAAGGAGATGCATAAGGGTAAACATGACTGAAGAAGACGAAGATGTAAGAGAAGGAGTCGAAAGACAATAAAAAAGAAAAAAGGGGACTATGAAGGAGAAGATTAGGAACAGAAGAACCAAAAGAGAAGAAGAAAAAGGAGAAAAAAGAAGAAAAAGTAGGAGAAGCACAGAGGTAAAACATCGTTAATGAAGACAAAGATGTAAGAGAAGTCAAAAGACGACTAAGAAGAAAAACAGGACAATGAAGAAGAAGATTAGGAAGTAGAAAAAACAATAAGAGAGGGAAGAAGAAGAAGAAGAAGAAGAAGAAGAAGAAGAAGAAGAAGAAGAAGAAGAAGAAGAAGAAGAAGAAGAAGGAAAAGAGGGAGGTATGAAAAACAAAATAAAAAAGAAAGACAAGACGATGAAAGAACGCAGAAAGAAAGGCAAGATGAAGATGAAAAAGAAGAAGAAAAAAGAAGTGGGAAAGGAAAGGTAGAAAAGAGAAAAGGAAAGGTAAATAGACGAAGAAAGACAGGAAAAAAAAGGAGAGCACTAATAAAAAAAACAATGAGATCAAGAAGAAAGGGCAGCGAAGAAGAAGAAGAAGAAGAAGAAGAAGAAGAAGAAGAAGAAGAAGAAGAAGAAGAAGAAGAAGAAGAAGAAGAAAGAGGTGGGAAAGGAAAGGTAGAAAAGTGAAAAAAGACAAGGTAAACAGAAGACAGACAGGAAAGAAAGTAGGAAAGCATGAATGAAAAAGCAATGAGATCAAGAAGAAGAAGAAGAAGAAGAAGAAGAAGAAGATGAAGAAAGGTCAAAGGGAGAAGTAGGAATTGGTTGCTGACAGCATCCATTATTGGAAGGAATTCCCATCGTTTCAACTGATAAAATTACTGATAATGCTTACAATGGGTCCGATTATTTCAGTTCTGACGCAGGCATCCCTCCGAAAATTCTAAAAAGCTCGTTATTATAAGGTGGAGTATTACCTAGAGTCAGTACGTGGGATTCAAGAAAGAGTTTGGTCAGTGATTGAGAGAAGTAGAGGAGAAGGAGGAGGAGAAGGAGG
>OY735209.1:18260391-18270391 GCA_963457665.1 Thysanoteuthis rhombus
GAGATATCGAATAAAATACTGAATGAAAAGAAAAAAAAAAGATTAAAAAAGGAGAAAGGAAAAGAGAGAAAAAGAAAACGGTGAATGTGAAGAACGTTTTGGAGGAGGAGCGGGAAGCGATGGAAACAAAGAGGAAGGAGAGGTGGAAGAGGAGGAGGAAGAGATGGAAACGAAGAGGAAGGAGAAGTGGAAGAGGAGGAGGAAGAAATGCAAACAAAGAGGAAGGAGAGGTGGAAGAGAAGGAGTAAGAGATGGAGATATACAATGAAGAGAAGTGTTGAGCTTGAGAAGAATAAAAGGATCTGAAGGGAGAAAGAGAAGGAGAGAAAAGGGAAGGGGGATTCGAAGAGTGGTTGGCGGAAAAAAGAGGAGGAGGATGTGGGGGAGGAGGAAGAGGACAAGGGGAGAATGAGGGGAGGACGATGACGAATGGAGCTCGGAACAATGACTGAAGAAAGTATAATACTAAAATGAAAGAAAACTTACACCCACGATCTATGTACAAAGAAAAGACTATATAAAACAAAATAATCGAAAAAATTGTCAAAATAACACCATTCCACTCAGTCACCCCCTTTGGCCCCCTCGCTAATCGTTCCTCATATCACCCTCTTCCTTCCTTCTCTCCCCTCCTCATTCTTTCCTTTTTTCCACCTCCTTCATTTCCTCTACCTCCAATTCCTACTTTTTTTACTTAAAAACTCTATCTCTTCCTTCTCCTCTTTTAACCCCTCTCCCTCTTCGTTTGCTTATCTACAGACAAGCTTTCCCATCGCTCTTTTAAATGTATGTTCGTATGTATGTACTATTTTTAAGATAAAAATTGAAAAGAAAAATAAACCCATGTAGTTGTTTTCGTTCATCGAAGTAAAATCTAACGTAAAGGTCAATCTCAGCTCTTTAGGGCTACACGACTAACTGATTTGGAACCACTTACTGTTGTCTAATCTCGTTGACGAGCGTTAAATGGAGACTTATGCCATTCAGTTATCGAAAATTGTAGGAAGGCAATTTATTTTATTTATATCCATTCAGCCTTTATTTTCTCTCATGTTCGAAAGCCAGCACTAATCTTTTCAATGAGAGCTAAGAAGGCAAGAGGATTGTTAAATAACAAAGATTGTGATTTCAATCTGAAAGAAACGTTGAATCTATGTTATAATGACCCAATTTCTGTCTGTTGGTTTGTTTGTTACCGTAAGACAGTAAAAAAAAAGATGGACGCATCATAGCATAGTGAGATTTCCTGCTTGTGCAATACAGATTTAATGTTCTTATTTGAAGAACAAAACAATTTCCTGTCCATTTTGAAACTCATTTATAATAGTGTGGGTTCTACATTCACACTCACTCCGATAGTAGGGATCCAATGTTTGTATTTTCATTTGTGCGCTCCTAACAAAAGCTGAAAGGGAAATAATCCTTGTTTCTTGTTTGACCCTGAAAACTTGAAATAGGGAAACTTTGTCCATTATTCGCCCTAACTCCGTTCAACTTTGAACATCACAAATAAACCAAATGTTTCCAATCATAACCAAAGAGAGTTGTCTTGATTGTTTCTGCTACTTAAGCTCTGACAGAAGAATACTGGTTGTTTTAACAGGCTGTGTTGTATTACGCAGATATGCAATTATTACAGTTGCTACAAAGTGAGAAATGCTGTGAATTTAGTTAGCAGCTTTCTTTCGATTCTATATCACTGGGAGATTTATTATTGTTCATGTAGACTAGGACAGAAAAAAACTAGCCTCAAAGAGAGCAAAGAAAGAGAGAAAACATTAACTCTTAAATTCATGCAAAAAATAGAATGCCAATTTCAAGGGAATTAACTTTTGAATTCAACTTTTGAAATTATCTCCCTTTGACCATTTAGTGAATTTTTAAAAATAATTTTACATCCAATTCACAGGAGAGTTCCACTATCTACTGTGCCATTCATTCAAGAGTTACACTGTCAGTTACAAGCGTTTTCAAGCATTTTTTGTATTGAAGAGTTACCATTTTTTTTCTTATATCTTAGTAAATGGGACAACGTTTTGAGGGATAAAGCCAAATGAAATAAGGTCTCCCGGCAAAAATCTTGAAAATTGAGTTGCTTGGGCTTGATGTAACTTGGCAGCCAATTAGAGTGGAGCTTACTGCACATGAGTGGACAAAAACCTTTTTGTGGGTTAATCTATCAGCAGTGAGGTACCAATGGGTGGGTCTCTGATCTGTGTAACCGTCATTCATAATTACAGAATCTTCTCATTCCTCAACTCTACTGCAGGCTTTGTGGGATTTCTTGGGTCTGACAGCTTCCCTAGAGTCTAGACGTGGATCCCCCGCAACTGGTGATGATGGTGATCCCAAAAGTGGACTTTTCAGATTGTTTTGAAAAATGGAAGGGGCAGAGAGCGAGGTCTTGACGGGGTACTTTTGAGGGAATTAGAGCGTCATTTTTCCGGTAGGACGTATTTTCAGTTATATATATATATATATATATATATATATATATATATATATATATATACATACATTGTTGATATATATATATATATATATATATATATATATAAACAATGTATGTATGTATGTATGTATATATATATATATATTAACAATGTATGTATATATATATATATTGTTGATATACATATATATATATACATACATTGTTAATATATATATATATACATATATATATATATATACATACATTGTTAATGTTAATATAAATATATATATATATATATATATATATATATATATATATATATATATATATAAGGAGTTACCAGAAATCTCGTCGCAAATCTCGCAAAATCAAAATGCGTTACGCACCCTTTGTCTTTTGTGAGATCTTTTTGCACATATGTAAAGAGACTATTTCAGGGAAAGTGGTGGAAACTTAGAATTATCCAAATCTTTTTCGTTGTCAAACGAATTGGACTGATTTAGCACCTTATGTATATGTTAGTTAATTCCCCTTTTTCACATTCGAACATTCAAGCCGGTATTATACATTCATTGTTTTAATCATATTGGCAAGGTACTTTTTGAAACGACTCTATGTTTGTTAAATGTCTCTCAACAGATCGTTATACAGTAACTCGGAATCATATAAAGCTCTATGGGAAGAGCTATACTAAGATAGACAGGACGCCTTGCAAGAAAGGAATATACTGCAGAACGATTTTGTCTATTGGTGTTCAATGAATGGCAAACTCAACCAAACATAACCAAACATATGATAGAGATGAGATGAAAGGTTAGCCAGGAAGACATTGCAGGGTTAGCACAGTTACGGTCAGCATGGAAGAAGCTGTGAAAGACTTTTTTCTAGCCGTGGATAAGTGAAGATGATTCAAAAATATATGAAAATTTTACGTATCAGCCCCCGCCCTCATGTGACTTCAAACGCCCTATATATAGGGAGCACATAGAGATGTAGACATAAGATGTAGACATACATAAGTACATAAATTTTGTCTATGACAATGATGTTGATCTGCTTTATTCGGATCCTCATTGTCGTAGACAAAATGAATGTATTTAATCGATATATTGTCTCTACTCTAAGTATTGAGCATTGTTGGATTAAAGATTTTTCGGAATGATATATACGACTGGTGATATATATTCAACCTACACACAAACACACACACACTCACACATATATATGTATATATATAAAGTTTTGCTCAAACTGAGAGGAGGGAGAGAGAATCGCGGATTACCCATTTCGGGCCAAATTCCTTGACTGATAAGACTACGACGGACGTTTCATCAGTCAACCGCTAATTCACTTCTCAGAACGAAATCTACGTATGTTTCATTGTATTAACATTGACCAGAGAACGTTATGTCTATCTGGCCATGTTTACGTTGGGCAAGATTTATGCCTTTTTCTCTCCGTATATTCCTTCCCTACCCTGAATAAAGCCATCAATCCAGTCATCTACGTCGTTTGATACCGCACTGTTTTGACTGCCCATCAGTTTCCGCAAAGAACGGACCCCGCCTTGCTGTACGCACCGTGGGAGGTGACGCTAGGCATCCCGTCCTTTTGTTATGGCGTCACACCCGTCGACGTGCCCAACCCGGATTATTTATGTAACTGCCGCGTTCTTTATCGGCGAATACCAAGGCCGTGGCCTCAAGAACAAGTGAGTGGATTTTCATGCATTTGTCCTGACCGGCCAAAGGTAATATATATATATATATATATATGCAAGTAATTCAAAGGGGGAAATTAGTTTTCAAAGATAGAAATTAGATATTACGTGGATATTCATTAAGCTTGATGTAGTCTGGTACGGGGCCAAAATCATTGTGTACCCAGTTCGGATCAAATTCTCTACATAGTAAATGGTCAAAGAGACGATTTTATCATCTATTATTCTACATCATGTGCACGTAAATATTTTCTTAGCTTACCCAGGTCTAGTACAAGCCCACAATAATCCAGCTCAGTCTGTGATATTGGCTTTGGAACCATCGTCCTTCGCCAGATCTCCGTGGATATTCACTTTGCACGGACTTACAGCGGTAGATCGAACCTTAATTCACCCCCAATGGCCTGTAAGATTTGCATTCGAACATCACAACTATTCACTAGTGTACAACAGTTGGGTGCTTAGTGGGGTTCGAAACCACTTCGTTAAATGTAGTTTAGAACGTATCTTGTTACTATCGCTTTGCAAGAAGTGTTTGTAAAGTTTAGCGTAGTCTCCGGCTGTTGCAAAATAGAGAAATTCACTCTGCCTGGTAACAGAGATTTGCGTGTATGTTCAACTGGTGAAGTCTGATCCACCTATTTGGGCGGGTATCTTGAAGTGGTATCTTTGGGATGGCCGATAAAAAACCCAGTGGACCCTTGACTCTCTCAAGTGCTTTCAGGTAAGTAGAAATGAGGAATATCGGTCTAGTTGGGTTTGACAGGACAATGAACATAGAACCCAATAAACTATGGGCACCTTATTCACGCAGATAAAGTACGAGGTAGTATCGCCTGCTGTCGGCCACACGATCAGAATGTAAGAGTGCGAAACAGAAAGAAAGGGAGATATATATATATAGAGAGAGAAGAAGAGATACAAATCAAAATAATCACACCATCAGTCAAAGAGGCACGAAAGAGCGAATAAGAAGATATGTTTTGGCTTCTAATTTGTGTATTTTAGCAAAGGATATACTTTAACTTCCAGCACGTCGGAAATTTGGGAAGATGTTTTTTTTGTCCAGGGAATTAAGTTGTAATCTGTTGGTATTTTTGCAGTTATATCGCATCTCAGTAATCAAGAAAGGAGTGCTAGATTACAAGAAAATAAGCAAGGTATTTATTTTTCTACACAACGTGTTTCTGTTTCGTGTATAGTATGAATTTTCGTTTGCCTTTCTTTTCCTCCAGTTCTTTTTCTCATGGTGCACTGGAATATCCACGAGGATTACCAACAGAAAGCTACGGCATCACGATATGAGCATGTGTGTATAATTCATTAATCGTCACTGTGTACTTTTCGTTAACTGGTCTTTTTGTTTAATTTCAATGAATAGCATTAATGATGAAGACTTTTTTTCACTTCTGATTTGTGCATTTTAACAAAGTATATACTTCAACTTCAAGTTTGTGAAATGAAAATGTTTTTGTTTTATGTCGCTATTGCAGCTGTTAATCATGAATAAACTGTTTATCTAATATCATTTTTATAGCATTTTTAACATTGCTCAATATGAAATATTCACTGACACTCAATGCACGTATGTATCTTTTGACATGTTGCATATCGCCTCTGATGCACATGTGCATCTTTCCCGTGGTTTTATTTAAAACAATATAGATAGCTACGTCAACACGCTGAATCCAGTTTCTGCCTATCGGCACTAAATAGAGGACGTGTTTATTTTGTTGCGGTGTATGGAATATTAGTGTCATAGTAATTGGCTGGATTTTAAGAGATTTTATGGATTTTATGGATTTTATTTTCCTTTAATTTTTAAAATTTTATGAGATTTTATGGATTTTATTTTTCTTTAATATACTCGTATAAAAGACAAATTTCTGAGATCGAATCTTCATGCATCACTTCTTACATACAGATAAGGATTTCAGGGAAAGGCAGAGGACAAGCTTCAGATATGAAAAAATATTCGCCAGTTATCATCAATAAACAATAGAAAGAACACGATCTCAAAATTACAGACACGGAGATTATCAACTTTTGGTGGGCCAACTTAGCGTATAGCGTTTTTCTGTAGTCAGTATGTAAGGTTTTTATTAAAAAAATTTTTATCAGAGGCGAACTTATCATAAATATATAAGTGAGAAGTGTCTGCGTGTTTGTTTGTCACGTTATAAGAAGTACCTAAACATGGTTCAAGTCCAACCAAATTTGGCATTCCTACTCAATGGACCAGGGGTACAACAGAACGTTTTGAGGATAATATTTTCAAAAGGGTTTTAGAGGAGAGTTCGATTTATTATGCAAAGTGGAATGTACTTTTGCTCATACACATATTTTCTTATTTCATATATTTGTATATAATCCTAGGAAGGTTCTATTTACAAAGTGACGCCATTGCCAAAGTGGAACCCACTTTCCTCCCATATATATCTCCTTTTTATATGTTTATAAATTGTTGTTTGCAGGGTGTGAAGTGAAAGGAAGCCTATCCTTCAAGGGGTCAAAAGTGAAAGAGACTTTTTTTCTAAATAAAAATTGAATCAAAGTTTTGAGAAAGAACATTTTAAACGTTTTGAAGGAAGGAGACCTTAATTACAATATAAATATAATGTAACTATATAATGCAAAACTGGACCTTTACTTTCCGTTTGATCTGTCTGTCTGTCTGTCTATCTGTCTCTCTCTCTCTGTCTCTATGTCTCTGTCTGCCTGTCTCTCTGTCTCTGTCAGTCTCCATCTATCTGTCTGTCCGTCTGCCTCTCTCTCTCTCTCTCTCTCTCTCTCTCTCTCTATATATATATATATATATATATATATATATATGTAACCATAAATCCGGAAAGTGTCTGTTTCCATGGATATACAGTTTTTCAATGAACCAAAACCAGGCAGGGATCAATTTTTTCCCCTGAAGAGATGTATGAGACATACATTGAAATACCGTATCGAGTTTTCTCCCAAATCTTTTTTTGTCTATCAATACGTATGATAATAATCAAATAATTGAGTCATTCACAACCAGCTGTTTCGTTGTATCACAACTCTTCAGTGTGGCTATAGACTATCCATTATCCCATTCAGTACCACGAGGTATGGTCGAAACCTCCGCTTCAGACCCAGAGGCTGGCATTTTACCTCTGCCCTACATACAAATCAAAAAATGCATTCAGCTAGTATATGATATGAGATAGCTATAGGTAAAAGAAAATAATTTTTTAAAATCCCCTTTGCGCTTGATATCATTCTTAACATCATTTTTATCTTGTTTACATCGATACAGAGTACTGATGTGGTCAACCTCATTTTTATCTTGTTTACATCGATACAGAGTACTGATGTGGTCAAAGCAGATCCAACTATATTGTACCTGGAAGCCTGAAGAATACAAAGATAAGTCACGGTATGATTTTAGAAGTTGGAATAAGAGAATACCATTTGTAATCTGTAATTTGGAGATACATATTTATCATCCAAAGAGGTGTTCAGACTGTTTGACTCGTTCGTTTGGCTTTCGGCGTTACTGCTACTTGTCGGCCGATCTATTTCATGGCTTCCTAAAATATACAAGAGGTCTATCCTGTTTCCCGGTTGTAGCTACTGACGTAGGAAGGTAAAACGTGCAACGATTTCGGCTATGAGACAATCCCAATTGGCACAAACGCACGCACTTGCGCATATATGTATATGATATCCTTAGTAGGATTTATTGATTAAAATACATGAATACTGGAACTAAAACTCGGACATCTAGTGCCAGCACCTGTAGTAAATTCACGATCAAATGTATTTGACGTATATATATATCATAAAGTACGAAAGTATGTGCGTGTTTTTACTCTTAAAAGTTGAGAACTACGCATCTCAGAAGAAAGACGAATGCATATTCGGAATCAGCAGGTCTCACATTATCTACAGCACATATTGTTAGGTTGATTTTTTCAATGCATATATGTATATATGATGAAAAATTCACTCATAGAAGATGAATTCGTACATGGTATCATAATATCCAATTTTGAGTAAAACATGAAACCCATTGGAAAACTCGCATATATTTCACTATCAGATACTTGGGAATAATTGACAGAAATGACATAAATTTTGAAAATTTTTTTAATGTACCTTGTGTTTAAATCTGTGAAACTGTCAAGACGATATATATATATATATATATATATATATATATATATATATATATATGTATATTGAATAGGTCTCATTTGGGAAGTTTTTCCCCATTCATTTAAACCTACACATCACTGCTAACAACTTGAATTCCCTGATATATGCGAAACTTAGGCCGGAAAAAAAATAAGATGGTGTGACAGACTGTTCAGATAGTTAGGGCTTTGTGATCCCCATGATAGAGACGACTGGCAAATCTTGGGGAAGGTCTATGTCCAATGGCAGACGTTAAAAGGCTGTTGCTGCTGATGATGACATGAGTGAGTGGGTCCATACTTAAAAAAAAAAACAATTATTATTGACATTAATTCGTAGGATTCAAAATCCCAATAACGGAGTGGTTAGATGCACGGAAAAATACTTGGAGATCCGCGTTCAGATTTCGAAGAATTTTTTTTTTCTTTAAATTTCATTTGTTTCAAGGAGGTCTATTCACAACGTACATACAATATTGATCTACACCTTTAATTCCCATTCGTCATAGGTAATTGCAGATGTGAATTTCTCTTTCTCTCGATGATTATGCCAGTTTGTTAGTATTTTCAAAGAGAAATCTAACCCTAACCTGACAATAAAACATGTTTTTTTCGAAGAGCAAACATTCTTTATTGCATCTCTAACCCTGATCCCAGCCCGAACGCAACAATAAAATATTGACTCAGTTGAAATCTGATAGCCCTCATTGACGTGTGAACGACCAACGACATAAGTGAGTTAACGAATTCTCAGTTTCGAGACAAATCAATTTTTAAGGTACTAGGAGTTAATGCGTAGGTCTGCTCGTGTGCGCACGCTGGCCAGTGCAGGTCTGCCCGGGAGTGTGTGCTGACCCAACCGTTTGCGGTGGTGGTTCGCACAAGTACCACTCCCCTATTTGATTCCGTAAAATCCCTTTAAAATAGCCCTTGCTTTCCAGCGTTGATAGATTTTAAGCATTTTCCCGGGGCAATGCCGGGTGATCCAGCGGGTTGGCAATAAAGTACTTATAATCATAAAGATACATCTTTATAGACAGCATAACTACAGAACCAATATGCTTCATTCTATGTCATATGTACTTATATAATAGGCCAAGCAATTGGCTACATTTCCTTTCTGTAACAATTGTAAGGGTTGATACCTATTAAATACAAATTACTGAGTAGTCTCCCTTTTATTATTTTTCTTTTCTTCTTTGCAAATGCTTGAAAAATCTGGGTTCATTCTACTTGAATGTAAACAAGAAGATGCAGAACAAGATAATGTTTTCGATATTTTTTTTCAAATACTGTGTAATTGAAAAATTAAATACAGACTTTGTTTTCTGACGGTATGCGTAAACTAATTTTTTTATCATAACACACATACACAATAAGAACTGTTTCGTACACACACGCGTACCTGAGAGACTCGTCCATCCAACCGCAAAGATAATACCCGAGAAAGCACCCTTGCTAAAAACAGACAACCTATCGTATAATAAAAAGTGCTTGCTCTAAATAACTGCTCTTGGCGACCAGACATCGTGGGTAGGAAAGCTCATTGAAATACGCTTCTATTACTTAGCATATTAACAGTAATAAGAAGTCAAAGCCTTTGTGTCTTTCAGAGTTGCCGCGACAATTTTAAGTGCAGTCTGTCCTGGTAGGCACGTTTGTCCCCGTTCAAGG
>OY735209.1:18275391-18290391 GCA_963457665.1 Thysanoteuthis rhombus
GTTCAGATGCATTGTTAAGGGAGGAAATAATGCTGAAAAGTGATCATTCGTTGTATGAAATTTTTTTTTTCATGATCTGATGTACCTGTGCAAATACACACACATACATATGTGTATGTGTGTGTGTGTTTGTACATAGAGAGCAACGCAGGTTCGATTTCTGAAGCAGCAGTATTTTGTAAAATTGTTTATTCTATTTACGTTGTCTAGGCCAGATGATACGTTCATCGTTTAACAAATAAGAGTTTAAATAGGAGTTTCAATATAATATAAAGCAATTCATAATCATTCTGTCGGATCATATATCCATTTCGTTATACACACACACCCATGTACATATATATATGTATATAATAATTAATAATTGAGTCGTCCATATATATATATATATATATATATATATATATATTCATAAGCTCTGACACGGCTATAAGCACCAGGTGATCGATGGTGTATGTCCACCTCAATGTTGCATATTAAATATTTGTGTAACCTCAATACTGATCATATTACACGCACACATGCACAAACACACGTGTATGCACACACAAAACACACACATACGCGTTTGTATCTGTGTACATTCAAACACACATATACATACATATATGTGGTTGTGTGTGTGTGTGTGTGTGTGTGTGTGTGTGTGTGTGTGTGCGTTTGTGTTTGTGAAACAAATTTCAGATGTCGTTTGATCTTATTCTCGCCTACATTTTGATTGTCTCTCCATAATCAAAAAAATACTAAATAAAAAAATGAGTCAGCGGAAGAAAGTAATATATTCATTCACACATACAAAACACACACACACACACATATTGATTGGTATATGTATGCTTGATTCCTAGAATGCGTGCGTAAAATACCCCATTTAGCCAAAGATGAACTAATGATTATCTCAACCTTCAAGGAAAAATAGATTGTTATTGCTTTGAATATGTTCGATTGGTTTTATTTGTGTGTCATTCTTAAAATAGGCTGGTGAAGTGTATGAATTTTTTGGTGCTGTCAGTGGAATCGAATGAAAACGAGGCTGTTTCTTTTCTGTTGGAAAAGGGAGATAATCCTTAGTTAATTCTAAGGCTAATGGAAGTTATCTCCATGTTGTGTACGTATTCTCTCCTATATACACATACTCTCCCGACACACACACACACACACACACACACACACACACACACACACACACACACACACATATATATATATTTACATATATGAATAGTAGAATGTGGATTTGCTACACAAACTAGCTCATGTTTCTATCCTTTCCAACCCGGAAAGGGCAGAAACATGAGAAACTTCAAGAGTAAAAAGTTGTATGTATCGAGCACTCTATGAAATAAATCCATTACATATCAGAAGTGGCTTTATATTATTGATATATTATTATATTATGTTACAATGCTAGCCTGATTTGTACCACATATACTACATATATACACATATATGTGTGTGCATATATATATATATATATATATATATATATATATATATATATATATATATATATATATATATATTTCTATAAATTCATACCATGCCTATTTGGTCATCAAAGTTTTTCAAAGTCTTGTGAACAACTTATGGCAGTTGTCTGATTGCAGAAACAGTAAATAACGTAGTAAACTTAAAGACATTTCTCACGTTCCTCTAACATTGGGCAAAGATTGGCGTTATGTCTTTTTCTATATTATTATAATTGACCATAACTCAGTCTGCCCGTCAGTCTGTCAGTATGTGACAGCCTACCACAAAAAAACAACACAACCTAAACCCATGAATTTTTCTGAGTGTACTACATGGACCCTGGAGCAGAATGTTTGAAAGTTGGTTTTCTACACGCCCCCAATATTAGTGCGGGGGGATGTTCAATGCTAATTGATTTTTTTTTTGTGCCTGCTTTCCAGGTAAATCGACTATATGAGGTTTACCTGCTGCCAACCTGTTATCATTCACAGAATGAGAGGAGACTTTGTACAATTGATAAAGAGGGGCATGGAGTAAAAGGGAGATATCTTGTAAGCAGTGGACAGGGTCAGAGAGAGAGAGAGAGATGTGATCTTTTTCCGAGATAGAGAAAAATCTAGAAGTCTACGGTAACGCTTTTAACGAATTAGTTATTGAAATTTACCTTCCAATATATGTTTTTGTGGGTGACTTCGAATTACAGCGCAGGTTCATGCCTGAATGGCCGCTTTCTTGTGTTCATTTTTTTTTTTTTTTTGTTAAAAAATGTTTTCTTCTGAGATCGTAAAATCCATCAAAAGTCAACGGGTAACGTTTTAAGCCAATTATTTTTTGAAAATCCTTCGCCAAAATATGTGCTTGGGGTGGGAGGTGATTTATGATGCAGATTCATGCTAAATTGGACACAGTTTTTGTGTCGACCTCTTTCTTTATTTTGCTGTTGGCGATGTTTTTTCCCAAAAAGTAAAACATATTTTCTCGTGTCAATTTATGGTAAGTACATCGTCGTTTAATTTCATTCCGAATATGGGAGGACCTGCACTAATCTAGGTCTTTCGTAAAAGCAAAGTAGCGTAAAGCGAACCATGTGGATGCAGGGAATACCTGTATAACGAGATGGTTGTGGTTATTGTGAGTAATAGAATACGGTTAGTCATGACACCAGTTGTGATAGAATAAAACTAAACGGTTGTAGGGGAACCTTTGATCTTCTTCTTCTTAGTGGTAGGAATGGACTGGACGGATATATTTCCAGCGGGGGGGGGGGGGGCAAAATGATATATTTGAGATATACCTTAGCAGGAACCCCGTTACCTGCAAAGAATAATTCCATATTTTTATATGGGTCCATCAAGTTGATGTTAACAATTGAACGGCATCATTATCTTTTATTGATTAAAAAGTACTAACTTTTATCCCCCACGCTAGGTGAGAAGGCCTGGTCAAGGAACCGGGGGATCGTAGAAAGCCCCTTTTGCCTCTGCACACAGTGCACACCCATGATGGTAGGTATGTCGAAGAACTACTTTTGTTGCTGCGGCTATGAGTTTTTTTTTGCTCTATTTAGACTATCAGTTGGAGAGAGAATGAGAGATTGAAATAGGGATGGGATTTCCTTATGTCGTCTGACCACTTCCGATCACACAGATAGGTAGGAAAGTAAAATCTACCTTTTTTAGTATTCTTTTGATCATACTACTTTGGACAACTATTGTCAAGTCACGCTGCTGAATATATATTACGGTAACAAAAAGGTGTGCAGTGCCTTCAGTAGATGAAGCTCGCCCATACATATGAATCTAACACGTACGACGTTCATTCGGTAGTCTTTGTTGCAGTTCTTAATGCAAGTCAGCTTATCAAATCCTAAATGGGATGAATGGACTCTACATTATAATGGGGTTCCTCACTGTTATGATCTCGCTCGGGACTAGGTTAAGTAAATATCTAAAGGCGCCTACCGGAGAGCTAGTCTTGCAGGCTGCTTCAAGAGATCTCGATCTGCACTAGGTGACCCACTACTGCGGCCCGTATGCCTGAATAAGCTGAATTGGATTATATCTATACAGATTTGAAAACAAAGAAAGCCGAAGAGGAAAATCTGATACAAATAAGCGCGCTCCTTCGCATTGGAAATATGTAGATAAAGTTGTTGGTAACATTTGAGGTGAGAAAGTTGGAAGCGGTGGTGTGTTGGTGGAGGTGCGTGTCGGGTGGGGGGGATATAGGTAAGTAGTTGTTATTCGTCCCTTTCAAGTTTAATAACGATGTGATTCTTGCTTCCGCCTCTTTGTTTAGTGAGCTTAGATAACAATCGCCTTTTCCACACTAGACAACGCATAGCCCACTTACTCCCGTCCTCGCTTTGTAATCACTGAAGCACATACACGTACTTAATCTAACATAGAGAGACAGGGTCATACAATTCATGCAGAACTGTGTGTAGCAGGTCGGGCACCCCATATGTTTCCATTTTTAAAATTTTTTCCAAATAAACGTCTACTGATGGTTTGAAAATCTTTTTAAAGCGAAACAGAATGTACAATCTGGAATAAACCATTGGAGAAAAAATACTCATTTTATAACTACTCTACTGATGGTTTTGAACACTTTATTAGAATTAAGTTTTACTTAATACATTAATACATATACACACGCTTGTTGTATATTATATCATTGTTCTTATATATATATATATATATATATATATATATATATATATATATATATATATATATGCAGTAGCCATTATAAGAGGCTGCTCCAAATTCCTTCCATGACGATCGCTATTGCGCTAACCTCTGCCATGTATTACCACCAAAAACCCACTACCTCATACCTACTTCTTGTGTCTGGTCTTTTCCTACTGCGTTCACTGTCCAATGGGTACCAATAAGTTAGCATTTTGCTCTATCTATTGTCATCCCTTCTTGCCGAGTATCCCGTCCATCTCAAGAGTTGTTGCCCGATTATTTGCATAACATCTTCCACCCTTGTTTTTCCCTGATCTTTTTCTCGCTCTCAGTGTTATCACTGGCATTGCTCTTCCCATGACCCTTTAAGCAGTTCTAAATTGGCCGTGTGTGTGTGTGTGTGTGTGTGTGTGTGTGTGTGTGTGTGTGTGTGTGAGTGAATCGGGGTTGCTTTTTGGTATTTTGAGGGGCAAATTTTGTACTGAATAAATATATTTGTTTCCAGAAATTAAGATTTGATACTGGACGGGGATTTACAAAAGATAACAATCGCTTACACACGGCTGATATGATACGATATGAAGACACATGAACAATAGACGAAAAAATATCATTTCAATCCATTCCCCCTGAACGCTTTGACTAATGGCGGATCTTAGTCTTGACGCTGTAATAGACCCTGCTAAGAATTTGACCAATGAAATCAATTGGACATACAAGAGAGGCCTTCAGCGAGTAGAATAACTTGGGTAGACTTTTGAAAAACACTTTGGTACTGAAGCAATGTAATTCGGTCTTAAGACCATATAAGTTTGGTCTTGTGTGACAAAAGGTATCTGGCAACCATGATATGAATATCTGTGTGCGTATATATATATATATATATATATATATATATATATATATATACATATATATATATATATATATATATATATATATATACACACACATATATATATATATATATATATATATATATATATATATATTATATATATATATGTGGTACAAATCAGGCTAGCAGTATAACATAGTATAATATATCAATAATATAAAATCACTTCTGAAATCCAATGGATTTATTTCATGGAGTGCTCGATACATACAACATTTTATGCGTGAGTGTTGGCGTGTGTGAATAAGTGTGTGTGTGTATGTGCATGTGTGTGTGCGTGCATGTGTGTGTGTGTGTATGTGTGTGTGCGTGTGTTAATTACTGTTCCCCACAACGTCCGGTTTAATCACCGTTACTGAGTTTAGGTTATTAATGTGTTCTGACATTCTCCCTATCAATCCAGACTTCGTCCAGTTCCACATACCGTTCATAGCAGAAAATAGTAATTTTGCATTTCCCAGTGAAGTGAAAATAATCTATCAAAATAACTCAGAGTCGTAGTTCCGCACGATGGGTGGAAAAAGAAGGTTCGGTTCAGCTGTGTTGTTAGATCGTTAATAGCCATAGATTTGTGTTTTCGACGAATGATTCCATTGTATGATTTATATTGTGAATTTCTATCATATTGGAATGAATATGAGGTCAGGCAAAAAAAAAAAAAATCATAAACAACGTGTTGTCAGACGAAAAACATCCAATAGGATGTCTGATGAGAACAAAAAAGATTTTCAGATGATCTCATAAAATTTGAAATTGACGTAATCAGGGTTCATTTCTAGATTGTGATTGCATAGCAAATTGAACACCTCTCCTACTAAAAATGATGCAACGGGTGAAAATCACCCAGATTTTTTCTAATTTTCTGAATTAGAGCACCCTGGAGATACGGGGCTCAAAGAAATTGCCTGCCATGTACCATTCTTGCTGGGTAATGGTAATATACATACACACAGAAAAACTATCTTTCTTAAGAATATCAATTCTTTTCATTTTTGAAACGATATTTTGACATTTTATCTAACGTATTTACTATTCATTTTTATTTAACATATAGTATTTTCAGAGCGATTAATTTTGGTGGAACAATCGCCCAAAAGTAATTACGGATCGATCGAACGCTGGAAATGGGCTACACTTATGAAAAAAAAATGATATAATATTTAATGTAAGGAATTTAATATTTAATATTCATATAGTTTATAGCTTGAGCTGCAGCTGTCTAAACAATGATCATCGTTCAAAGAATATGTGAAAAAATATATGTATGTATGTGTGTATATATATGTGTATTGAGAAATGGATGAATGTAGCAATTTATTAGAAATGATCTCCCGTAGTTACAAGGTTAATGTATCACTCAACATGAACAAAATGAATAGAATAAACGATTCAAGAAAATGGGGCTATTGAGCCCATTGGTAAGAGTATCGCTACGATGTTGCAGCCAACCTATCGGTGGCAGGTTCGACTCCTGCAGCAGCCCCATTTTTCTAATTGTTTATTCTATTTACGTTGTCTGGGGTGAGTGATAAATTAACCGTGTAATGACGGGAGATCATTTCAAATAAGTTTCTATATAATACTACGCAATTTATAATTTTTTATATTTATATATATATATATATATATATATATATATATATATATATGAGTGTTTAGTTTTTTTTTATAAAACATCGTTTTAAATCTAAAAACAAACAATAAACATCATTCAAAAATATCTTTGGGCTCCATTTGTAAAACATCGTTTTATATAGAAAAAATTTTTCTAAAATTTTAATCGATCTTTAAAATCTCGTTATTTTACGGGTATTACGCTAGTATATACGTATATATGATTACTGCCCCACGACACAAGTATGGCAGTCAGTAAGTGAGTACAGTCATGTGTCCACCATGGAGCAGCTGGTGCTCGAAAAAGGGACCAGGTGCAGAGCCCAGTCTTAATTTCGCAAGATGTTCTATTTATCAGCGACAGAGCATAAGCTAAGACGGTCGCAGAACAACTTAAGAAAGCTTTACAGCTATAAGCACTAAACATTAAAAAAAAATTCAGAAGATTTTTTTGTGTCATTTCAGTCACCTAATATCTATCAATGCCATTTATGTAATTTTTTTCAGTTTTACATATATTTTCTTATCATAGATCTTTGTATAAATTGTCCCTTGTTGGGATCATCAGTTGTTTGCCATGTAGTCGTTTTGGGGATTTAAAAAAACAAAACAGTTATACTAACATGGTATTCCGGCAATGTTGATCAAACAAACACCTCTCTTTTTTATTATATAGTATAATGTCATACATGTAATTTTTCATTTTATATGAAGTTTTATGTGAATTGCATTTTGGTATTATTTTGTATCACGCATTTATTTTTTGAAACAGGGATTACTTGAGCATGTAAGCAACAAAGAAAATGATTTTATCATATGGGTCACACTACAACTTTTTTCAAGTGTACAAATTTCAGTATTGTTTAAGGCATGTGAAGGATATATATATATATATATATATATATATATATATATATATATATATATATATATATATATATATATATATATATATATATATATATATATATATATATCAAGTGAATGTGTTGGAGTAGATTCCATGCTTTGTAAATAGAGATAAGATCATAAGAGGATGTGAATAAGTATCGCAATATGAATAAACTGATTTACATTTTTTGCTTCCTCTCTTTCATTTTTTTCTTCATAACCCTTTTTTTCAAATGAGTATTTTTTTCTTTCGTCTCTGCTTTATCACTTTTTTCTTCTTTCTACCTTTATTATTTTTCCTTACTTTTGCACTTTGACTATTTTCTCCTCTCCTTCTCACTCATTCATTATCTCTTCTTTCTTCATTTTTTAGCGTTTCCGTTATCGATGTTTCTTTCTTTCCTTCTTTCTTTCATCCTTCCTTTAATAATTTTAATGTGTTTTTTTTCCATTTTCTTTCACTTTCTTTCTCTCTCACTCATTCCTTATCGTCCCTTCCTTTTTTTTTTCCTTTTCCGTGATCGATACTTGTGTGCTTATTATTCTTTCTTTCTTTCTTACTTCCTTTCTTCCATGATTTCAATGTGTTTTTTTTCCAATATTTTTCACTTTCTTTCTTTCTCACTCATTCCTCATAGTTTCTCCCTTTTTTTCTTTTCCGTTATCAATATTTCTTTACTTATTATTCTTTCTTTCTTTCCTTTTTACTTTCTTTCTTCAAAAATTTCAATGTGTTTTTTTTTTTCAATTTTTTCCACTTCCTTTCTCTCTAACTCATTCCTTAGCGTTTCTTCTTTTTCCCCTTTACTTCCCCATTATCTGTATATATATATTTACTTATCCATTTTTCCTTTCCTTCATCCTCCCATTCTTTCTTTTATGAATTTTAGCGTAACTATTATTATTATTATTATTATTATTATTATTATTATTATTATTATTATTATTATTATTATTATTATTATTATTATTATTATTTCGGTTCCGTAAAACACTTGGCTTTTGGACAAAGAGCCGAACTCACCGTCTACAGAATGTGATGTGTTCTCCTATGTCTGAACTTTTCGTGTTGAATATCACAGAATTCAGAGTTTTCAATGCAACTATGTGTGAAACGTCAATGTCTAGTGCAAATGTTTGGCAGAGGGCACTGTTGTCTGGTTGAAAACTGTGGAAGGATTAGCCCAAAACGAGGCTTATGAAATATTACAAGCAAACAAAGATGGAAATGGGAGCCGAACTTCTGGGCAGACACCGCCGAGAAAATAAATCAAATCAGGTTAGGCTTTTCATTCAACAGCTATCTATCTATCTATCTATCTATCTATCTATCTCAGTTCATTCATATATACATGTGTAAGTTCATTCATATCTATCTGTCTATCTATCTATCTATCTATCTATCTATCTATCTATCTATCTATCTATCAATCTATCTATCTATCTATATATATATATATATATATATATATCAGATCATTCATATATACATATCAATCTCAGTTCATTCATATCTATCTATCTATCTATCTATCTATCTATCTATCTATCTATCTTAGTTCATCCATACATACATATCTTTTCCTCTACATATTTATCTATTTCATTCTATTCATATCTATGTATGTTTCTATCTGTATATCTCATTATATTCACATCTATCTATCTATCTATCTATCTATCTATCTATCTATCTATCTATCTATCTATCTCTGTTCATTTGTATATACATGTTTGTATGCATGTATTTATCTATCTCTATCCATGTATGTATGTATGTATGTATGTATGTATGTATGTATGTATGTATGTATGTATCTATCTATCTATCTATCTATCTATCTATCTATCTATTCCATTCCCCGTCGTATATCGTTCCTAAGCGCTGAATTCCAGAAAAAAATTGATAAACAAAATACCTTTAATGGAAGAAACGAAAGATGTGAATTTTGAATCACAAAGCAAACTACAGCAAAATAAAAAAACCCAAGTAAGAAAATTCAATTGTTTAGATAGAGTTTATCCACTGTTATCTAAATCATCGAATTCTGTGAATTCGTGACTATCATCGTCATTCATAAAAAATTCCGTTGCCATGGTAATGCAATGAATGCTTGCTCCGAGAACCGCCCAGAATGTACTCTTTCTATACAACGCACAGGTATATTTCAGGTGTTAAATTTGATTTAAAGAAAACTATGCGTTATACGCGTCTTGCAATGTGGTATATCCCTCCTATTCATGTCAGAGAGCAAACAACATGGCTATTTAGTTGTAGGGCTTATTTTCTTGTTTAGTAAGCAGTAACAACCTGATTAACGCTACCCCGTTTAACACCGATTCAATGTAGTGTCCTTTTTCAAATATTCTTCGTGATAGTTTTAGTATAGTTGATTATCCGTCATCGATATTTTTTAAAGACTGCATCAAGTGCAAACTCCAAAATAACTGTATGTTGTACACTTCCGATAATATGCCAAGTCTAGTAAAATAAACTCACTTATACAATCATACACATATCGATGTAACGAAAGTAGGAACGAAGCCATTCCATCTTGTTGAGGCTGAAAAACAACATCGTATGTATTTTCGAAAGGTTGCTGGCATAATCTCTCTTTAAGTTATGTTATAGTGACCCGTCTCGTTTAGCGGTGCATTTTTTAGGATCGTATCTGGTGCACTAATCGAAGTATTTATGAATATCCCTCCTTTTCGTGTCAGAAAAGTAATATAACTTGGCTTTTTCGTTATTGGACTTATATTCTTGCTTATCTAAAGAAGATATTTACTAAGCTCAATTCAGTCTGACCCGGAGTCTGAATAGCTGAGTGTCTTGTAAGTATTAAGTAACGATCTTTGCAGGTAATTTGCTTACCATTATTCTACTCTAGCATCAATTATGGACATTTACTAAGCATAGTTTAGTCTGGCACAAGGCCACAACATTGGAGAGTTCAAAGAGGATTCAATGTACAAATCAAGATATGTGAGACTAGCTAAGTAATCGTCGCTTCAGAGCAGTTGTCCTCAAATTTGAACAACTCGAGTGACCTTTTCCAATTATTGAATTTTCTTGGGAACCTCTTAACCCAACCCTAACTTTCCTCTTCTATTTATGTATATTTACATATATATATATCCATAAGATTTTGACTTGGTATATGGAATTATCTGAGTGTGTATAAACCCAAATAGTAAATACAAACCTAAAAAATTGGTAAGTTAGAACAAAGCTTACCGAGGAAAAATAAAATATGAACAGTTACTAGCTACACAGCGAAATTTGAAAAGGCAAAGTGTCAATTTTTTCTCGTGTAAGAAATACCGTTTGTGTTAAAGAAATAGAATAAAGAGGCATAAAAGCAGCGAAGGAATTGTTTATGCAATAAAGAATTATCAAGTATATTGCCAAAATGTCACTTCGTTTCACGGAATCCCTAGAAAGGTCGTTTGGAACCCCGGGGTTCCGTGGAACATAGTTTGAATACTCCCGTTTTACAGCCACTGGTCGTAGCTATTTACAAAGCTTAGTCTAACCCAAGGCCACAATGTCAAGGAGGATCAAACTCACTACAGAAAACAAGCTATGCACGACTAGCTTAGTAACAATCGTTCTGCAGCCAACGCTCCTTGGTTTGTTCGATACAAGGACACTCAAGTAAGGCACGGTCATTGATCATTTATTGTTTGGTTGTTCTCGGTTGTGGTGGTCCGCACTGGCTTTGCCTGGTCATCGGACAAGATAAGCAAATTCAATAATGTCTGTTTCCTGGGAATGTGTCTCCTAAGCAGCTGCACCTTTTTGCACTAAAAGGCTCGGGTCAATGGGTACGCTTTGATGCCTAAAAAAAGCTGAAAAGACTGGTCAATTTTTGTATCAGCTATCAACGTTTATTGAAAACAGTTCCCCTAGTAATTAAAGTTTGATTACTGCGACTCAAAATACAATGTGTGCGGATCCCCACGTTTAAAAAAAAAAAGTGTCGTGTCACATTTAATCTTCATGAGAAGATAATATATTAAATATTCTAAGCAAGGATGAACTCTCGGTACATAGAATGGCCAGCGAGATTAGATTGTTGATAACTGCTCTTCAGCAGTGGTATTCAAACTGAGTTCTGTATGATCTCACCAAGGATTCTCTGAGATAAAGTGACATTTTCGCAAAATATCTAATGATTCCTATTGAGTTAATTGTTTACAATGTTCTTGACACATTATGACTCTTAACTGAATATCTAATACTTACTTTCAACTGTTTCGCTGTTCAATCAGTAGTCGTTCATAAAACAATTTTCCTCTGTTTGTTTAACTGCCGAGATCAAGAAAATCTTACTAGTCATAAAAATAAGGGTATACGTCCAATGTATCCACCGGATGGAGCTGAAATATGAAACCTAACCAGAAGATTGACCCTCAACCAGAGAACTATGCAACGTACTCATGAGAGAATCATGCTCAACCTCACATGGAAAGATCATAACATAGAACTGTATGTTAGTGAAAATACAGGAGTCCGAGATAGCATAGAAACCATTAGAAAACTCGAATGGCTATGGGCTGG
Source organism: Thysanoteuthis rhombus (assembly GCA_963457665.1). NCBI lineage: Eukaryota > Metazoa > Mollusca > Cephalopoda > Oegopsida > Thysanoteuthidae > Thysanoteuthis > Thysanoteuthis major. The sequence continues at coordinate 18,287,522 of OY735209.1, forward strand.
ACATGTTGCAAGAATGTTCGACAACCAGAGGACAACACGACTCACAACGTGGATCACAACGTCGATATCCAGAGTCCATATACAAAAATATGGCTGATAGAAAGTAAGATGGCGGGACAGCCCAGGCAAATCCAGAAAGTACTGGTTCTACAAAGCCCATGATAGTGATGTCTGGCGAATCTTGAGCAACGACGGATGCTAAAAGGCCAATGATGAAGCTTCAATCTTACTTTCCCATTCGAGTAAATATTTTCTATAGCCTTAAACACATATAGATAATTCCGTAAACAAGTACAAAATCCAATAGTTACAAACAGAAGTAAAGATATATATATATATATATATATATATATATATATATATATATATATATATATATATATATATATATATATATATATCTGAAAGGGAAAGTTGTTTTTCTTATGAAGTCCCCTACAAGATTAAATTATTGAAAACGGCCTCCCTAGTAATTAAAGTTTGAATACCACGACTCAAAATTCAAATACAAAACGTGGGGACCCACACACATTAGTGTACGAGTAGACACATAAATTGGTGATGACAATTCAATGAATATCGAGTGTTCTAAAACGTTTCTATAGTGAAATAAGTAGCAATACATTTACATTATACATACAATAGCATCTATCGTGTTGGCAATGTTTGCATTAATTACCCACCACTGATGATAACCTTCTTCCTGATTTTTAATTCTTTTCAATAATAAATCCATTAGCAATACGTTTGCATCCATCTAAAAGTCACTTATGCAAACTAGTATATCCAATTGTATAATTGGTTGTATGGCTGTCCAATTCCTCTTAATACCCGAAACTTATAATGTATTGGTCCATGTTAAATAGAATAGTATAGCTTATAAAATAGTAAAGAGGTTGTAAAAATATGATATCATGTGTTGGGCCCTAACAACGAAGATTATTTCGTAGAAAATCTCAAAACTTTTTGTCTGATCGTACATTAAAACTGCTCAAGTTGAGTTAAGACTTCGGGAAAACTTTAAATTAGGATATTTGGATAATCAATAATGAATTACCTAATAAAATAGCTCTGGGCTCCTTAATGCCGATCCATGCATTGATAACAATGCCATTATTTACGAGTTTATACTTGTTATACTTTAGTATATATTTCCCTAACAATTACTTTACTCCTAATTTCGATGCACTTGTATCGTTAAATCGAAAGCAATTCTAATGCCAGAATTTGACACACCATGTGTGATATTAAGAGTGAACTAAAATGTTGATGTCCCTCGTCCAATAAATCTTAACCCTGATATCAAGGAATGCATAATCAGCTAATATTTCTATTAACCCAGCAAAATTTCGTTCATATTATGTAACTTGCGTAATGGCTGAATTAGATAAGGGCTTCACATCGTCTCCAGCGTTCTGTGTTTGAATCTTCGTAATATACCAAGATTTCAAATGCTGTTGTTTTTTTTTTAGACAGGCATGACCTCCCTGTTTGGGCAATTGGCGTTGCGCACTCTTCCCATCCTAATTTCTTTTTTCCACTTATGTTCTTCTCTCGTTTTCCTCATTTTCAACTCTTTGTTTCTTGTTTTATCGGTCTGTTTGTTTCCTTCTTTCTGTCCCATTCTATTCTCCTTTCTTTTTATCTCCCCAATTTTCCCTTCCTCTCGTTCTCCCTTCCATAGTCGAACAACCGTAACCATCAAAGATGGCGAAGGGTTAATATATTTTTATTGTATGTGCACGTGTTTGTGTTTGTATGTGTGCTTGTTCCTGCGTTCCAACGTTCCTGGCAACACAGTATGTCTACAGATTTTAAAGTTGGCATCACTTCTCCACTAGACCCCTCATAAAAATGTTATTTTTTATTTCTGGAAATAAAAGGTTTTTTGATCTTTTGGGGCCTCCAATGGAATTTTTTTTACCCAAATTCTAATTTTGACGCTACGGCTGTCCAATTATTGACTTTGATCGCGAGTCTCCCTTTCTTGTTCTATTTCCTGTTTTGACCTTCTTTATTTCTTTGTTTCATTCTTCCTTTGCCTTGACATTCTCTTCTTTGTTACTTGTCTATTTTCCTCGATTCTTTATTGTCAAACTCTAGTCCAAGTTTGGAGTTGACTTTGTCTTTATACCGTAACAAGAACAACAGGAACAATCCTCGCCAAATTTGTGGCAGTAAAAATTAACATCTCCCTAGCATGATTTGGAAATCACGTCCAATTGATTGGTAGTTGTGTCCATTACCGACTGAGCTAAACTAACGAAGCATACATATACACGCTATTTTATCTTATGGATACGCAAGGGCTTTTTTCATTCTAATTCAGAGATACTTATTTCTATGATTTTTATTCGTTATATACACAACACAAAAGTTCCAGTATTTGTTTTTGGTGAGAGTGGAGTTTAACCCTGCAGCAATCATGCTTGTTTTTTTCTTTTCTTTCTTTCTTCCATTGTCGTCCTATTTCTTGTCATTATCAAACATTCTCTCTATCTTTCTTTCTTCCTGTCTTTCTTGTTATCTTTCACTTTTTCTTTTTTCATTCATTCATTCATTCTATCTTTCTTATTTACTTACTTTCTTTTCCTTCCTTCTTCAATTCTCCACTCTCATTTTTTTCTTTCTACCGTCATCAACTCTTCCTCTGATCTTTCTCTTCTTTCATTTCTCTCTCTCTCTCTCTCTCTCTCTCTCTCTCTCTCTGTATCTCAATCTTTCTTTTTCACTATTTCTGTCTCTAATACCCTGTCTGTCTCTTTCTCCATCCCTTGAATCCTTCTGCTTTTCCTCCCTGTCTTTTCGTCCATTCTTTCTTCTCTTATCCTTCACGTCAGCAGGAGGCCATTACCGCTCTCCAGTACAGG
>OY735209.1:18295391-18395391 GCA_963457665.1 Thysanoteuthis rhombus
GGTGGAATATAAACCGAAAGGTCTACGCTAGAAAAACCTGAGTTTTTAGTTTCTACTTAGTCTGGCATAAGGCTACATTACTGGGACAACTGCGAGAACCGAGCTGGTTTGGAAGACGAGCATCGCATTTAGAAAGTATCCCCGATTTTGATCCATGTATCGACAGACTTACTCGTTAAGTTACGTACTTCCAATCAGTGAGTATGGTCAGTGTTCGAAACGAGTTGAAAACTAGGATCTTGAATGCTGATTTTGTATGAAAGTAGCCCAAACGATTGGAAGGATTGGCGGAAAACAATGTACTTACATTATCATTAATTATTATTTCTTCTCTTTAGCCTTGTGTCTCTCTAGGCTATCGAGGGTAGAATTTATTAGACAAATACGTCAATGTTCCCTCGAATGATTACATATATAGAGAGGCAGCCAATTCTGGCGACATGGACAAATAATGAGACAATATTACGGTGGTGTTTTATTTGAACCTGGTATGAGTAGGCGGGATTTCGGCTTTTTCTTATCGCTGCCACCTGACTGTACCACTACAGTACCACTACAGTACCACTCCTTCTTGTTTTTATACATTTTCTGCATTCAAAAACTGTATAATTCAGGTGGTAGGTGGAACGTACGATGATGAACTGGATACTTTAATTTTCAATCTGAATTTTTTTTCCGTATTCAATCTTGCTTGTTTTGTGATTCGTTGTATAGGGTACGTTCACATGCACAAACAACTAAATTACCCACCCACCCATATATATATATATGTATATATATAATGCTCCTCTATTCAGGGTTGAGCACTCTTTAAGTGAGGTAACTCATCCATTGTAAGCTTATGCAATGCTCTTCAACAAGAATAGAGCACTCTGGTGGATGAGGAGTTTCTGCGTAAATGAATATATCGCTTATATTCAGCTCTAATGACCACCCAGTTCCGTAGTCCAGAGGTAGGATATCGGCCTCCGGGTCCGATGTGAGGGTTTCAATTCTGCCTTGCGGGATAAAGTCTATAGCCCCACTGAAGAGATGTAATACATTGAAACAACTGTCTGTGGATGATACAATATATGTATATATATATATATATATATATATATATAGAGAGAGAGAGAGAGAGAGAGAGAGAGAGATTGTGGCGGCAAACCTCTATTCATGCATGTCTGAGTGAATACAGTGGACAAAGAATATTATGTTCATCTTTTATTAAATAGTTGCCCATAAGTGTTATTATACCATTGTTTAACCGGAAGCGCTTGGTGTAATAACACTTGTGGACAACTATTACACTCTATGAATCGAAGCATATCTTCTCTTGAGCAGAAACAAGAAAGGAATTAGTAAAAAAAGGTTAACAAGACATGAATGAGTGCAAGATTGCTGCACACACACACACACACACGTGTGTGTGTGTGTGTATATATATATATATATATATATATATCGATAAGAAATGGATATACGATTCAATAGAATGATTATAAATTATTATATATATATTATTATTATTCATATCATATTAAAACTCTCATTCTAAATGATCTCCCGTTACAACACGATAAATTTATAGTTTAGCCTGGACAACATGAATTGAATAAACCCATTTTTATCAACTTAATTGTTGCTTTGAAAGAAACAAATTGTGCAGATATAGACTGTGAATAATCAAAATGAGAAATTTGGAGTCAAAACAGTTATTTGAGCCTTTGCATTACTGGCAGCTGTTTAGCTCAGTGTTAAAGGCAACGCTACGTTGGAGCGGCTGCCCTATCAGCGGTAGTCACATGTTCTTTAATTGTTCATTCTATCTATAGACTAGTTGGCTTAACGTTACTCTATGGTGAGGCAATGACTAATAGAACCTTGATAAGCTATATCTAGTGCCACAACCTATGTGTTTTTGTACTCTGTCATGCTAAGGGTCACAACTAATCTATAATGCCGTATAGGTAGAATTTTATGTTCTGGAAGCGTTGAATTTAAAGAATAGTTGAAAATATTAAAAGTAACAAAAACAAAAACAAAAAATGATCAAGATCCATTTGTGGTCGACAAAACGCTGCTCTTAAAGCACGCTACAATGTAAATCTCTATAATCTACGTATATAAAATGCAATGTGTATTCATATACGTATTAAAAGGAATGGGTACACGAACTGACAGAATGATCATATTTTGTCTTTTATAATTACATGTGAAAAATAATGAGCAAATTACTTTGCTATATAAAAAAAAAACAACTTCGGATAAGTAATGAGGGGCTATATTGTAAGTCGATGTACTGCAAAAATGAAATGATTTAGATAAAAACATTTCAGTAGTCAATGAAAGAAACTTTCATATCAGCGTACTGATACCCACGCGCATTATCCTTTTTTCCATATCACCTGCCGCTGGATAAAGGGTTTAAATCTCAGAAAATATCTTTATAAAACCGCTAGAGTGGCATCTTTGTGACGTATTGGAATCGTTGAGGTTCGAAATACATGTTTTCTGTATTTGAAAAGATTTAAGCGGCACACTTCATTAATAGTTGAGTCAAACTATTGTACTAAAACACACAGTTTGAGTATATCTGGTTTAGACGATTGAGTTCAGCAGAGAAAAAAAGCAAAGGAATATGAATATTTTTCACAAATAATTTTGATTCGGGGGAAAAATCTTGAAAATCAAGGACAATGGTATTTTCTGCAGCTAGATTGATTGCAGACGAAAGTTTCAAGTCTGTAAGAAGTACAGGATGTTTATTAAAAGGACGCTATCTTAAAGACAAGAGATGATACATTACGGAGGCAAATTCTATGCTTCAATATTAGTCACGTGGCTACACTGAACTTAGAGACAGCAGTATTTAGTTGTTGGTCTAATTACATCATATGCTTGTCTCATTTGACCATCGATGTGTTTGTGTTGTGTTAGCTGTGTCGTCATCCAATGAAATGTAACTTTTATGTAACGAAACAGGAAAGAACCTGCATCCATTTAGCGGGAAATGTCTTGATCACCAATTCTAAAGCTAAAATCTATGTGAAACATGTTTTTGTAATTTGTGTTCTTGAAAAAAATTGTTTTTAGATTTAGAATAGTTTAGATACTGTTCGCAAAAAAGAAGGTTGTATCCTTTATGAAACATCATATATTTTCAGACTTCCAACTGACATAAGTTGAAAAAGATTAAACAGTACAAAAAAGAGAAACTGACTGTCATAGAAGCGGGCCTAAAATGCGTTGCGTCAGGTTTAAAATGTTTGTAAAATCAACAGGATTCACTGAGCATGGCTATTTGATGTTATCTTGAATGGTATTACTACATGAAACATTTTCCAATTACTAATAGCTTTTGATCTAATTACTCTACGTAGAAACGATCAGATAGAACTTTTTTAAAGCTCAAAGTTTCAAATTGAATCAGATCTTAGAATATAATGTACATCCGAACATGAAGAGATCCTTGTAAAATCTTGGGTATTCCCTGTGTACGGTTATCCACAATTTTATAACGCCCCTCTTCCATCCTATAGAGATTACCCTTGTAGGACATCATCACCAAGCTAATTTTGCTCTCCCCACTCACAAGTGGCCGGTTTAAAGTTTCCGTCTGAATACCTTCGCTATCAGAAGTTTTCGGCTGAGCCCTGGCGCACAGAGAAGCAGCAACTGATAGCAAAGCAGTGCGATATTCCTGGGAAAAGCGACTTCTTTAATACCTGAAAACTCTCGTTCAACCGACGACAGACAAACAATATAACGAGGAGAAGCGAGATTTTTTGGCGGGAATTCAACAAGAAAGTTTGGCTATTGAATACAAGATTCCTCTTTTCTTTGACGATGTGCAAACGCCTACGAATACATCACAAATGCGAACATACACATGCACGTACAGACATATACACACACAAACATACACACACATATGTATATACATGTTCAGCCAAATCGATGAAATTCTTTCAAAATAATAAATAAGTATGAAGGTTTAATTTAATCAAATGTTTAATCAAAACAATTAGTTCTCAAATTCAGAAGTTCATGTAATCAAATTAAAATCGAACATTTTTCACAAAAATATAAATTTCGCTTCTTTTGCGATTCGGGGTCAAATATATACAGGTATATCCAGCTTTTTGGAAGTTTGCCTCACGCTCCCCTCCCCCCAAAATTGAAGCGAAAATATCTTTAAAAATGTGTTATGCATCAAGCCGTTATAGAGGCAGTGTGCACCCTCATTGTTCCTATCCAACACCCTGTACTGTCCCCCGAACAAACCTCTGTCGACTCAGCCTAACATACCATCATCACCCTTCCTTCGGATTGGGGAGGCTCATCAATTTTTCCTACATAGATTAATGTCAATTGCTTTTTCATTTTACGAAAATTTCGGCTTTCAGAAGATTTTTTTATACGAACGCTCTTTGAAGTTTTCAAGTGTTTGTAAAAAGTTCAGGGAACATGTATATACATATGGACATTACAGTAAGTATTTGTGACATACAAACGCACACATATATATATAAGATAGTTATTTAGTTTATACATGCGTGTATTATATTGAAATAAAATAGTTATCCTGTTTATATACGAGTGTTTTATTGATATAAGATAGTTTAAGCCTGAAGAGTTCTTTAGGAAGAACGAAACGTAGAAAACATCTGGCTATTCTTCTAGTGTTTTCTGATACTTGGTCACAGTAAAAGCGCTATTAAAGCTTTCATACATATATATATATATATATATATATATATATATATATATATATATATATCATTTATACGAAAATTACGGCTCGTAAGTACAGTAAACCATTGGTTTAACTGACTTATGGGGAGGGCGGTTGTCAGTTAATTGTGAATGTCCGTTAAATCGAATGTTACCTGGGAGAGGGAATTTTGTATCTTACCTTTTTACTCTTTTCAAATTCAAATATTTCAATGAAAAAAAGAACCTTTAATACATTATAGAATATAACATCACTGAATTATAATACAGAACAAATCTATGAGGTTTTCAAAAAGAAAGCGTCCATCTTTAATTGTTTGCCTATCTGATATTTGATCTGAACTGAAAAGACAATTCACATATCAACTTTAATTTCTGTGCCGCGTTCAATTTTGCACGCTTTCTTTCGACTTTTGTATCGGCTGATACCATTTTGAATTGCAAGGATTACGAATGCATGAAGTGAACATTAAAAAATCGCTGAGTCAAAACAAAGCGAGTTTCATACTTAAAATTAAGGCAAAAGAAACATCAAAATATTTAGCTGTTCGAGAAAATCATCTGAAACATAATCCAAAATTGAAGCAAAAAATATCAAAATATGTCTAGATATTCCAAGAAATTATCTTGGAATAATCTAAAAATACACAACATATTAAGCTTCCATTCACAGTCAAGTGTATGAAAAAAAAATTCATTGATCATAAAGCTAAAAAACATGAAATTGTTTTTCTTTTTGATGTCGATGTTTTGAATGATTATAACCTTTATTCTAACGGGACTTTTTCATTTTTGAGAAATATCAAGTTTTGAATACATGTCTAAAAAGCTAATTTATATAAGCCGGACAATTCATGTATGCCACGAAAATACCGGAAAGTAATTGCCCAGTTTGACCTTATAGTTTCATTGTAAATATCCTTCATAAAACCTTCAGAAGACTTCTTTTTTTTTCTAAAAACAAATTTCAAGGAGGTTTTAGGGTCTAATGGATTGAAAGCACCTAAAACTGAAATAGAAAAAAAAATCTCCAACTAGAACTACGAAGTTGAAAGATCTTTTCTTTTTTTTTCTCTTACCCTAAGCCACTACATTTGGTACAGATTTAAAACAGTAAAAGAAAAATGGAAAATTTGAAATTTTTATTTGTGTATATTTTTCAATTTGTATATAAAAATTTGTATCTATGAATATGGATATTTGTCTATTTACATTTAATACACGCATACACGCACACAAATATACATACACTCACACACACGCGCACACACACACACACGCATATATATATATATATACATATATATATATATATATATATATATATATACATATATATATTATCACTATTATTCGTGTAGCAGCCCCATTTTCTTCAATTGTTTACTCTATTTACGTTTTTCAGGGTGAGAGATACATTAATGGTGTAATGACGGGAGATCATTTCAAATAAGAGTTTCGATGTAATATAACACAAGTTATGATCATTATGTCGGATCACATAAATCCATTCCTTGATACACACACATAAACATATACATACATATATTTATATACGCATAACGTGCGAACGTTCAGAGTTACAGAACATATGAACATATGTGTACATCTTCGTATGTGTAAAACCAATTATTTATATGTTTATACGAGAGCTCACACATGAAGAATATATATATATATAAAAAAACTATATACATATTACACACACACACACACACATACATACATATATATATTGTGATTAAGTTTATTAGAAACTAGGTTAGAAGGCTTTACCAAATGTTAAACAAACATATAAAGTCATGTATTTTTTACACATGTTAACATCTATATACGCTAATTATGTAATGAATGTTGATATGTCCATACGTAAGTAGGTATGGTGGTATATCAAGATAAATACAAACATATGTAGACATCGACACAGTGACATAATCACAAAAGTATATATATATATATATATATATATATATATATATATATATATATATATAATAGACCCATGCACATTTATTTATGTTCACACACCGTTCCATATATATATATATATACATATATATATATAAGTTTAGAGGTATATTTGAGAAGGAGGAGGCGGTAGATAGGGAGCAATATGCGGGAAAGGGTAAAATTGAGTTTTATTGCATAATTCAATAACGTCGAAAATCAAAGAAAGATGGCGGAAAAAAGACGCTTACAGGAAATTGTAGACGGCGCTGTCTGCCTAAAACTGGATTGTAAGCTTGTTGATGCATTCGAGTGTGTGTGTGCGTTAGACCATTTCTATCTATCTCTCTATCTATTCAGCATCACTGCAGTTTTATCGTACCGCTGATGTCTGTCCGGAATTCACATATTCATAGAATACCCCTGCTACTGTTGCCCGAGAAAAAAAAATCCAAGAGTAGTTGCTACCTCGGGGATGAATTGCTTCACCTTTCTGGTCCTAACGATCATTCGCTCAGACAAACAGTGTCAATTCTTGTCCCTGATCTGTGGCTGCCACAGCTACACTACCTCTTTTCTCTATCACGTCACCCGTACGTCATCCGGCCGAACCCCTTTCTACAAGTCTGGGATGGCGAAACCATTCAATGTACTACTGTCTCTGTTTTTTCGGCCCTACCGTTTATGTACGTATACGAGCGGAAGAACGTAGACTTTCTTCATATATAAAATGAATAAGATCAGTTCATTATAGTTCGGTATATGTTGTATTGATTTCTTTAAAAAGATGCTAACAAATTTTGCTTGGTAAAACAATGTTGATCAGAATCGTTGCCTCCGGGCTATAGATAAAATAGTTCTACTTCACCTTTATCAAAAATTGTAAACGACGTAAATGTAGTAAAATATATGACCTAAAATGATATTCTATTCTTACCAATTTTCTGGGAAAAGTCTTTTTTTTTTTTGTTCGTAAGTTCTGTACTAATTCCAATGACTATTGTGTATGAATTCTTTCAATCAAGAATTTTTCCGATGTCAATTATTGAACTATCAAAGATGGCGAAGGCTACTTTTTTCTCTTTTTAAAAAAAAAAATCTCTGTGTGTTTATGAGTATTGTGTATTTATTTATGCATTTGTGTGTTCCAGCGGTCCTGGCCACACTGTTTTATCTACAGACTTGAAAATTAGTACCGGTACTCCCATGGACCCTTTCAAAAAAATTTTTTTTTTAATTTTTCATTTTTTGGGGAAAAATTATTTTCTGAACTTTTGTGGGCTTTATTTTGACGAGTTCTTTTTAATACCATTATTAACATCTGGATTTTGGAGAATCTCAATATCATTACTATTTTTGTGAATGTTTTTATTCTATTTTAGATTTTTTTCTGACCATACTTATTTTTCAATGGATTTTTTTCACATGACTTCAATCTTTGTAGCTAGGGTCATTCAATTTTCGACCGTTATGATGGATATTATTTCTTTCTATTCATACCTTTCCCAAGTGTAAAATGAATTCAGCCTGCTGATTTAATTTTTAGTGTTGCTGAACATTTGGGCTATCAGCTCCTCCACTGAAATTCTTACAAATAAATAGATGTTTACCTATGATACATTGACGTCTACAATTCATGCAGTTTCACGTAAAAATGTTTTTTTTTGTTGTTTTTTTGCTGTTTCACTGCAAATAGCCAATTTGAACCTACATTGATTTGAGGCAAATAATAGTGACATATTCATACAAGCGGCAAGTTACCCTCACAGACTAATTTTCACCCCCTGGGTCTTACCGTTTTGTTGGTCAAAATATGCATAAAACCGACCTAGTAATGATCGCTAGTCTATACAAGGGCTTCTTGTGTAATGGGGTGAGCTCCAGGTTATAATCTTAAAACACACACACACACATACACACACGCATACACAAACACACACACACACTCTCTCTCTCTCTCTCTCTCACACACACACACACACACACACACACATATATATATATACACTTGGTTGTCTGTTAGTTTATTTGTGTGCTCAAAAGTTATAAATAGATGGCTTCGACAGACCTGGCCAAGGGTCCTGAGGGAGAGAACAAAAAGTATTTCAATGAGAGAAGAGGGGAAAAAAAGCTGGCCTGGTAAATGTTCTTAGGGGAATGGTAAAAAAAGAAACCTACTTTTTTACGACTGAATGATTTTTTTCCAATTCATCCCAAAAAATTTACGATAACCGTTCAAATAAATAGGTTTTGCTAAACATTCCGTTTAATTTACAGCACTTTTTCATTGAACTTTTCCATTTTCAATCTTAGAATTAACTTTTATTGCCAAGAAAGGTTTCCTTTTTTTTCGTTCCAGCAGACGTAACTTAAATCTATTACGTCAACAGAGCTACTCTACGTACAAGTATCTGAATTGAGTCTTTCGACTTCAGTCAGCAACATATTCGAAACAATTAAATAATTCTTCGAGAATTCGGGAGTTTTTTTTACTCTTTAACTATAATGTTAAACTTGTGAAGCTTATCGTTTAGGGGGAGAAATAGATTGTTTCATAAATTTCATATCATTGGATACTTGAACCCAAACTTCCGCTTTAATACATTTTAATAAGGTCGACACCGAAAGCTGCGCGGACAAAGTTGACCTGTCCGACATTGCGTAAAAAGACATTTGTCAAAGAACATGTTTTATTACTAAATTGTCAGATGTTCAGTTATTTTCCACTGGGCAACATCCCACCTCATATATATATATATATATATATATATATATATATATATATATATATATATATATATATATATATATATATATATATATGTATATATATATATATATATATATATATATATATATATATATATGTATATATATATATATATATATATATATATATATATATATATATATATATGCACTGGTGTGTGCACGATCAAGAGAATCTTTATTGTTCTCTATAAATTTGCATATATATATATATATATATATATATATATATATATATATATATATATATATATATATATATATATACATATATATATATATATATATGTGTGTGTGTGTGTGTGTGTGTGTGTATTTGTGTATATATCTATATATACATAAAAGCATATATTGTGTATATATATGTATTTATATCGATGTATACAGTCATATATTTGAATATTTGAGATAATAGCTTTTCTGTTTATAAATAAATGTTTATACGTATACACACAAATTTACATGTACACACACACACACACACACACACATATATATATATGTTCACATATATATATGTATATGCATGCGTGTATGTAAGTATGTGTCTATACGCATGTATAAGTGTGATAATGGGTAAGACGTCCCTTATATATGTACGCAGATCAGTAAGTATGTATACTTCTACACATCTTTCTGTACGTCGATGATAAATCTAACCCTGTATACACACACAAACACACTCACACGTGTATATTTCTCTCTCTCTCTCTCTCCCTCTCTCTCCCTCTCTCTCTCTCTCTATATATATATATATATATATATATATATATTCGATGATGAGGTGCATGAAGCCTGCAATCACCATAGACCTGTCAAATTACCATATTTTGTGCTTTACCAAGGTTCGCCGCCCATGCAGTAGCCACACCCAAAAAAAAAAAAAGAGAAAAAAGAAAGTTAACCGTACAATACCGGGCAAAGTTTATCCCTGATGAAACCGAACCTGCTTTCTGCTTGAAAATACCATTTGCACTAACGAATTGATGATGGAAACCAATTTTACGGCACCTAAAATTTCGCGTGTCGTTTATTTATTTATTTATTTATTTGTTTATTTTTTATTAGTCATTTTTTTTTTGTTTTGCTTTTTGGTTTGAGAATCGATTTTTATTTAATACTAGCAAAGGCTTCCTCGGTGTGTTTGTTTTAATTTAATCATTCTGAATCGTTAAAACAGATTTGGAGCTTCATTATTATTATTATTATTATTATTTGGAATCTCACACCAGTTGCCTGGTGGTAACCGCTGGAGTTTGAGTGACAGCAAGTCTCCTCAAGTCTCCAGCCCTCCTCTCCTAGTACTAGCAGGTCGCAGTAATTCTGCGATTTACAGTTTCACACCGGTTGCCCAGTGGTTATCGCTGAGGGCTGAGTGACAATAAGTCTCCTCAGGTCTTCAGCTAACGTCTCCTCCCTCTTTCGCATATCATGACAGAGCTACAATTCGTTGCAGTACTTATATCTCTAGCACCTTCCTCAGTACCCGTGCAGTTCCCAGTAGTGCTGTGGTCTGTACGGTCTCTATCCTCCCCCTAATCCCGATCTCCTCCAGTCTCTCCCTCAGCGTTTTGGGGACAGTTCCTAGTGCTCCCACTATGACCGGTACTACCCTGGTTTTCATGTTCCACATTTTCTTTAACTCCCTTGCTAGGTCCTGGTATTTTTCCCTTTTTTCAGCCTCCTTCTTTTTTACTCTATGGTCTGCAGGCACAGCCACGTCTACTATTTGGCAGGCCTTCCTTTTTTTGTCTACTATTACTAAGTCCGGCCTTCTTGCCTGGATGAGGTGGTCAGTTTGGATGTCAAAGTCCCACAGTAGTTTGTGGTTGTCATTCTCCTAAACTGCCTCTGGCTTGTGCTGATACCACTTTTCCCCATGGTTGAATCCCATTTGTTTACTTAGTTCCCAGTGTATCATCGTTGCTACTCTATCGTGTCTATGCTTATACTCCTTCTGGGCGAGTTGACTACATTCACTAGTTATGTGGTTTACTGTCTCATCTCTTTCACCGCACATGCGGCATTTGCTGTTTGCCTGTGTTCTGTCGATTTTAGCTTTTATGTAGTTTGTCCTTATGCTTTTGTTTTGGGCTGCCATGATGAGCGATTCTGTTTCTCTCTTAAGGTTTCCCTTTCGTAACCACGTCCATGATTTCTCGTCTGCTATATCTTTTATCTGTCTTTTAAACTCGCCGTACAATTTTTTTCCTTCCCACTTTTCTTTTCTAGTTTGCTGTACCGTTCCATTGCTTTCTACTTTGTTTGTTGCACTATCCCTCGCGCTCTTTATGATTTCTTCACTATTTGTTTGCACATATTTATCTAGGACTACTTTAGCTCTCTGGACACAATCTTCTATGCTGATGAGCCCCCTACCACCTTCTTTTCTCTTAACGTATAGTCTATCTGTATCATCCCTAGGGTGTAATGCTTTATGCATCGTCATAAGTTTCCTTGTTCGCCTATCCATTGATTGGAGCTCTTCCTTTGTCCATCCTAGGAATGGTCCTGTATACCTAACTACTGACACAGCCCAGGTGTTCATTCCTTTTATTAGATTTCTGCTATTTAATTTGGTTTCTAATATTTTCCTTATCCTTCTAAGGTATTCCCTCTTAATTTTCTCCTTCATCTCTTCCCGTTTTATCGTGTCACATTCAAGGACACCTAGGTACTTGTATCGGTCTTGTGCAGTCAATGCCCTAATCTTGTTGTTGTCCGGAAGTTCAATTCCCTCAGTCATTGAAAGCCTTCCTTTGTGCATTACCATGATTGCGCATTTTTCTATCCCAAACTCCATTCCTATGTCCTCACTATATTCCCTTACTTCGTTGAACAGAGTCTCAAGCTCTCCCCTGTTTTTCGCAAACAATTTAATATCGTCCATGTACATTAAGTGATTTATTATTATTATTATTATTATTATTAGGAATCTCACACTATTATTATTATTATTATTATTATTATTATTATTATTATTATTATTATTATTGTACGTTCAACCCCAGATGTTTGGTAGCCACTACTGAAGATTGAGTGACAGCACGTCTCCCTAAGTCTTAAATCTTCTCCTTTATATTCCTGCAATCAATAGCAGTGCTGCGGTGTGCACTTTCTTACTAGATATCTGATGGTCATCGCTAAAGGCTGAATGACAGTATCTCTTCTCGGGTCTCCAGTCCTCATCAAGTCAGTTTCCTCGTTCGCCGGTCCATTGATTTGACTCCACCCTTTGCTGATCCTAGAGATGCACCATTGTATTGCACTGCCGATACTGCCCACATGTTGACTCCGTTTATCAAAGTTTTGTTCTTCAGCTTAGTCCGGAATATTCATCTCATACCCTTAAAATCATCCTTTTTTCTATTCCCTCTTTCATTTCTTTATTAAGTCACATTGGTGAACCCCTATGTATTTATATTGGTCCTGTGTGGTCAATGCCTAATTTTTTTTTTATTATTGTCTGGTAAGTTGATTCTTTCCGCTGCCCTAAGCCTTCCTCTTACGCATTATCATTAGGACGCATTTCTCTATTCCGGACTCAAACCCAATTTCCTCATTTTATTCTTTAACTTATGTAAACGAACTTTCTTGCTCTTCCATGTTCTACTTTGATTCATTTATTTGCCCAGTTCAGATTTTGGAAAATCATCTTGTGGCAGGCTGTGGAGAGTTTGTGTGATTGGTATTACTAGTCTTACCCCCTTTTTGAGCAGTATGTGAAACTGAGATAAACGACAAAACTACATTTCTGACAGCCTTCAATGACTGACTATAAAATCTTAAAAGTATCTTGTACGCGGTGTCAATAAGGACGCAATAACCGTTTTTCAAATTCAGTTGGCCTTAAACTGGACTTGTTTCATCATTGGAATTTAGAGTTTTCGAATCAAGTAATTACTCAGTAGAATACACTACAATGATTAAAAAACCAATAAATTGACCAATGGAGCACTTGAAATATTACACATTTTGGGTCTTAACTCGATTTTCATGGAAATTGGCCGAGCTGCTTTTGTAATTATCAAAATCAGTTAGTCCCAAAAACTTTATCAAAAAAAGAATTGAAAATTGTATTAAAATATCTATATTATCCGTATTACCATTTTCTTTATAATGTAATTTTTTTTCATGTCGATGAGTTTAATTGCTTAGTAATGGATTAATACCAATGAATATAAATCCATAACAATTGATATAAAAGTTCTGTCAGTATGTCCATCTGATATATAAGATAGTACAGAATGGATTTCTTGAAATTACATGGAAGGATGGGCAATGGGGTTAGGAAGAGGTGGTTGATTTGGGGGCGAATCCAGGGAATTTCTTTTTATTGAGAAATCTTTCCCTGTTTTTTTTTTACTCTCATGGCTATCCACACGATATCTTTAGAAGTTCTGTATGAATTTTTATGGAATTCTGCGGAGAGATGGGTGATAGGCTACGGAAAAATTACTTGAATTGGGAGCGGATCCATGGACAATTACTTCCGTACGTCGTAGTTATATGTCCAAACCATATAATATCGCCAAAATGTCATACCTGCAGAATTTTTCAAAGAATTTTCGCGGAAGGGTGGACAATGAGATACGAAATGAACAAGTTAATATTTTGATGGAACCATGCACAGTTATTTCCCCTTCGCATGGCTATGACAGAGGCATGTGCTCTCTGAATGATTTCTAGTTTTGATATAAATTTGTTTCATGTTTTTGTTCCAATGAATATATATATTTATATATATATACATATATTTGTTTTTCTTTCGGTACCCGTACTACTTTATCAAATTTTCTTTTTATTGATAATGTTCCAGCCTTACTGGTCAACGCTTTTTTTCAAACTGATTCATGAACGTTGAATATTTTTCTCTCAAGAACTATTTTCGATTCCTCTTCTTTAAGAACAATTTTTATTTAAAGAAAAAAAAAACTTGTATAAATACGGAAAATTGTCGAAATCTGTCAGTCCCAAACACTTTATTGAAAAAGAATTCGAAATTGTATTAAAATATTTATATTAACCGTATTACAATTTTCTTTATATAATTATAACAGATACATTGGTTATTGCTTGCACCTCAGTCTGTATGCCCTTTGAACACTTAGAATAGAGCTTCTGTTAATCATAAACCTCAAATGCCCCTTTTCTAAACTTCATTATAACATTCACTTTTATTAGCAATAAGTTGATTCAAGTAAAAACTATAGCTTCAAGTAACAAATAAAGTGTGTATGCATTTATCGGACTCACTGTGTATAGTATTTCCCTCCAAAGTGAGTAGACGATTTAGAGTGTTATGCACACACAATCACGTTTTTCCTTTCATCTTCCTTCGCAGGCAAAGCAAGTCAGACCCTTAATCCCAACTTGAGACACCGTCTTAAGCTCTTAAACGGATCTTTAGTTACCTCGGCTAAGAGTGCCTCAAGTGAATCTATTTAAACTTCGCCATGTTTTTTCGGGCACCTTCTGTTTATCAAGACGCTTATTTTGCTAGGGCCGAATTTCAAAGACTATTCTGATGTTTCCGTTTTCAGGGTTTCGTTTTTCAGAAGAACAATAAATATAAAAAGATAAACAGGCCTAGTTAGTCACTTGATAGAAACCGTCACAGGACTAACGTCTTTTGGTAGAGTTGGGGTGATCAATTAAAAAAATGGAAAAATAAGGGGTGATCTCGCCTTTTGTTGGACTGTGATTACTAAAAAAGTCTGAATTTGAAAAAAAAAATATTTAGGGTGGGAATTAAAAAAAACAAAACCTGGACATGATAATAGAGTAAATGTTGAAATTGTCTGCCCTCTAGCTCCATTGTACTGTAAGTGTGATATAAGCATACATAACCAGCCAGTCAGAGCAGCTTGAAGACTGAAGAAATCTATGTTGACAGTTTTGGTTGACTGTTTCTAATAAAAGGCCAGAGATTAAAATAAGTGTGAAATCACACTTTATGTAAGGATATTGTCGTACCCAGCAATATTTCTTTATTCTTTCAACTGACGTGTCCATAAAACCCAGTAATTAATTCCCTTTGGTGTCGGGTAAAATCCTTGATATGTTCATCCGTCTTCTGTCTTCAAGGACATACGTAAATGCCATCTGCACTCGTATATAAGTCGATTTCTTAAAGGCAAATCTTCAGGCTAATGATAAAGTCTCAATCCTCACACGAGTAATAGTTTTGTCAGGTTAAAAACTGTGGATGGGGGCTTCAAGTAACTCTTAGTTTCAGGCATAAAAATTATTCAAATCAACCTTGACTGCTGCTGTCGTCGAGATGAATTGAACGAGGACGAAGGGACTGAAGTCCTCCTTTAGGCTGGTCTGTTAGTGGCCTGCACCAAAAGTTAATTAGCTTCACTTGCTTTGCTTTACTTGTGACTTCTTGGCGGCGTCCATCTCTTTTCCGAGGATACGACCAGCAGGTGGATACCACAGATTACTGTGTGGATCGCTGTCGTTCCGTACACCTGACCGTCATCATCATCATCAATCTTTTAGCGTCCGTCGTTGGACATAGACCTTCCCCAGGATTTGCCACACTTCTCTATCATGGGCGTCACGGAGCAAGTACCTCCTGAACTTGTCTAGCTCGTCTCTCCATCTAACATTTTGCCAGCCTCGGTTGCGCATGTGGTCTCGGGGGATCCATGTTGTGAGTCGTGATGTCCATCGATTGTCAGCCATTCTTGCAACATGGCCAGTCCACCGCCATTTGAGATTTTTTATGGATTCTATGATGTCTCTAACTTTTGTCTTTTCCCGGATGTGCTGTGCTGTTTTGTGGTCTCTCCATGTGAGGCCCAGCATTATTCTTTCATGTGCACGTTGCATGGTTCTCAGCTTACGGGTCTGTCTCTTGACCGTAGAGTTCAATGAATAACTTGCAAAGTTTAAAAATAAGTATAAAGGTTGATTTTGAGTACAAGGACAAATAATGTCTTGAAAGATCAGAGAAACTGATAAATTGGAGGACATTTTGAGATGGGATTCGCAGGACAAACCAGACGTGAACTGAAAAGAACATTAGAGGTTCATCAATAAAATCGTTTGAATGACGCATTGAAAGAAGAATAAAGCATTTTTTTTTTCTCGGCAGGAAGTCGATAAGTATTTTTTATTCATGACAATGACTGTACTCTATTTGTATAAAGATCATGTAGCTGCAATTGTATGCTGTTCAGCTCACAGAATATCCACTAGATCTGTTATCTCCAGGCATAGGCAAATGGGGACTCTTTGTTAAAGAAGGGGCAGAGTACTTTAAAAAATAACGTGAATATTACTTTCCAATAAGAAGGCTTTTTATCAATTGACGAGTTGACCCAGATAGTACAAATCACACAACACGCAACATGAAAGATATATTGTTTTCTGCCATTGATTGCTGCAAAAATTTCAATTATCCGAATATTCCCCTCTACTTCGCACCGAATTGTCCCTGGGCTCGTACGTCTATGCCTCGCAGCTATCACTTGTTCCGATCCATGCAATCCTTGTTTGGTCAGTGGTTTTAGCCAGTTGAAGATACGGGAAACTCCCCCGAAGAATCCATTGAAAAATGACCAAATTATCATCATTATTATTGTTATTCTTATTATTGTTATCATTATTATTATCATCATTTCAATGAGGGAAGTACAGTTTACCTGAAAGGTGGTATAAAGTCATTGAAGATCAGGGAATATATTGCGATGACACAATAATCATGCTATGAATTTATATCAGTAAATGCTAGGTAAGTAAATACCTAAATATAAGTAAATTAGCTGGGGTACCTGGCGTTGCCCCCCCCCCAAAAAAAACGAATATAACAACCCAAGAAAGCAAGTGATTTTATTGGGTCCATTGAAATATCCATGAGTCACATTGGATCCAAAATAACTTTTCTCCTCATCTCAAAAGGAAAAGATTCTTTCTGCTTCTCCAGCTGTTGTAGCGGGACATGTGAGGTTTATTTTAGAGAGAGTTTTTGAAATTGGAAAATCACTGACAATGAAAATAAAGGGAGATAAATCAATTTTCTGGTCGCTCAACTCTTCAACATTCTTTGAGTTTTGGTTTACCTGCGAAAATTCGTCACTAATCTGACCATGATAAACACTCCATCCGTCTTTTCAGATGATGGGCACGTGAACATTAGTTTAAAATGAGTTTTTGAAATAGGAAAATCTTTTGCTCTAGCAATGAAGGGAGATAATTCAACAGTTTGGAGTTTGAGTTACTGTAGAGCATCACATTGGAATTCGAAAAAAAAAAAATCTAATTTCAGTCGGAAATTTTCAAAATAGTCGTCCTGCGGTCGACTGGCTAGGTCTCTTTAATTTAGG
Source organism: Thysanoteuthis rhombus (assembly GCA_963457665.1). NCBI lineage: Eukaryota > Metazoa > Mollusca > Cephalopoda > Oegopsida > Thysanoteuthidae > Thysanoteuthis > Thysanoteuthis major. The sequence goes on from OY735209.1 coordinate 18,313,163, forward strand.
CATGATCATACATGGTAATTTCTACTAGGGAGTAGATTTTCATCCATTCACTTTCTCTCTCTCTCTCTCTCTCTCTCTCTCTCTCTCTCTCTCTCTCTCTCTCTCTCTATCTATCTATCTATCTATCTATCTATCTATCTGTATATATATATACATAAGGTTAGTGAGCTTAAAACATTTAGAATACCAATTTTTTCGGTCTAGTATGTAGGTAGAAAATAAACTTGTTTCTCTGAATATCTAGCATTCTTAAATATGGTATCATAAGTTGGTTAGCATGCAACGGGTTTAATATTCACATTGGTGAGCACTTGATAAAAGTAACTCGAACAACAAGACACGTCTGTTTTCTCACTTATCGATCCCTCATCGTCAAATACTTTTGGGGTGTAACCTACAACAGTGAGGCCTTCGTTTCAAAATGTCAAGTGATGTGTAGTATTAAAAAAATCCGTATTCAATACAGTACGATAATACCCCACATAGAATAACAAATTACATGTATTATGACAAGGCCCGTAAAATGAAGAAAAAACTATACATTCAAACCATAGCTTAAGAGGAGGTGGTGAGTGATCAACATTGCTGGGGAGCCATGTTGTTTCTAATATCCACGATTCGGCTACATGGTAGAGAACTGATGATCTGAATATCTAATTCTGCGTGAAACATTAAAAAGAAAACACTGAAATGATTACATTAATTACATTAACAGATACTTTGAAATAATTGATTGAAAAGACACAAATTTTTGAGAAAATGTTTTTTTCATGTGTAGAGTGTTTAAAACTGTAAAGTTTTCTTGGTTATCTATCTATATATATATGGATATATACGTGTGTTTGTGTGCGAAAATCAAAACGCCTTGTGTTAATTGTTTTTCCCTGTCAATATTCGGTAAAGGGCTATTTTCTTCCGTATAAATGTTATCCCTGAATTTACCAGTTTTTAATTTTACCCACGGATTTTCGTCGAATATCTTTAGAAGCATAGGTGATACTGAGAACCACAAGCCAAGCGCCCAAAATAAAAACAGATCCTAAACACTTTTCATATTTCTTCTAAAAAGTGGGCGGTACTTCAAAAATATTCACAATGAATACGTCTCCACCACGTTCAAGAAAATCTAGAATGGAGGTCCAAAAATGGAGCACTCGGTAAGAATTGAATTCACCTGCAGTAAAAGTATGCCAACCATCACTTTACATAAGCTGCACTTTATAGCTTAACCGGCATGTTTTGGGGTGATATATCTCGTCAGCTGCTCAAGGACAATCATCATTTTTTTTTGTGTTTTTTGTCTTTTCCCCATCAACGATTTATCTTGAATCCATATCCGATTTACTTGCCAGACAAATGAAGACAAAGGACGATGGAATATCTCGCACGATATCTTGTCAGTCGCTCCAGAAAAATTATTGTTTTCACTGCCTTTATCGTGATCTACAAAATGTTTTGAATCCATATCCGGTCCTCTGTCAGTTCAAGAAAAAAGAAGAAAGTTTCTCTCAATACATCTTGTTGGCCACTCCCAAGTTGAAAAAATTCTACGCTGTTGAAGTTCAAGGGGGAGTAACTCGTACTGCTTTGCTGTCCAGTTTCAATCTGGATAACGGCCTTAATTTCTTAGACATAAACCATATTTTGTTACTTCATCTGATCTCAAAAAATTGACCCTTATGTTAACCCCAAGGAATTATTTTTTTTTTCAAGGTGCCTAATATCCAGTTAATTTCTTCGTACAAATGCCCAAAAGATACTTGAGTGGCTGAGCGGTTAACGAGACGGTGGATGGACTCGACGAGCCCTTTTCAAACTCTGACTGAATCAGTTGGAGTTCACTTATCATTAATACCCTTTGGAGAGGCATGTATCGATCTTCTTCCCTGCCAACACGTTATGGGCCAGTGTGACAGGGTAAGGCCCATCACCTCTCATGTTTTCACTTACTTGCGGAAGTCCTATATCCAACTCCGGACCTTGAAAGCTGATGACAAGGGAAAAATCAGCAATTTTATACATTCATCATGAACTGTTCAAAAGAAAAATGTCACTTTTTTTCCTTTTATCTCTCTTTCTCTTACATCAGCTGTAAGGTCACCCATCCAGTACTGATAAAGTAGAATGTTGCTCAACTTCTCCGGTTTTCCCCTGAGATATTCTCTTATATTTTTTATTCACAAACTGTCGTTACCACGACACATCTCGGAGACAGTTCCTACGTATAGAAGCAGCGTGCACCCATCTCCTCTCAAGATCCTCATAATTTATATTTACTCAGCGTAGTTTAGCTCGGTATATGGACAAAAGAAAAGCGAATAAAGGTTGGGTGTTGGAATTATGTTCTTCCAATATTCCCAGTGGATAGGCCTGCCTGCGTTGAAAATCTGGAATCAGGGATCCAGCTTTTACCTGGGTTCGAACCTTTTTCTCTTTTCTTCCTCTTTGTTATTCTTCTGATCTCTTTCTTCTGTCTATATTTCTCTCTTTTCATTCTCTCTTCCCTTCTTTCCTTCTTTTATGTTTTTCGTTGCTCTTTTTTTGTGCCCCACCTCATTCTTCTTTTTCGTCATACTTTTGATTTCCCTCCCTTTTCTTGTTTTCTCCAGAGTTGAACCACCATAGCCATCAAAGATGGCAAAGATTCTATCTTCTTTCTTTTTTCTTATATGTACGTATTTTGTTTGTCTAGATGTTTGTGTGTGCGTTTCAGCGCTTCTGGCCATACCATTTTGTCTGAAAGCTCGAAAATTGGCATCAGTACTCCCCTAGGTCACATTGTAAAAATGTTTTGATTTTTTTTTTTGAAAAAAAATATTCTAAAAACTTTTTTGGGGGCCTAATTATTTTTTTTTCCTTTGGGCTTATTTATAATAATCAGATTCTGGATTTTTACTCTATTTTAGATGGTTTTCCGGTGGAAAACACCAGTGATGTCACAAATGGAATTTATTCTGACCATATTCATTCTTCGATTGAATTCTCTTCACATGGCTTCAAATTTTGACGCTACGGTTGTGCAATTATGGACTGTGATGGCGAGTTTCTTTTTTATTTCTTTCTTCACTCTTCATCGTTTTCTCGATTTTCATCTTTCTTTTTTCCTTTCTTTCTTTCTTTTTTCTTCTTTCCTCTTTTTCCTTCACTTTTTTCCCTTGTTTATATCAGGTTATATTTGGATATACTACTTTCTTTCAGTCTCTGTTTATCGGGTTTCATTCACTCCTCTTTCTTTCTCTCTCCTTTTTTTCCTTCTTTCTAGACACATTTTCCCTTCACCCGTTCACAGTTTCCTATCTATTTTTCGTCTCCTTCTTAATCTAACTGCAAGTAAAAACTCTCTCTTCCGGGGTCGCCGTTGTCGTCTGATCCACCATCTTGGATCGCCTGTGATTTCCTTTCGTTCAATCTATCTTCTCAAAACCCCTTTTTCCTGCCACCCAGCCTTGATACCAAATCTTCCACGCTAAAGCAGAGAAAAAAAAATCGGTTGTTGGCGGGGGGCGGGAGGCGGGGGTTTAGGAAAAGAAGCGTATAAAAAGGGAGGTCTTTGAAAATAACATTTCTGTTTTTCTCTTCTCTCTTCCATCGCCATACCCGTACACACCCTTAATACACCCAACTAGCGCATCAAAACCAGCGGTGTACAATGGCTGACATATGTTTGGAAGTGCAATCTCCAATGCACTATACTGATATATTTTGGTCCACACCTGCAAAATATATAAAGCCAATTACAACTATAAACTGCGACTGTTGTTTTCATTACTGTGACTCTTGTTTCTTCTACAACCATAACAACTGTGACTATTACCTCTACTATTACTATAGTGTAAGTTACTACTACAAATAATAATATTTTCTTAAAAAAAAATTTAGAGCAAAAAAAGTGCCCGCTCCAAAAGTGCATGTTTGGAAGGGGTAGGACTTTATGATGTGTAGAGTAGCCTACCATAATGGTTACGTAAAAAAAAATTACCATTCATCGTACGAAACTGCAGCTTCGAACTATTTCCTTTCAGTGTTACCAATTTAGATATTCTATATCTACGCTTAGACTAATGGCCAATCTAGATATTTTAACTCTAAATTTATATCTATAATTTTCAATTAGATCTATAATCTCTAGAGATTTAGATTTTTTTCTCCATTAGATTTCTCAAGAACTACCAATCTAAACAACTTCAAACTCGACACTGCAATGTCTGGTACGCTGAAAAATATATGTAGCGAATATCAACTTACTATAGCCAGTTGTCGAGTCATCTCGGTGCACACACACACAAATACATTTCTTCAATTATGATTAAACCATAGATGAAACATTGTCATTGTAATAATACTATTAGTTTTAATAACCTATGTAGTAGAAGTAAAAGTAGCAAGTTTGTATCATTATTTCTTTCATCTTAATTTCAATTGCTCTTTATCGCAAATTCTAAGACCGTCATTGCGATAAAGAGCTTCTAAGATGACAGAAATACTAATCGAAAAATCAATAATTTTTTGCAATGTTTCATCTGAAAAATTGAAAAAAAAACCAACAACAAACAAACAACTGCTAGTAATGCATGTAAATACAGATGGCCACGTGTCATGTGGTCGGGTAAGATAAGAAATTGCACCATGGTTAGATTTGATTGACTGTAGCTGAGAAATCCCAATGGCCTAATTGGTAAGGCTACCATCACGTGAACAGACTTCGCGAGGAAAGGGGGGGAGAGGGGCAAGTTGGAATCTGACAAAGCCAACCAAAAATAAGATCTGCCCCTCGTTCAAACATAAACAAGATACAAATGGAAGCTAGTACAACTGACCGTGTCCGACGAAGATGTGTTTTGTATTCCCCCGCCACCACCTCCAAGGTATCAACTCCAGAAACCAATTATAACCAAAAACCAATTATTGCCCAAAACTGGGGAAACAAAAAAATCAACACACCTAATATTAGACAATGGAATTTATACATGATTGGCAAGACGGGCCCTCCTCGTCCCGATGGTTAAGATACCATCCACTCATCATCTGACGACGGCTGTAGAGTATTACGGTCGGTAAGGTGTTTCAAAAAATAAACCAAGATGAGAACAAAAGTCTGCAAAAATCTTGACAAAACGTAAAAGTGTTACTCTACTACTACTACCACTGCTGCTGCTGCTGCTGCTCCTGTAATGTAGCACTAATGTAGTCTACTATTGATATTAATTTTACTGTTACAATGACTATCCAGGTTGTTACAACTACCATGATTGCAAAGATGGGATTAATTATCTTGTCTTGCAAATCATTGATTAATCAAGTAACTCCAATCTTCATTTTAGTCCCAGTTCTATTGTCTTGTTCCAGTTCACTTTAGTAAACTTCTAACGGTATCTACTGGAAGGCGATGGTTATGTAAATATGCAAAATATAAGCAATGAATGAATTCAATTTGAACAGTGTCTGCCAACCAAATAGACTTTTTCTGCTACCCTCCATGAACAGTACTCTAGTAAGATCACTGAATGTATGACCGAAGACATAAGAGACTATGGACACTCTGTTTTAGAGTAAGTAATCCTCAAAATTCTTGGTATCTCGTATATATTTGGTTGTAGCCCATGCAAGATTAGAGTGAAGCACTACATTTTGAACAATGCTTCTAAGCAAAATAGACCTTGGTGCTTATCATAAAGGGTCCATTTTTCATGACATGCTTCCACATGCTTGGGAAATGATCTTTGTCCAACGACAGGCACTGAAAGGCTGTTGCTGCTGCTGATGATCATTATGATGATGATGATAATGATGGTGGTGAAGATTGTTGCAAGAAGCACACCTCAAAACAATGCAGTTTCTGATTTTCTGTCTAATCACGTGAAGTCAATTTTCTATTTCCACATTCAGTATTGCAGTCAAATATAGGAATAGATCACTTTTCAAAAGTTCTCTTCAGGCCTCTTAGCTCCCGAGAAATACCTACATTAGTAAAGGTTTCCCTGGTATCAGAAATAGCGTACAATGATGACGCAATTATCATTAATTTAAACTTTTAGGTTTTCTCAGACCTACCCTCACCAAAAAAATTACCCCCCTCTTAGTCTCTCTCTGTCTCAATGTCGAAAGTCTATGTTCGTCGTCTGCCGTGGATAATATGATAGGCTTGAATGCTTGCCTGATTGGCCTCACATTTCTCTATCATTCAGTTTTCTTTGTATGCATTCAAAATATCCTGCAAACCAGTTCTAAACATATGCACTCCACTAGAGGACACTTTGAAATCTTGAAAGAGGACGCCTAAGTGACAAGTATTCCTGATCTGCCTCAAGATGACAGAAAGACTGCAGCAAACCTGGTTGTGGAGTACGCCATAGGTCACTGCTTTTTCTCAGGAAGGGGAACCGTCACTGAACACTACAAAGGCCCACTGCTGGATGATGAGATCATACATTTCTGCTGTGACAGGTGCATTGGACCAAGCCTTGAGTCAGCCGAGGAGGAACACAGATACAGCCTTATCGTTGAGTCAGCGAGTTGTTCACAGTTCCTGATCCACAGGAGTCTTTGCAGTACCATAGTAGAGATAACATCAATTATCTATATTTCACTAGCAATGTATTGCTTCAAGAGCAGCAGGAGTATGGATACACCTGCTCTTGAAAAGTTTGGAAGTTTGGTGAGAAGCCTGCCGATGCCATGAAAGATAACCTCCTCAACCAGGTGCATCGCCTCACCATAACTACGTACACAACTATAACTGATCACTTAGAGGATTATGATCTGAGCAAATTGAGAACATACAAGTTCCTGAACAGATCGACCATCTTGAAGCGACTGTCCCCCCCCCCCACATAGAAAGCATTTCTCCTGCATCTGAAAGGGGCTACTCTAACGACCATCACTGAGAAGGATGCACACGTCACACTTTAGAGAATTTGGATGATCTATGGATTATGGAAACGCAGTTCCGTTTCCATCCAAACAACTAGCTTGACCCGTGTCGATGAACAAGACAATCTCACGTAGATACGTCAAACACAGCCAGAAGAACCGTCCCTGCGCAAAAAGACGGTTCCATGCTATTTAGGATGCCATTGCTAGGGACTGGCCACCAAAAGCAGTAGGGTACAGTAGACAGCAACACATCAGAGACTCAGAAAATCACTTGGAAGCAAAAACGAACTTTTCTTCAGCAGATCTACTCAAAATAATTGTTATGGCCCAACGATGTATACCAAAATTTGTTGAAACATTGCACATCCAAATTCTGTGTAGGTTACGTGTTTAGAATGATAGTATAAATTTCTAATTCTGGCCAATTGAAGGATTATTCTGAGTCCACATTCTTTCAATTCTGTGTCATATTCGCAGATCGGAAATGTCAATCTGTAGTCAATAGCTCCCCCCCCCCAAAAAAAATCAGTGTTAGCCCTAGTAATAAAGTGAAATAAGTGTTTTGCTACCAGGGATTCCGTTTCTTTAATTATCAAAATAAACCATTTTTCCATAAAATTAGAGACAATGATTTTCACAAATAATTTACAGGTTATAATTTGACAGGAACCACTCAACATTTTAACTCCCAGATAAGTTTGAGTCAGTTTGGTTTGACCTACAACACTGAATACTTTTAATTAAAGGGTGGCAAGGGAAGCAAATCTTTTTTTATGGTTACGATTTACAATTTCCGCTGCCTGAAGATTTCCAGTTGCTTGTTGACTAGGTCGTGCACTCAGGCTATGATTCTAGAAGGTCATAGATATAATTTCTAGACAACAATCTTTTATATCAGTCTGTGAGAGCCCCTTTGCCCCCCGCTTAGGGTATAAAAGGTTTCGTGGAGAATATCCAATTAGTATTCAAGACTTATCCAATTAGTATTATAGAGTCATCCTCTATAGCGTTTCCTAATTAGTTGTTGTGCTTCTTTGATGCCTATTTTGAATATTCTCGTCCCTGCACTAAAATTTCAAGACCACTCTAGTATAGTCCGCTCATTATTACTTCCTTCTTCAAAGACTGGAATGGTGTTTCTTCCTGTATCAGTTGAATTGTGTTCAAATTCAAAAGCATACAAAAATGTAGAGGTACTTGTAACTACGGATAACAGATTTTTCAATTTTCATGATCAAGTGAAAAGTGAGAGACAACAGTAGAGTCAGAAAATTTACAATTTGCTTTACAGAATTTGCTTAGTGAAAGCTGTTTATTAAGCTGTTTTTGAAGTATTTACTGGGGACCCCTCCATTGCATTTAACTTCACGAAATTTTCCATAGAAAACACTCTTTGGTATTCACGAGCTGTTCAAGCTTGCTCATTGCAACTGGTGTTTCGGTATCAAGGATTCGATGTTCAGCAAATGTGCTTCCGCTATCACCATCCCGTTGTACTCCTACCACTTGATGTGGAGGATGGTGCGTTGGCAGCACTAGTGGAAGTGCTCTAGCTGACCTACGTATCTTCTTAATAAGACCCATGTTCTAGCTCTATATAGGATAGTGGGGACTATAAGCGCCCTTAGTTCCGCGGTGGAGCACATACAATGGTTTCGCTATTCTCTCTTAGCAAAGTGCCAGAGGGGGCTTGGGTAGACGGATATCTAGACCCTTCCTGCATGTGGTATCGTTGGACTTGACACTGCCAAGGTATATGAAATGCTCTGCTACATTCGCCTTGGTGCCATCGATAGTGATGTGCAGTGCGCTATAGAGTTTAACAGGTGGAGGCTGGTAAGTAACCTCTTTTGAACTAAAGCTGATTGCAAGACAAAAGGCCATTGTTACCCTTTGCAAAGCTGTTGACAAGAAAATGTTTAGTTCAATGAGGATAACGGGATTTTGTATGCACGTACAGTTGACTGGTTAAACTGTGTAGGTGGCATCGAGATAGAAAGAAAAAGACAGCGAAGGGGAAAAGGAGAAAGAGAGAGAGAGGAGGGAAGAGAGAGAGAGAGAGAGAGGAGGGAAGAGAGAGAGGGGGGGAGAGAGTGGAGGTGAGACAAAGAGGAAAGAGGCTGATGTTAACAAGATCCACTACTGGGGTTGTCAATTGATAGTGAACTAGTGTTGTTTTAGCTAAGGATTTTGTTCATTTTGATTTTTGTTGCCAAATGTCATTACAGGTCTCCAGTTTTAACGACATTCAAAAACAACGTATTCAACTATTCAGTTTAAGAACGAAATCGTTCCAAAGCCTGGTCTTCATCCATAGAAGATGATACTCTGAGTGTAGTAAGATTGGAAGGGATTCCTCTACTATGAACAAATTCTGGAGAGACAAATGATCGATTCGAACAAGTACTGCTCCTAATTAGACCACTTAAAGGCAGAAAACTACAAAAATCGTCAAGGGTTAGTAGAGAGAAAGTGCATGATATTCTATCGGGATAGAGCAATATCGATGGTTTTCTTGGCTTGCTTTGGAGGGTTTCATTCATACGCACTATTCACTAAAAACTGCACGATTCTAATTCATTCTGATGTTTACAGAATTATCATAATGAAAAAAAAATCAATTCACTCGAAGAAAGTAATAGGTACCTAGAGCACCCCTTTGATAGAAAAAAAATGTGGGAGGATGGAATCATGAAGCTGTCTGAGAGGTTATTGAAGATAGAAGAACGAAACAGTAAAAAAGTTGTTTAACAAAGTAAATGTCAAAATGATGATTAAAATTTTCTTTTATGATCATTTATTAAACTGAACGAACTTTTTCGCAAACCGATACTCGTGGGAAGGCCGAAGGTTGAGAAGGTGGAAAAGACGAACAGAGTGTAATAATGACAATGTTTTTTAAATTAACATTCTTGTTAGTCTGCTAAAACTAAATAAGTGTAACATTCATTTCTTGTCGCCTGCAGTCAGGGGCGGGGGTGGTTGGGTGATCTATAGTTCGTATTATTAATGTAGTGCTGAGATCGGTCTCCTCTTTAGAAGAATCAACCGGATCGCCACGGGAGGCTCCCCTACGTGATCCCAAGCTGTTCACGGCAATTGATATTTCCAGACTGTCATCCATGTACTAACGTGGTTCGACGCTGTTCAACTTTGTTGATCTAACGGGAACCGGCGTATTCAACGCAATATGGCATTAACTAAGCAGTCTACTATAGATAGGTATCAACATTAGTAACTGGTAAATGATTGTCATTCGTGCGTGATCCTTTCAATTAAAAAGCCCAATAATTTTTCTGTTGAGTTTTGATTTCACCCCAGTGTAATATTTGAGAACGTCTGCTGTAATGTCATCCTTGTCTGTGACCAATTCCCTGGCTCACCATTTGCGAGTAGAGGTCACAGTAATATGCGTATATCACCAGGGAAATATATAGATCTGAGGATAATGAAACAACGAATAGGGCGATGAATAACGAATTTTTATGGAATATAAATCATTTCAGGAAACTCACGCAGAAAAAAAGTCCCATGTCCAATAAATTTGGACACGGTGAGCCTGAAGCATCGAGCGCCTAGTATGAAATGTTTATAAATTATTACGTGACTTAATTCTGAAAACACGATTAGTTTCAAGAAATGATATTCGATAAATCCATTCAAGTCAATTAGGAGATACTATTGTTGCGATACAATAGGTTTTTGCCTTACTCGTGAATATTTTATCAGTTAGTTTTAGTTATTCTAAGTCTTTCTTAATGTGACACGAATTTCAATCTAATACTTATACATAATTAGACACTGAATTTATTTCTAGTCTCAAAAGTTGACTTATCCACAAGAATATCTATAATGCCGAGTATTGGTCTACAAAACAGCTAGTATATACAGAGTAGCGTTTCCAGCTTTAAAGAACAGTTCACGATGCAGCAAGAAGCCATGTCGATACATGAACCACTATAAGCAGAATAGATATGAATACCACCAGAATCACTTTTAAACAAACTCAGGATCACACAAAGACCATTGGAAAGAACAATTTTAGGAATAACTCTGAGAGATATGAAAAGATAAACATGGATCCGAGGACATTACAGAATAAAAGGCATAGAAGAAATTCAGAGAGAAAAAATGGAGAAGGGTTGGACACATAGCAAGAATGAAGGACGAGGGATGGTGTGAAAAGTTAACAGATTGATGCTCAAGAGATAGCAAATGCAGTATGAGAAAAATCAGATATATAAGATGAAGAAATGAAATAGAATGATTTGCTGGTAAGACATGGTGGAGGTTAGCATAATCACGGTCGACGAAGGAGCGGCTGGGAAAGGCCCTTGTCCCGCAGTTGATTTATGAAAGCTGCTGCTGTCGTCGACAATAGATAGAATAGCAGTAGAACATTTCTTTCAGTTAAGCTACCTTGTTGTTTTATGCTTCGTCTTGAACGACGCTTCCTTGAATTTCACGCATCAACTTGGAAGTAGACGTCCCAAATTTGCCAAAGAAATGACGAGGAACAGAAAAACAGCTATAAAAGATTATTTCCTTGAATTACAAGCATCAACGTGGAAGGAGATATCCCAAAGAACGTTGAGAAAATCACACTATTCGCCGAGAACTTAGAACAACGCCGAAACCAAAATTTTGTTAAGGACTTTTTGCTCTCTCTGTATATTCACCTCTGGATTCTGGTTAGGTATGGATATGTGAACGCTCTAGAAATCTGGGATGTATTTTGTATAAGGTATAGGTGATGGGTGGGTTAAGGTTTCTCCTCCCCGTCACACAATTTTTCTTTTTCAAAGGAGCCCTGCTAAAGGATATCAAATATTCCTCGCGCGTTGTATATTAGTTTAGCGTGAACACATGGTTCCTAACCGGAACAGACCTACCCTTCGCAGAAGGAATCCGTCTCTCTCTCCCTCTCTTTCACCCTCTTTCTCTTTCCCTCCTTCTCTACTATCCTTCCCTCTGTTCTCCCTTCTCTCTTTTTTCTATCCGTAGCGAACACCCGTCTCTCGGTCTCTCATCTTTCTTCGGTTCTCTTTCTTCGTGTAGGCATACGTATCTCATTTCTCCATCTTTCTCTCTTCCCTCCTTTCTTTCAAGTCTTTCATTCTGTATCCCCCTCTCTCTCTCACTCTGTAGCGGACATCCGTCTCTCTTTCTTTCAATCTCTTTCTCTCTTTCCTCGCTTCTTTTGCTTGTTCTCTCCGAAGTAGCGTCTGTCTTTCTTCCACCCTCTTTTGTTTTTTCCTCCTTTCACTGTATGATGTATTCCTCTGTACCTCTCTCTCTCTCTCTCTCTCTCTCTCTCTCTCTCTCTTTCCCTTCCTTTCTCCCTCTAGAATAAAGGTAGTGGCAGTCAGATTAGGAATAAGATCAGGAAAAACAAGCCTGTTTGCTACAGGTTCAAACATCTTTTTTTATTAGAATGAAACAAGCCATTACGTATTTTGAACATAGATTTCCGTAGATGTGCAAGACTTGTCAGTTTAGCGCCGTTTTCTGTTCAAATTCAACTCAAATAACATTTTTATGACATATTTCTCGCAATACAATCTTCTGAACAACATAGTAAATTTACGCAGCTGACACTTCAAAAGATGTCCACAAATGTTACAAAATTATGTACTATTTATTTAGATAAGAAATATTTTGGATTTTTTAAAATCTCAGATCACTGCATATTGGTACTTCTATCTAAATACCTAGATACAGTCATTATGAGATTTGCTAAAGGTTACTATAAAAACATTTTATTAACATCAGGGGTGACCTAGTTTTTTTTTAATGTGGTGATAGATCTCCGGGAACAAGATTAGCTTTTCATGAGTGACATTTGAGGGTTACAGAAGCTCAAATCTAACCAGATCGATTCCACTTTTCATTTTCCTTGAACGCCTGATACGCCTCCATCTTTGTTTACATACAGTATTAGTGTTAGTAGTGATTTTTTGAAAATTCATTCGATGAATCATGGTCAGTTACGATTAATTTTTGATCAGTATTTCTTCCACATTATTTGTGTTACTTTTTATCACTTTTTAACTTCAAGACCATGATCGTTAGAGCTGATTGATTTCATGGGCCTAATCGGTAAGGCAGGCAGCCCTGGACTGGTGAGCTTTCCGAGGATAAGAGATATGAATTCAAATCTAACCCTGGGCTCATTCTTGATTTCCAAGCTGTGCTGCTCACTAAAACCAACACCCATTACCAGACAAAATTTCTTCATGGTGACAATCCTGCCGTGGATCATGTGATATTTCAAAATCTCAAAGAATTTTTTGCCCTTTATTCTTTAAAACATTATCTGGTTTGTTTATATACCATTGCTTTTCATGGTCAAATCCCAGTCTTTTGCACAGTTCCAAATGTATGACATTACCCTGCCAGCCATGTCTGTTTTAGTGTTCTTTCTCAGCCAAACTGCTACATTCGTTTTTATAAGATTGATGAATTCATCGCTATTTAAGCATAGTCAACATTAATTATTTTGCTGTGTCTTGTTTATTTCAGCCTTGATATGGTACTTTTTTTTTTATAGAACCGATATGGTCTCTTTTTTTTATAGAATTGTTATAGGCTGTCGTCGATAGGTATTCAGTTTATCTCTTCAAATGCCCTCTTCACAGCCGTGTCCATTCGATCCAATCATTCACTTTTCCAGTCTCTGGCCTGTGCTTATCCCAGAGGTCTGCAATATGCATTGTCAAATTTATTTATTATTGTGATCCATTATCAGTACGATCTTTTCATTTTAGACCATGAAATCAGCACACCAGTTTTTTTCCAATATTCAATACGACTTGCTAGGAAAACAAAGATGGTTCGACAGTACTGACATGATAGAGCTTCAGAGGGAATTTAATGAATATGATAGCACTTCCGGAACTGCTAAGACATATGTGCCCCGGTGCATCCATAGTTGCAGTGATATATATATATATATATATATATATATATATATATATATATATATATATATATATATATATATATATATATATATGTGCCCCATGGATCCCTTTCAATAGTCTACTGGAACATATAAGTCACGATAAATGAATAAATAACAGATTTTTGCAGCCTTTTACAACTACAGGCGATGACATTATCATTGTAGGAAAACGTCGCAGAAATTCGTTTGTATTACATGATTAAACAAAAAAAAAGTTCATTTCTCCTTTTTCATTTGTTCTGAGACAAATGTGTAATGGGACGTATGTAAACGGTCCAAGGCATTGGTTTGCAAACAGGTCTGGTGCCAAAATGACTCAAGACCGATTGGAATATTTAACGGAGAATGATGATGTAATAAACAGGTCTGGTTAGAAACCGTCACATGACCAACATCTTTTGGTAGCGTGCTGCGTTGGGGATGATCACTAAAAATTTGGAAAATAGGTGATCAACGGATAAGTTACTTCTCTCACCCTTTGTTTGGTAGTTATAACTTTAAAAAAATGTCTGAATTTTAAAAAAACAAGACAATAAACGTGAATGCTGCTGGACACAAACAATACGATCAATTTAGCATAAAATTACGTTGTAAATTTAACCCTCATTCAAAATCCTATGAGGGATCAAAAATTTTTTCCCCAGACATACTAAGAAGTAAATGCTGAAATTTTCAGCCCTCAAGCTCTATTCGGCAGTGGCATGAATGAGTGATATATAGCCAGCCAACCAGCCTGACTAACGTGAAAACTGGAGAAACCTATTTTTACTATTTTGGTTGGAGTTTTGGTTCACAGTAATGGGTATAAACACAATTATGTATGTATCTCGTCATGTTATAAGGAGTAGTAAGTTTGATTCTCACTGAGAGCTCTTATCCTCAACTACACTTCGCAACTGAAATATTACATCTAAGGGAAGCGTCGCCATGGAGCAATGGTTAGTAAGCTAGTTTTGCAGACAATTGCTGCTATAATGAGTTCAGTTCTCAATAAGTGCTCCACACTTGTAGCCCTAAGGAAGTCTCAGCTAGAATCAGTAAATATCGGAGCTTTTCTTCTGGAACAATGGCTACCAAGCTGAAATAAAGGCTTATAGGGGATTATTCATCATCATTCTCCTGAACCTATTTAAGTCATTGCGCCATCTTCTTTTCTGTCGACCACAATTTCGCATATGATCTCTTGGGATCCGTATTATGAGTCGTGATGTCTAGTGGGTGTCTTAGGTTCTTGCAGCATGGCCTGCCCAATGTTGTTTTATTTTTCTGATGGACACTACGAAAATAATCGGGTATACATAAAAGGGGAACGAGTCGGGTGCGAATGAGAAAGCAGGAAAAAGAGAAAAAGTTTAAAAAGAAGAGAGAATGAAAGAAGGAACTGTGGTGTAAAGAAGATTTAAAGAAAAGGAATGTAAAAGATGTAAAGAAATTCCAAGAGAGGGTAGACTGGGGAAAAGTCAGAACAGGGAGGGGATGAATGAAAGAAGGCTTGCCAGGAGCAAGTGGATGAAAAATAAATGAATGAATGAAAAAAGAATGATTGAAATTGTAAGAAGAAGTGCGCGCAAAGAAAGAATATGAAAAGAAAGAAAATGAAAGGAAATAGGGGGAGGGAAGAGGAAGAAAGAAGTGGAAGAGAGAAAGAAATAGATGAAGAAGGAATGTAAAAGATGTAAAGAAATTCCAAGAGAGGGTAGACTGGGGAAAAGTCAGAACAGGGAGGGGATGAATGAAAGAAGGCTTGCCAGGAGCAAGTGGATGAAAAATAAATGAATGAATGAAAAAAGAATGATTGAAATTGTAAGAAGAAGTGCGCGCAAAGAAAGAATATGAAAAGAAAGAAAATGAAAGGAAATAGGGGGAGGGAAGAGGAAGAAAGAAGTGGAAGAGAGAAAGAAATAGATGAAGAAAAACTAAAGGAGGAAAAATGAACAAAAACTTCGGAATAAGAAAGGATAAGGAAGGAGGTGAAGAAAAAAAGAAGGAAAGAAAAAAACAGTTTGAGAGAAACGATCCAGAAAGAGAATGAGAAAGTTGAAAAATGGAAATAAAAGGGGAAGATGAAGAAAAGGAAAAAAAGACAGTAAGAATGAATGAAAGAAGGCAAAACAGCAAAGAAAGAAAATGAAAGAAAAAAGAGGAAGAAAGGAAGAAATAAGAATAAAGGAAAAAAAGGAGAAATAAAATGTTAAAAGAGAGGGATGGAATAAATAAATCAAAAAGGAAAGAGGGGAAAGAGATAGGATAGTATTAAGTAAGTGAGAAAAATGCAATGAAGAAGACAAAAAAAGTCCATACAAATTAAAAGAAGCAGTAAAAAAGAAAAAGAAAAAAAAGAAACGCTGTAAATACAGCATAAGAAGGAAAGGTGTTGGTTTGGTAAAAAGAAGAATTTGTCACAAATGAAAGAAACGAAGAAGAATAAGAAAAGAGAAGAGTGTACAAAAAAAGAGAGTGTACAAAAAAACGAGAAAAGCAGAGAAAAAAAAGAAGACTAGAAGAAAGAATGATAAACAATGAAAAAGTAGTAAATCGGAAAAGAAACAAAAGAGTTAAATAAAGGGAGAAAAAAGTGAGAAAGAACTAAAAAGAAGAAGGTTTAAAGAAAGAAGCTCTAGAAGAAGCAAGAGAAATTGAAAGAATGAAGGAGTTGTTCGAAAAAAAAAGATAAATGAAGAAAGATGAGAGACTGGGAGAAAATAAAACAGGTGACTTAGAAGAAATAGAAGAAATAAAAGAATGAAATTCCACAGAAAAGTGAGTCGAAAGGAAAGAAAAGGAGGGGATCTGTAGCGATAAAAAGAAAGGGAGGAAGGAAGGGCAGAGAAAGAGGAAAGTACAATAAACAGAAGAAGACGAAGAAATTGTAAAAAAGGGGGATCAAATAAAGAGGGAAGAAGACATGATGAAAAAAGTTGGAGGAATCTGAAGAGAGAGACATGTAGAAAGATAAAGAAAAAGAGAATGGACAAAAAAAGAGACAAAAGAAGAAAAAAGGAAGAAGGGAGAAAAGAAGGAAAAAGGAATCTGTAAAGAAAGACAGGGGACAATAAGAAGAGAAAGAGAAAGAAATAACAATGAAGAAAAGGAAAGAACAAAAGGAGATAAAGGAGTCGTAGGAAGGAAGTGGAAGGAGAGAAGTAAAAATCTAGAACAAACTGAATGAAAGAAGGATCGAAAGAAAGGAAGGAAGAAAGAAAGACAGGAAGATGGGAGAAAGGAAGGTTGGAAGAAAGACAGAATGAAAGGAAGAAGGAAGAAAAAACGGACGAAAAAAAGGGAGGGTGAAAGAAACAAACAAAAGAATGAAAGGCTGAAAGAAATAAAAAAAATAATGAAAGAAAGATAGAAAGAAAGAAAGGAAGAAGGAGGACAGGAAGAATGAAAAAAGGGGGAAGGGAAGAAGGAAGAAAGGAAAGATGAAAGAAAGGAAGAAGGAAAGAAAGAAAGGTAGAGGAATGGAAAGAAAGGAAGAAAAAAGAAAGACAGAAAGAAAGACGAAAGGAAGGAAGAAATAAAGAAAGAAGGGTAGATGGGAAAGAGGAAAGAAAGAAAGAAAAGAGGAAGCGGAATGAAGAGGGAATGAAGCAATGTAGAAGAAAGAAAGAATGAAAGAAAGAAAGAAAGAAAGAAAGAAAGAAAGAGCGGAACGAAGAAAGAATGAATCAATGAAGAAGAAAGAAAGAAAGAAAGAAAAAAAAGAAAGAAAGAAAGAAAGAAAGAAAGAAAGAAAGAAAGAAAGAAAGAAAGAAAGAAAGAGCGGAACGAAGAAGGAATGAGGCAATGAAGAAGAAAGGAAGAAAGGATGAATAAAAGAAAGAAAGAAAGGATGAATAAAAGAAAGAAAGAAAGAAAGAAAGAGCGGAACGAAGAAGGAATGAATCAATGAAGAAGAAAGAAAGAAAGAAAGAATGAAAAAAAAGGAAGGAGAAAAAAACACCCAAAAGCTAAATAATCGGTACTACAGAGTGGACACATTGCTTTCTCTCTTAATCCGAGCGTTTCCAGAAGTGGCCAATGTGCAAACAATTTCCGTTCTTTTTTGCTACTCGAAAAGAAACAGGAAAACACTTCTTGGACAAATTGGCGCGGAAACGAAACGAAGATATTTTCGTTTCGATTTCATTTGCTTTTTTTAACATTTTTTCCCCTTTCATTTTATTTTTCGGGATCCGAAGAGACGCTGAGTGTATGGTAGTGCGTGCGTGCGTGCGTAAAGGACGAAATGAATTTATTTTTTGGCTTAATCGTTTTTTTTTTGTTTTGTTTTTTTCGTTTCATATTAAAGAAAAGAAAACAATTTTCTTTTATCTTGGTTCAGACCAACGAACACTTTTATTTATTTATTTTATTTTTCATTTCATTACTACTGCCACTACTACTACTACTATTATCATTATTATTATTATTATTTGATGGACCAGTTGGAATCTGTACGAGAAAGCCTCCCTAAAAAACTCCTTCTTTCTCCCAAAATTCTATCACTCGAAGAAAAAGACTGATAGAAAGAGAGAGAAGAGAGAAGCAATAAAGAAAGAGAGAAAGAGAGAGAGAGAGAGAGAGAGAGAGAGAGAGAGAGAGAGAGAAGGAAAAAAGGGGGAAAATTAAGCCAAAAAATGGAGCGTAAAGAAAAACGTCAAAAACACTTAAATATATAAAATAGAATAAGAAATAAAATTAAATGATTTGCTTTTTATTAAAAAGAGAAAAAAAAACCGCATCTGGTTTTCAGAATCATCAAAGGGAACCGTTTTTTTCACTTTCTTTCATCACTGCTTTCGAATATACATATATACATATATATATATAAGGCACACTCATGCATACTCATATATAAACATGATGAAAACATACACATATATAATATTGCTTTTATCATATATATATATATATATATATATATATATATATATATATATATATATATATATATATATAAGTACGTATTCGTGCTTTGATATGTATGTACGTATATACTTTTTTGAGAGGACGCCGCAGAGAAAGTCGTTATTCGTAAGGAAGCAAAGGCTTACGGGGCATTTTCCGTAATTGTGCGTATAGCTCAGTGGTAATTGGTTGAAGTACACTACTGGGCCGGTGAGCTTCATTACCATTAGTTCATCCCGAAATTGTTAAGCACTTATTTAAAAGAAAAAAACCTGGTGAAAATAAGTACTCACTAACTTACATCTTATAAAATTTATCTGACAAATAGAAAGTGTATCTTTTAGAGTCTTGCCAGAAACGTCTCTGATGTTAGAGAGTCACATTCACTCAATGTAAAAAAAGGAATCGTCGCTAATTATACGATTCTATCTTTGCTACGTTAGCGATACCACCTTTCGATATTTTGCACTAGATTTGCACCAAAAAATCGTATAAACTCTTGTATAAGTCGATTGATTGTACAAAATGGCTCTTCAGATTTTGTTCAGAAATAATCTATGATATACTCCGTATATCAATCGCATAATCAAATATATACTGTTTACTTGTGTGTCTCGATAGAGCCTTCCACAATAGATTTTTGATGTAGAAAAGGTGATTTTTTAGACTGTGGAATAACTGATCTGAAACAACTGGAGTACTATATTTTATAGCGTACATAATAATCCCCATGAAATGCTTTACGGACGTATCTGAATTTCCATGAGAAAATCAAATTCCCTAACTCATTTCTGTTGAAAATTCCATTGTTTCAATCGCTGGGAAGGGAATATTTCTATCAGCAAAATTTTTACATTCAAATCGTGCTGTCAGATCTTGATATGATCCTCAATGTGAGGTTGAGCATGATTCTCTCATGTCCACGTTGCGTGATTCACAGGTCGAGGGTCAGTATCTTTTTTAGGTTTCATGTTTCAGCTCCATAGGTGACTATCGGAAGGATTCACTAGTTTCACATCATTATTATTATTTTTTTTTTTTTTAGGTCTGATGGGATTTTCTTGTTCTTTAAGTTTAGGCTTGCTCTACCGAAAGCTTGCCAACCTAGAATGATTCTCCACTTGATTTCTTCTTCTGGAGATTTCATGGAGATTCGTTGTCCTGAGTTTTCCCCTCTGATCGTTGTTTTTTTGTCCTGAACATTTTTCTTGTACATTATATTTACTTTCGTGTTCACGTTGTATGGTCCTCAGTTCTAAGGATCAGTCTCTTTTTCAAGTTCAATGTTTCAGCTCCATAGGTGACTATCGGGAGGATGCAATGGTTGTACAGAACAAAATGTATCCCATCTCTTACTGTGCAATTCTCCATTGAATAGCGGGACCTTTCGGCAAACATTTGATAATATTCAACGAATCAAGTTCATACATCGTGATTTACAAAGCTTTATCTTCCTTCGTAACAAGATCAGAAGTCGGAATAATCCGATTAAGGAGATTGTTTTGTATCAACTTTCCAAGTTAGAAACCGTCGGTCCTAAAAATCAGCATTCGAATTCTTGGTTTATTACTAGGGCTCGAACACTGATCTCAATTAGCAAAATTTCATTCGGTCTCCGATTGTTCGTTCTGCGTCGCTGGTTTTTGATTGGTTGGACTGTTAGAAAAATCTTTTTGAAATTTTTCTTTCCGGATAGAAACAACAGCACTGTTCTTTCACTTAGGTTCATTTTGGATCGGAAAAAAAATCAGGTCTTCTATCTTAGACTAAAGCATATTGGTACTTCTTTCTAAGTATCAGAATAGATTCATTGTACTCAAGCATCCCCTTATCAACATCAGAAAGTATTCCGGTTTTATCTTTTTAATGAAGCGATGTATCCCTGGCGACAAGATATCTTTTTATAAATCACATTTGAGAGTAAACAAAAAGTTATTAAAAACTGGGATAATCAAGCCTCAAAGATCAACCGGTTAGAGTTGGTCTTCGTAAGATTGTATCGTGTCAGTCTTGCAAGTGCGAAGAGTCTGACTGGCTTGAAAATCAACATTCAAATATTTGGTTTTTACCAGGGCTCGAACCCTGATCATTGTCGTTTGTGGGAAATACGCAACTACTTCAGCTACGAGGCAGAAAAAAGTGATGGAACAAGGGATGCCTGGGTCGGATAGATCTTTCTTTTTTGAGAATATTCTGACCGTTTCGTATTGCACAGAGAGGCAGATGAGAAAAATACGGGGAGGGGGGTTGATAAAGATGCCTACTGGAGATCACCTTTTATATCTCCCATGGTAATCATGACGTGTACTTGAGTCACATGACAAGAGTATTGACCTCATTCAAACATGTGCACACGTACCGACGTCTGTTTTAAACACGTCACTTGCAACTCTTATCTCTGCCAAGCCACGTTGCCGAATGTATTATTTTTCCTCTTTGGTTTACTTCTTTAATCTCTCAATCGTTTGATCTTTCTCAAATGTTCTTTTTGTTCTTTGTCTTTTGCAATTTCGCTCAATTTTACACTTTTTTCATTTCCAACCATTCTTCTACTCTTTCCCCACTCTTTATTTCCTCATTCTATTTCCTTCCATTCCACCTTTTTAACTTTCCTTTCTTTGGGCCAAGTAATCTAGACAGCCATTCCAAGTGTAGTGATTCCAATCCTTATTAGGCATCTCAATAATGGGATCCTTTTAATCTGATCTTATTAAAAGGCCAGTCTAGAAGACTCGTATCCGTAGCATGAATTGATTGAAGTTGTAGATGTGAATAAAATGCTTTGATAAAAATCTGGTTGGATTCAAAGAAGGGCTTGTACCTGTAGAATTGAGAAATAATAATGCAAACATATTCTAAAAGTGAATAGAACGTTTCGATTAAATGTTGATCAGATTTTTTTAAAAAGTGATCCTGTAAGCTGTAGGATGAATAGAAAAGCAAACAGTCATTGTGTATAAGGCGTTTTGATCAACTCTTGTTCGGATAGAAGGAAGGGTCAAAAAACAGTGAGTGTACCTGTGAAAATGGCTTGATAAAAACATGGGAATAAAAGTTTTGCTCAAACGATGGTCAGATTGAAAGAAAGTCGGATTACAGGGCAATTGAATGGATATAGATGAACATAAACAGCAAAATAAATTGACTTGATCAAATGTTGGTCAAATTTGAAAAAGTTTGGGCAACAGAATTTGTACCTGTGGCTGGTTTTGGATACTTTCTAGAGAGACCCTTTAAAGCCTGTATCTAGTGATTGATGATTGATGCAAGAAGGGGTTCCACTACCCAAACTGGCCCCTAGCCCAGTGTCAACCAAACTATGAAACTGTGATTAGTAAATTGATCTTGCAGGCCATTACTATTGGAATGAATTCGGTTCTCACTGAGTGCATGATGATCTTGGATCATAAGCGAATAAGTTTGTATCACAGATCAATTCACTAGCGTATAGAATGATCGAGCGTGTCAAAAGTGATTTGCAAAATTTCTTGCAGTAGATTTTGACGCTGAACAATGCTCCACATTCGGGAAAACCAATTGAGACTAACAGCGATCAAATGAAAACATTTCTCGAGAATAAACAATGTTATACACACAAGAGATAACCGATCTAGACGAAATATCCAAATCAAGCCTTAAAAATAAATTGCACCAGCGTGGTTATGTTAGTCGCTTTGACGTGTGGCTTCAACATAAGTTAAGTGAGAAAAGAACTACTTTTAGATGTTCGGCTTTTGAAAAATATTTTGATAGGCGACGAAAAGTGGATACTTTAAAACAACATGGGAGTAAAGTAATCGCGATGCAAGCGTAATGCACTAGCTCTAACCGTGCTGAAAGCCGGTCCTTATCTAAAGAACGTGATGCAGTCTATAGTGTGGCATTAGAAGGGAGTCATCTGGTACAAGCTCCTTCGGACAAAGCGGAAGATTGATTGAAGTACTGTTCCCAATTTGACAATTTGAAAGCAGCCTCAATCGAAAAAAAAGTGCCAGGAATTAGTTAGGAGAAAGTGCGTAACATTCCATCAGCATAACGCTAGACCACATGTTTCTTTGGTGACCAATTAAAATTGTTAAAGATTAGATGGGGTGTTTTTCCCTCACCCACCCTCTTTGTCAGATATTACACTTTCAGATTACTATGTATTACGGTTATTACAAAATGTTCTTGATGGATAAAAATCAGCTCCATGCTAGAATGTAAAAGGCACACGAGGCAGTTCTTTGCATTGAAAGATTTTTAAAAAATCCTGGGAGGATGGAATTATGGAGTTAACTCAAAGCAATAGTAAATAAGTTGTTAAATAAGGCTGAAGTCAGAAATTATATATATATATATATATATATATATATATATATATATATATATATATATATATATATATATATATATATGTGTATATATATATATATATATATATATACACACACACACACATATATATATTTGTGTGTGTGTGTGTGAGTTAGTAAGGTATATATATATATATATATATATATATATATATATATATATATATATATATATATATCGTGGTAAAATAAACGTAACGCATGTAAAATAGCAGAAAGTGACGATAAACGAACATTCGAAAATAGTGGATACCTTCACACACACATAAACATATCTATATATACACACACAAACATATATATATATATATATATATATATATATATATATATATATATATATGTATATATATATATATATATGTGTGTGTGTGTGTGTACGTGTGTGTTTGTGTTTATATGTGTCACTTCGAAAATATCTTTCAAACTTTTTCCCTCCGACTTAACAATCTTCAATATTTGTTCCTCTCTTATTTCCATTGTTTTTATTTCTCTTACTCTTCTTTCCTTACGTCTCTCTCTAACCTCTCTATCTCTGTTCCTCTCCATCTCTCTCTCTCTGTCTTTATCTCTCTCTCTGCCTCTGTAGCTCTCTCTGTCTCTGTCTCTCTCTCATCCCCTCGCCTAATTCACTTATACTTACATGGGTGTGTATGTTTGTTTGGGTGTATATGTGTCTCTACGCGTGTGCGCCTCCTTCCCTGTCTCTGTGTGTGTATGGGATCTGCGTTTATTGTTACTAACAATGTGTTGTTCCATTTTGAGTAAAACAAACAAAAAATCACCTCTTTTATGTAAGGGCCAAGTAGACGATTTTCCTAACCGCATATGCATATCGTGTTGAAGGACCCGACTCTCTCTCCAAGTAAAAATGTTTTAAAAAGATAGCGTTTCGTTGCTAATTGAATTACAGACAAATAAATTATATCTTCACTTTTAGGCGGGAACTAATTAAAGATAACTGATAAAAAATGAATTCTAGCCACTCAAGAGAAACTTTCGGTTAAAAAGACTGGAATTATAATGGACCCAGTTTGTTTTATTTCAACCAAACTTGATGCTTATAAAATCCAATACACTTTTTAAAACTAGAGAGAGATTGGATAGACAGAGAACTGACTAAGTGTTCCAGATTTATGATGTTCATTATCATATACTTAATTCTGGAAGATAACTTTTAAAATTTTAACAAAAGTGATATACTGGGCCCTATTCGGGTTTCCAATTTGTCTACTTTCTATTACGTAATGGATCCTATACACTGGAGGCTAAATGTTCTTGGATAAACCTCAGTGGTACACCGAAGGCCTGATGGTTCATTCTAAATGGAGGTCTCCTGAACTATTCCATGTCAGAAAAAGGAGAAACTTGGATATTTTTTTTTTCGAATTAAAGCAGACAAGCCCCCTTTTCTCAAACGATCAGTCTGGCAGTCATAAAATATGCAATACAGAAGCAGTGAAAGCATTTAGAGAGAAAAGGTCGAGATGGAACAAAAAAAGCTGAAAAGTTTTTTTTCAATGAAGTTCACCTGGATGCAAAAAAAAAGAAAAAAACAAGCTGTGGCAACGATGAAAAAAATTCAAATAAGTTGATAAACATTCAATTTACAAAACCATTAATTCAATAAATGTTGGTACACCTATATAGACACACGAGTGTGCACGCATATACTTGCATATACAAACACACGTCCGTGCACACAAAGGAACTAAATACATTTGAGGAAACCTTTATACCTGGATTTAATTAACTGTAGTAAAAAAAAAAATGATATCTGTGATTATTGTATAAAATCGCTTTTTAAAAAGTACAATGTTTAAATGAAAAAATATATCTACATTAAGAATACATATGAGATTTTTTAAGAGAAAAATCACTTGTTTCACTAATGTACACCTGTTTGGACAGATTTTTAGCAAAATCCTTGTGTCACTTGCTTGATAGAATATCGTTCGATACAGAGAAATTCTACTGATAGAAACGTTATAGCTTAAATGCATTAAAAAAGGGAAAATACTAAAGAAACAAATTTTTACTCTCTAGAATCAATACATTGATCTGCAAGGAATAGTGTAAAATAACGTAACGAACCCTTTAGCATTGGACATCGGCGTAGGACGTCGCCTGACGTAGCCGCCCTGGTCTTCGGGGTCTGCTGTGGTGGTGACGTCATTGAATATTTTTTTTTTTTTGAGAAAGTCAGAGAGAATGCGCGTTCCAACTTGAGAAAAGAAGTCGTAGGCCTTGTTGTCGGTAAGCTCAGAGTCACTTCTAATGTTGTGAAGCCCGATGCAAAAATACCCCCCCCCCCGAAAAAAAACCCAAAAAATATTCGAGATCGGGTGGAAGAGGAAGAGGAAGAGAAAGGGGAGGAGAAGCCGAAAAAAAGGGAGGTTGGGCGGGGAGTGGTTAGATCATTTGGGTGAAGAACAAGCGGTGGGGTTAACAGCTGCACACAAGATTTAAACGGATCTTTCGTCTTTATACACCCCCCTACCAACACCAACATCTCCAAAAACTCTCAGTTGCTCAACCCCCTTTCATTTTCATCCCCCTCACGTCTTTTCTCGTTTTCTGCATTTAGTATTTGTGCGTATGTGTTTGTGTTTGTGTGTGTGTGTGTGCGCGTGTTTGCGTATGTGTGTGTATGTCTGCGAAGAATTGAAAAAAAAAGATTGTGCTTTTATGTATTCGTGTGTCTATGTGCTTGTTCGACGTAAAAGAGCATGTGCGTATTCGACAATGTGTGCGTATATATATATATACATACATACATACATACATACATGCATACATATATATATGTGTGCATGTGTGTATGTGTGTAACTGGAATGAACCTGTCGGGTAGTGATTGTTTTGTCTTGCAGGCCATGGGTAGTTTCATGAGATCGATCCATACCGGGTTCCTACTTGTGTGGCGCTGTGTTGGATTGAACTAAGCTCATCACACTTCATCTCTCTCACTCCCCACTCTGTCTCTCTCTCTCTCTCTCGCTCTCTCTCTACACCCGCTCTCACATATACAAATCTACATATAGATATATGTAGAGAGAGTGAAAAAGAATGTAAGCCGTATGCAAGTGGATATGCATGTTTATATACGTATGCATTTACATATGTATATTTGTACACACACACACATATATATATATATATATATATATACATATATATATATACGTATATATATATATATATATATATATATATATACGTATATATATATATATATGTATGTATGTATGTATGTATATGTGCAGTCGTATAAACTAAGCATGCGCCTCTCTTTATATATATATATATATATATATATATATATATATATATATATATAATGGGATAAAAATTCGCTACACAAACACGTTTATGTTTCTGCCCTTCTTGGCTTCTTCGAGCGAATGATTCGATATATATAAAGAATCATTCACCTGAAGAAGCCCAGAAGGGCAGAAACATACACATTTTTGTGTGGCAAATCTTCATTCCATTATATTTCAAGCTCTACTCAGAACCAACTCAATATTCAAAGCTGAATGTATCGAGCTGTCTATGAAATAAACCCATCTTACATCGGATTTTGCATTTTATTATATTAATATGCATCCCTATTTTGTGCTGTGATACATATATATGTATGACTTTTTTAATATGCATGTGCACACACACACACACACACACACATATATATGTAAGAGCAAAAGCAATATGCGTTTATCTATCTATAAATCTATTTTCATCCACCTATCACGTGTGCATATAAACAATGTAAGAATGTATCCATATGAGGAAAACACACACACACACACACATGCACACACACACACACACACACACACACACACACATATATATATATATATATATATATATATATATATATATATATATATATATATATATATATAACAGAGTACCCATTCAAAAATAATATGAATATATATTTTAAATCAAATTAAATCAGTCCGGGAGCCATGAAGGTGAACCTTGTTTTATCGGGTAAAGTTTTTTTTCTCTGCTGATTTTTGTAGCTCAAGGGTGCCCATTCAAAATACAAGAGGGTGCCTGGTGATACCCTGTAAGCATTTTCACTTGTTAACCCCTTCATGTCTGAAGCACCAAAAAAAGAAAAATAGGTATTTAGGAGATTTCTTGCAAATTACTCAAATCAGATATACCAAATTTGCTTGGTCCAATATTCATTCATGAAGAAGGCCATGTTCTATCAATTCGATTTCGAATTATTGAATATTAACCTTTTCATGCTATTCCAGAGAAAAAACACATTCAGACAACACACCTGCAGGAATCACACTGTAAAAAGTCACCATTTATAATTATCTTCCTCTTCCTCATCCTCTCCCTCCTCCTCCTCCTCGACATCCCTCTTCAGTTGGGGTTGTGGTAGGGAATGAGTTCCGAAGGTATAGCTCCATTTTTGTGAAAAAGGATTCAAAACAACTGCACAGGCGTACATCAATGAAATTCTCAAGGGCCAAGTCAAATATCCCGATGAGACTATGGTCCATGGAGGAAATCCGATGTTCCAACGGGACACTGCTTCAGGTCACTGGACAAGAGTGACTCCACTCCGCCCAAGCAACAACGTTCCAGATTCCATTGTCAGGGGAAGATCGGCCATCCAGAAGTCCCAACCCCAAAGTTCTGAGTTTTGAATTTTTGGTAAGTGTTGGAAAAGATTGCTCGTAGCAGAAGGCATCCATATTTAGGATGCTTTGGAGGTTCTCTAGTGAAAGCAGCCAACGATTTTCGAAAGGAAACCTTGTGTAATACTTATCGATAAAAGCCAAACACACTACTGAGAATACGGATCTTGCTGGGTGAACCTTCCTGTCCACCGATTGAGATTTTGCTCATTTGCGGGTTGAAGTCTGAGGGATATGACACCCACGGGCAGATGTGAATGGCAGATCTTTCTGATAAAGGTCTATTCAGCCTATTTGGGTCTTGAGCATCCGACCATGAAACCATGCACAGAAAATTTCAATGTTCAAGTCACACCTGATCATCTCCAAAATGTAATCAGGAACAAGTTTCAAATTTTCCGGTTGATTGGTTGGGCTCAGTGACCTATTGGATGTGTCTTTTTTTCGTTCTTATTCCACCTGGTTCAATGCTGGCGGCCGATATGCATTGAGATTTTACCACTAGACTGTTTGAAAGTGGGCCTTCTCAACATTCACAATGAATGCTTCTTTCATCGTGGGTAAAACAGCTATGCTTGGAGCAGAAATATACCCTTTCCGATTTTTTATCTGGTGCGTTACACGGTAGTGCTCTCCTTTATGTCATAAGAGGCTGGGGTAAAAGTCAATAAATCGGCGGTATTATGAATCCGCATTACCAAAGGCCGATAGTTCGTACCCAGCCTTCGGGACTTTTCCCGATCCATATTAAGATGATTTGGTGTTGCATTCCGACATAGCATCGACTGGTAAAAAGTTATTGACAATTTGTGGTTGCTTAGTCAGTGTCGCCTTGATCTCCAATATTGTTCTTTTCTTGCGAGAGGAATTCAATGACGAGTGATACATCCAAGAACAAATATGGATAAATCACGGAGATTCGATGGGCTTCTTCTCTTGCACGACCCATGACTTGTTGGATGATGATAGTATCAGTTGCTCCCTGTTGATTTTCTATATCATATCGCCATCTTCTTTTTTCTATCCTGTTGTCAATAGAACATGCGTCCTACCCTATCACCTCCAACGTTTTTGCTACTGCTCCGTAGATGGAAATGCCTGTCTCGTTTCAGTTCCGTATATAATAATAGCATCAGCCGTTTCTTGTTTTCAAGACAACCTGAATTCAGTCGAGTCTTGATGCTTTCTATAGAATCGGCCAGGGTGACATCAGCTGGCCAGAGGATGATCCAAAGAAGTGTCTGATCCAGTAATAAGATTAACGTCTGCATTACCGGCATTCCTCCTATGTAATTTGACCTGGATTGACTTCCTCAATGTGGACTTTGGGAATCCGCATTCTGTCCCCAGTGAACATGATAGTTAGTACTAGTACTAGCTCATAGGCGAGGATATATTTCAAGTGAACATGGCAGTCAATATATATATATATATATATATATATATATATATATATATATATATATATTATTGTGTCATCCAAAGACAGCTGTTTCGATGTATTACACCTCTTCAGTCTGGCTATAGACTTTATCTCTTCCAGTACCGCGAGGCAGAATTGAAACCTGCACATAGCAAAAGACAAAAAACTATATTAATTCATGGAGCACTCTTACTGATGATTTGGGGAGAATTATCTCTAACGAAACGCTATACGATTGTTCTATCCTCAATCTCAAACATGTAAACAACATGCAATTGTCTCTGAACCGCTGCAAGTTTATCTGAAAAAGATGACTGGCAAACATCGAAATGATTAGGATGATTAAGATTTTCGAATCGTAATATCGACTTTTCTCTTAAAATTTTTCTCTCCATCTTCCAATCGTCACTTTCATCAGCATTTTGCTGGATCACCTCACATCCACACACACACACACACACACACTATATATATATATATATATATATATATATATATATGTATGTATATATATATATATATATATATATATATATATATATGCAGCAGCCATATTTTTCTTGAATTGTTCATTCTATTTGCACTGTCTAGGTCGAGTGACTCATTCTCAATGTAACAACAGGGGATCATTCCAAGTAGAGTTTTCAATAATACAATGCATTCATAAATATTCTGTCGGAATATATATCAATTTCTTAATAATATAATTGTCCACGTTAGAAACAACAAGTGCAGTTATGGACGGTGAATGAACAAAATGAGAAGTGTCTTTTAGGTTTACTCGACTCGCTATTGCTAGTTCAATAAATCATCGGCGGTACACCTTTTACAGACTCTAGGGGAATTTCTGAGACTTGAAAAATGGGTTCCACACGAATACGTAGGAACAAGTGAATCGGTCAGCATTGAAGCATCTGTCTTTCTCTTCTTGTTTGACAAAGAAAGTCAGTCTTGGACAACGTAATCAGTATCACTGAAGTGCTTGCATCCGGTTCGGTAGTCATCGGTTTGAACCCCTGCCGTGTCACACCAGACACTTTTAAAATGGTATTCAATCCATCTCCGCGAAGTACTCCTCACAGGTACTAGAACTGAGGAACCTCTCCTCGAGGTGAAGAGGCTTCGGCAAAATCACGTTGGACAAAGCAGTTCTCGTGAGATCACCGACGTTAAGCAATGTCGAGTCGGGTTAGTTCATGGATAGGCGACCATCGGGGAATACTAGGTGCCGTGTGCGGAACGAAGCTTTCCCGGGCCTGGCAAGATAGAAGCGGGCCTTACTAACAATCGCTTGTTGATATCTAACTCCGTAACATCCGTGATTTGGATATAGGTAGAGAACATTGATAATTCAAAATGAAGAAAATGGGGACTATATCCAGATGAAAGTGATTTTTCCGCAAGCCAACGTTCCTGTTGTGAATACGATACAATTACAGATCATGGAGCGTGGCTGGGATGTTTTCCTATCGATCGCATATTCCGAGACAAGTTTCTTTCTAACAATCACTTATTTCGTTCCATACAATACCTCCTGTCTGATCAGCAGTTCAAACAGGTGGAAGATGTCAAGCATTTCGACGCGCCAGGATTATGACAAATTGCCCAAGTAAAATAAAGATGGAAACAGACGGACAAAAGCAGAGCGATTGCTGTTTCCACCTCCCCACGATCTCTCGAGTTTAAGTGGAAGTTAGACATTTTTTTAAAGCTCAAGTGAAAAGGGTTCCAATCAATACAGTGAAGGTTATTGCAGTGTTATATGAGGTTTCCAGATGATCTTTCACCCAAAGCCTTAAAACATTTATCAATGATTCATTCTTTTCATCAAACTGTCTTCTTGTTTTCTAAAATGAATTCTCCATTTTGGTACTTTTTTTCCCAAATGCTGAATTAATATACTTGAAGGTCTATTTTCGTTCAGTCAACTCATACAAGTTAGAATTCGGAATCCTAGAGCAGACAGGCCTTATATTTACGTCTTGAAACTGAAGAATAAATAAATCGAAACGAAAGAATTGTTTACAGAATAATCAGCGAATCGTATATTATCAAAGATAAATGATGAAAAATGTCAAACTGGAAATGAAATCGTCAAATTCCGCATATTCATATATATATATATATATATATATATATATATATATATATATATATATATATATATATATGTGTGTGTGTGTGTGTGTGCGTGCGTGTGTGTGTGTGTTACTGTGAGATTGTGAAACTATTGATTCGATAAACACGATTGTGATGTTGACCATCACAACTGCAATGTGTTTGATCTTCGCTGAGTGGCCTTGTGTTAAACTACGTCGTATACACACAGTAAATACTGGAACAGAATGTTTATCAAGTTCAATTTAGTTTGGCACAAGGTCATAGCAGTGCAGCACCCATCGAAGATTGGGCTCATTGCGGTAGTAAAGGTCAGCATCACCAACTTGATAATTATTATTACACTGATTGTAAAACAATAGACGTCCTGAAATAAACGAAAAATCCTTTGCAATTTCACGGAGTCACTAGTTTCACCGGTTTGTGGTGTGGGTGTCTTAAAGCCTGGTTTTGTGCTTTTTTAAGACCTTTTTTCCACATCTATATCAGGTTCTGGAATGCTGTGAAGTTCACAGGTTTGTCCACGGTGGCTACAGAAATTCTGGCACCTGGAGGGACCACAGACTTATCTCTTTTTTTTCTTTGAGGAGTTTTTTGTGGCACTCCCAAACCCTGACAGCCAAGTACCATTCCCCGAAAAAGAGGGGTTTCGTAAGACGAAGACTTCAATCCTAACAACATGGCCTGCCCATCGCTGAAATTTCTTTTGCAGCCTCGCTTTAACAAATGTGGCCCTAGCTCCAGCGTGCGCGCACACACACACACACACACATGTATATATATATATATATATATATATATATATATATATATATATATATATATATATAACCAAAAGAGTTCGTACCTTCATCCCTGTTTGCTCAATTCACCAGGTTCATAAGGTATCTATATCCTTAGCATTTATCTTTACTTAATACAGGTGCAGATATATAGTTTCATTGCCTGTGTTGAACTTTAATGCTGGTACTGGACTCGTTTGAAGTGCATTAGATCCAATACAAATGATCAACTCATCAGCAGCAATGCTTACTGGCCGTTCTTTACGAGGGCATCAAACGTGTTTCTCATTCCCTGTATTGAGTAATGTGGTCACTAATTTCACCATTATCAAATACTACATATATTTCACAGATTCCTTCCATTGTTTTTGTTCCAAGTTCAAATACGCACTGTAGACAAGTTCTGATAACCAGCTTTAAGGTTGGTTTCTCTCCTTTCTGCTATAGCTATACTTTTCAACCTAAAGTATATATGAATTTGAAAGAGATCAATCTAATATTGAATAACTGAATATATATATATATATATATGTGTGTGTGTGTGTGTGTGTGTGTGTGTGTGTGAGAGAAGGATATTCATAAATTGAAAAAGAAGCGAGCGTATATATGAATAAAAATAGATAAAATTCATATAAAAGTAAAAAGTCAGTTTCCTCACACTAAATTGTCGCACAACGGAGGAAATCAGCATTTAAAATCATGGCCACAACTCTGGAAATATTTAATGATTTTAGCTTAGTCTGATAAAAGGCCACATCATAAGGCGAACAGCAAGGATCGAACTCACTACTGTTGTAAGACATAGACAGACAGAAAGAAAAGAAGTGAGAGATGCCTCGAAACAATTGAATGATGATTAGATATTCTAATCGTTTAAGGTGAGCGATTTTGTGAGGTGCTACGCAGAGACGGCACCAAGGTCCCTGGTACCTCAGGTAAACCGAACTTAGGTGCACTTTAAAGTACAGTATTATTTTATTCATTGAATTTATTTTTGTTTTATGATATTGGTGGTAAATATGTAGGAGCATATATTGGTATTTACACTGTATTGGTTGATACTAAGTATCAACAATTCAAATTACAATGCATTAATTATTGGACCAGGGATCAGTCACGATAATTTCCTTGGCAATTGTTTTTCTTAGTTTAGATACAATAGAAAGTACTGAACTGTCCAATATTTTTGAAAAATATGAATTCATATCAGGGAATTTTCTTATTTTGACCGTTTTTATTCTGTTTGATTTGAAGAATTCTGCATTTATACTTCTACGCCTGAGAAGTCCTATTTTCTCAAACACAGGATTGGTGACCCCTTAGCACTTGGCATCCTGGGCGACTGCCAATGTTACCAGTACCTTTGGCTGGGCCTGGTACTAAAGGTGTAGTGGTAGGTGAGAAGTGTGGTGAAAAGCGTGTGATGGAAGAGTTAGTGGGGAGGAAAAAAGAAGAAGCAAGTGGGGAAATTAGGCACGAAAAGGAGGAAGAAATGAAGAACAAGCCTGTCTGCTGCTGGGTCAAGTCCAACTTTTGTATTTTATATATATATATATATATATGTATATTTATATATATATACTTATATATATATATATATATATATATATATATATAATAAATAGATTTCAAAAATATGTTTTTGTATGAATTTATTCATTTATTAGGATGGAGCCGTGCATATCTGTATGATACATTTTCGTTAATGTCAAAGACATTTCAATTTAGTTCAGTCGGTTGTGAGATCAAATAACGTCTGGTAGGTCGAGCCATTTGTGGAGCTACGGTGATTTGGTTAGACATTTTTTTTCGGTAGTCAATGAATGAAACTTTAATATCAGTGTACTGATAAACATAATAATCGCCCACTTTTTTTGTTGTTCTGTTTGTTGCTAGAAAGATCAGATTGAGTATAACGATAAAACCACTATTGTTAGCAACTTTATGGCGGGAGCGGGATAGATAAGATACCCGTACTAGACACGTTCAAGGGTCATATTTGAACAAATTTACGAGACAGTTTAAGCACGCTATTGTACCAAGGCAGACAGTCTGTGATCCACAGTCTTAATCAGCTCCTCTCTCAACCTTCAATGGCGGGCGCTCTAAACGGCATTTTTTGTAAGGAAACTTTGTAGATCACGTGCGAGACAAGAATGCATCTATCTATCCATCTATTGCTCTCTCTTTCTTCCTCTGTCTCTCTGTCTCTGTCTCTCTCTCTCTCTCTGAGTGTCCCAGTATCTAACAGACCATTACTGCAATCGTGAGTTCAATCCTCACTGTCCACCTTATAATGTGGCCTTGTATCAGGGGCGAAAGCCAGGATTTCAAACGTTGACTTTCCCAGGTGGATGATGTTGAGGGAGAGATGTGTTGTGGTGTAATGCAAAAAAAAAAAAAAAGACCCAAAAAACACAGGACTGCCAGCTCTGCCATAAGAATAAGAATTTCAACAGTATATAGATAGCGAGGGAACGCCGTTCCGCCTTCCCTAGAACAAGGAAACACCATCTCCCTGCACAGCACAAATGGCAACGGGATGGAATGGAACAGGAGACAATGTCTATGAATCTTACTACATCATTCCTGTATAATCCCACCATCCTCGTAGAATTGGTATATTTTATCTAATTTCCTTTATTCTTTTTTTCCTCTTGTTCGTTCGTTTTCTTTCTTTCTATTTTCAAATTCTGTATTGCCTTTTCTCTACTTGTGATACCTTCCTTTCCAATTGTATCCGTTCATTCTTATTTTCCTCTCTTTCTTTTTACTCTTCTTTCTTTCTTTCTTTCTTTTTTCTTTCTTTCTTTCTTTCTTTCTTCTTACACATACAATCTGTTCGCTTATTTGTCGCTTTTTTCTTTTCTTACTCTATCCCTCCCCCTTTCTTTCTTTCTCTCTCTCTGTCTTTCTTTCTTTATTCATTTTCACCCTTTCTCGCTTCTTCTCATTCCTTCTTTCTTTTTTCTTTCTTAGAAGGCCTGTGCAATGGAGTGTCAAGGTGGGTCACAGCTCCGGCACAGCCAACACAGCCCAATAAACTAAGGGTTTGCATGCAATGGTCCACCTAATTGGAAGGAGGGAAGCAAGGTCTGTAGGTCGCAGGCTTTGTTGGAGTTTCCTTCTCATGGAAAATGTCTGAGTTTGCTTTGGAGGACTGTCGTCCTTTGAGAGAGTAATCCGTCTGCGTGGCTGACCTTGATCCAAAACATACCACGAGAAGCAGATTCCCGAGCTAGGTATAGAGGTCTGCAACTCTTTCAGAGCAGGAACTAGACAGTACGGCTGTATGTGAAAGATTGGAGCGCGGGGCTGAGAAACACTATTGAAGCAGATGCCTGGGATGGGTGCAAAGGTCTGTAGTCCCTTCACGAAGAGTAACCGACGGTGCGCGGGTACCTGAGTAGTTTGAGCTCAATTCCCGATCCACTGGATTTCTCAGCTCATTTATCATTATATATATATATATATATATATATATATATATATATATATATATATATATATATATTGTAGTAGGAGTTGTTTCGGTTCAGTGATGATAAGCAGCTTTCTCTCACTAGTATAGTTAATATTATTCCCATTTCGTGCTCGACAAGCGCCGCCTTGCGTCTAACTAAATTCAAAATAAATAAGTGCGTACGTTCCAGAGTATAGATATATCTTGAACATATATCTATTTACTTCAACATAGAACTACACCCGTACATATGCTGGTATTGTGCGTGAAAAAAGTACATGTTTATAGCATGAAGTTATGTGTAAGATTGACAAATTAAACGAAAAAATAATTACTCCTAGTTTCAACTGTTCCCATTGGAGTCATCTCCTTATGATTTTGCACTTCGGTTTTTGGAAGTTACTGCCCACTAAAATGTTGCGGCAAAATATCCGTACTACATTTGGTTCGTATGCAATGTTCAAATTGCGTTGCACTTGATACATACATACACCATACACGCATACGTATATACATATATACGTATATGTAAGTCAGATTTTTTATATATTTACATACACATACAAACATATATACATATATATGCACGCACGTATCTGTAAGTATATATATCTGTATATTTATCAGTGGATGTGCACGTATATGCACACACATAAATATACATGTACTAACACATATGGATCCATACGCACATGCACACATACACACACGTATATTTATATATTCGTTTATACACACATCTACACCCATATACACATGTATATATCGGTAGATTTATACTCCACCCCACATCAGTCGTTCAAATCACACATGTACAATGTACACGTTGTTGAAACAAGGCACTCTTGTGGGTTCGGACCCAAACCATAACCCTCTTGGAGGCCCACCCATGCGATTGTCGACCAGACACTGACTCCGACCTTTTCGTGGGCTGCCCGCCATTTTTTTTTTTTTAAATGCTGAAGTCAGCCTTGTTGTCTTCTTGTCTACATCCCTCGCCGCTGAACCAGTTTAAAAAAAGATCAAAAGGAAATGCCGGGAAGGAAAGGGACGTTCGGAAAAGGAGGCTGCAAGGGAAGCAAGTATGTAAGCAAAAAAAAACAAAAAAAACAAAACAACAAAAACAAAAAAAAGGAACGGGGGGTGGAAATAGTTTGGCAAGTGAAGTGTTGGTAGTAGAGGAAACGAAGAATGAACATGATAGCGTTTGAAAGAACTACATGTATCTACTTATATAATGAACAGTGTGGGTTTTTTCCCCCTTAATCAGCAACAATGGACTCTTCAACATTGCTGATAAAAAAATATCTGCTACCTGCCATTTGAAACAATTGACTCTTCCGCTGGAACGAATTCAGCTTCTTTTATTCAAAAAAAAAAAAAAGAAAATCATCTAATTGAAAGTCATACATACATGAATTTTTTCTTTCACGGGGATTAACAAGTATTCATGCAGAGGACAATGGAAAGAGCAATGCTAGGAATAGTCCTGGTGCTTTAATAGAGTCCCGTTGGATTTTGAGCTATTTATAACCAAACATCATAAACTCTTGTTTTGAAACACTTTTGTAGACTGATAGCTACAACTAGGAGGTAATTGATGGTGGAACCGCTCCAATATATAATCACTATTTCCGGAGAAAATAAATACTTTTAATTTTATGTGCTTTCAATCTATTTCATTGAAACTTTTTTCTTTTGAACTTTCCGAAAATCCCTCAGTCGTGAGATAATTTTTGAAAAGTGTAATAGGTTGGTGTTCTACACTGTAACTATAAAGTTGAATCCTTATTTTTCATTCGTCGTAGGGAAGTTGGCGGATGTGAATTTCTCTTTTTCACAGAGCTTGTGCAAGTTTGCCAGTGTTATTTCAACCCCAACCTGATGAGCAAACATTTTTGATTGAGCAAAAACCCTAAACCAACGAAAAAGCAATAATAAGACATGGAGCATAGTTCAAATCCGATAGACAACGTTGGCGCGCGAACTACTAACGCAAGAAGTGGGTACATGAATTCCGAGTTTTCAGAAAAAAATAATTCTTTGTAGTTTTAGGAGAGAGTACGCAGGCCTGCCCGTGGGTGAGTGCTTAACTGCGTTCGGTCTACCTGTGACTATATATATATATATATATATATATATATATATATATATATATATATATATATATATATATATATATATATTGTTATGTCATTGATACCACTTGCCTAATTAGGTGATGGTCCTCCATGTACCTGCAAAACAGCTCTTACCCGAGTGGGTATGGAATGGAGTCTACAAGACCTTTAAAGGTTTTTATCGGGATTCCTGTGCCAGAAAATCAATAGCTGGGCCTCAAACTGTCGCAAATTACGTAGTGAAGTCTAAGTAACTGTTTCAACTCCAAATTCCCATTTTGCTTATCCACGGTCTCTATTTGTTCCTTTCCGTGCAACAATTATGTTGATAAGAAATGGATATATGGTCTGTCAAAATGATTATAAATTGCTTTATATTTTACAGAAACTCTTATTTGAAATGATCACTAGTAATTTGCATTACTGATTGTTTAGCTCAATGGTGAAAGCAATGCTACGTTTAAGTGCCTACCCTATCGGTTACTGGTTCGTTTCCTGCAGCACTCCTATTTTCTTCGTTGTTTATTCTATTTACGTTGTCTAGACAAAATGGCAAATTCAGTGAGTAATAAACGATGATCATTTAAAATCAATAATCGTTCTAACGTAAAAACATGAGCTAGTTTGTGTGGCGAATCTGCATTCTACTATCTCTCTCTCTCTCTCTCTCTCTCTATATATATATATATATATATATATATATATATATAAAAGTTTAATAGACAGATTTTTGAAATTATTTTCACACACGCATACATACACACACACACACACACACACACATATATATATATATATATATATATACATATATATATATATATATATATATATATATATATATACATACATATATATATGTGTGTGTGTATGTATGTGCGTGTGAAAATAATTTCAAAAATCTGTCTATTAAACTTTTGGGGTGATTTTTCTTGTTTGCAAGAACGAAATCAATAATAATGTATTTTGAGAGAAGGATTGTTGCCTCTCTCATTTTCCCCCTCTCCCTCACTATATATATATATATATATATATATATATATATATATATATATATATATGCGTGTGTGTTTGTATGTGTGTGTGTGTGTGTGTGTGTGTGTGTGTATGTGTCCAGCTTTACTAAAGTTTGCTTTACACAGTTTTTACGAAAGACCTCAACCCGTTGTAGCTTTGACGCGCGTCTATGAGCATTTGTGCTTTATCCCGATTTACTTCGTGCATCTGTTGGCAAGATGTGTCGTAAAGTATCAGAGAAGCTTAAGAGAACTCGTTAGGGTCTTTCAAACGATACCTTGAATAAAACTGTTCTTATATTCAATAGGATCCTTGAATATTCATCTATTCAGCTAATTACAAAGCCATTTTCTTCATAGTCCAGCAAACAAAGGGTTTTTGGGCTCAACCTTGCTTAAGGGTATTTAAGTATTTTTTATTGGTTCCAAATATTGACTATATACGCAGTTTCTTAAAACCAGCTGTCAGCTTTGGGTAACTTCAGTGCAGTAGTATATGTGAACAGTGAACATACATCTCGGTTACAAAAATATGTGCAAACCTCTTAATTAACTCTATTAGGTAACCAAAAGCTCAAACTGTAGATATTTCATAGGACCTAGAAGTGTTCTAACATATTACTTAACACATATACATGGACACACGCTCACACTCACTCTTACATATATATGTATGTAATAAGTGAAGATTTTTCAATGGTTAATTACAGATTGTAAATTCTGCTCAACTTGAAAAGATTTTCAAATGAAATAAGGTTATTTTGAAAATCATTTTTAAGTGAAGCAGAATATACAATCTCTAATGAACCATTGAAAAAATATTTTCTCATTTTATAACTGCTCTACCAATGGTATCGAGCAATCTTTTGAAAATAGAGAACTACTCGTTACGCATACACACGCTGGCTGTTGTCTACATACACACACACGCGCGTGCGCATGCACGCGCACTCACACATATATCTATATATACATAATACATATGTTACAGATCAGGTTGGCAATATAGCATAATAGAATGATATAAAGCAAACTTCTGATATGTGATGGATTTATTTCATAGAGTGTTCGATACATTCAACTTTATACTATGAAAGTCAAGTTGTTTTAGAGTAGAGTTGGAGATAAATAATGGAATGTGGATTCGTTACACAATCTAGTTCCTCTTTCTACCCTCTCCGGGCCTCATCTGATGAGTTCCAGAGAGCGCCGAAAGATGAACTAGTTTGTGTAGCGAATCCACATTCTATTTATATATATATATATATATATATATATATATATATATATATATATATATATATATATATATATATATATTAACATTTTTGATTTGGGTCAATGACATTAGATAACAAAACACCTGGAAATCTGAATCTAGTAGTTGACTCTGAAAATTTGCAGAAGAAAGATTTCGGCACTCCCCCAAACAATCAACATTCTGTGTACAAGAAAAGTGAATTTCCTTCTTTCCTCAAACAAAAATGGACTTGTGAAACAAACGGACTCATTTTCCTAGGTTTGTAAAATTTCTCGCTAAATATAATCGTATATCAATTACACACAGAACTCACTCAACTTAGTCGTTTGTTCGGGAAATGGGGTTCATTTTCCTTTTGCTATTTTCTGCATTTTCTTTCATACCAACATATTGAATTTCCTTTCTGTCTCGTTTGGTTTCATGCCTTATCATATCAGTTTCTCTCTCCGCGATCGACGAATGTGACAAGGACCCCTTAAGTGCTGTTAAAGACTCTATGACACCCTCTTGAATATTTCAACGGGTGTAGACAGGTGCTTTTGCTAGTTATAGATGAAAAACAAAAAATGAGAAGAGAAAAAGACAGATATTGAACGGAAATAGTAGATATGGTGAAGACCTGATTCTTCAGAAAGCTGAATACCTGCAAAGATAGATAAAGACCCTCTTTCATGAGCATCAGCAGACAGAATAATCAAAGCGATCAAAATGCATGGTGATGTATTCATGACTATATATATATATATATATATATATATATGTATGTATATATATATATATATATATATATATATATATATATATATATATATATATGTATACATATATGTATACATATATATATATATATATATATATATATATATATATATATATATATATATATATATATAGTCATGAATACAAAAGTCCAAAGAAGAGGGCTATTTCGTAAAACCAAGATTGGAAGAGCAACAGCCGTCTGATGAAAACTTAAAAGTCCCTGCTCACTGCAAGTGTTTAGATAAATACTGTCACCCCAAAACAATTAAGATAAGGACTTGGTATCACCCTGTCTTTCAGATAGTTCTGATTCATCTGGAATGAGCTCAAGAGAGCAAGACAGTCATAAATGTTCAAATGGAACTCACCAAACAGGGGCTTCCCCAGACGTTTGCAACACAAGGGAAAGTCAAACACAAGAATCCCGTTGATCTGCACGCAGCAGATATAAGATATAATCTTGAGTGTTTATTTGAATTCATGAATTCAAGAAACATTCAAGCTGCAGTTGGGAGAATTTCAAATCCTACTAACACAAATGAAAGACACAGCCTTTCTTTTTTTCCCTGTCAGCTCAGATTCAAGAAATCAGTTGCTTCCTCCTCAAATGCCGACATGGATCTTTCAGGGTTAGTAAAAGACATAAATGGATTGGCGCAATTTTGACCAAGAAATGGCCTCCCGAATTTGAAAAGTCCAGACTCAGTTAATGACCTTATTTCTTACTCAAATCAACACAAAGGTATTTCAAGACCACGAAGCACTCGTAACCAGGGTAATCAAGTTGGCGTTTAGTAAAGAGAGCCTCTATGACCTAGACATTGCTAGGTATGGAAGACCATAAATGCCTACACACCTGATAATTTGATAAAAGTTCAGGTTCTATGAACGGCTGCAGTTCCCTTGAATAGAACTAGGGAAAAGGATTCCAAGTTTCTCGGATATGTTTTCAAAAGTGGTCCTGAATACAATAGGTACAATACCAAGAGGTCCAGAGAAAAGAGCCAGTTCTTAAAGCCAAGAATTAACAATATTTACCTTAATCTTGCTGACCTGCCACAATGCCGACATCAATGTTGGGAATCAAGAAACTCTCTGGAGATACTGACCAAACATTTTCAATGTTCTCACTAAATCAGCAACCCCATAAGTATGCTAAATCGCTGCAGTGGATATTGCTTGAAACTACCTAACTTCTGTGCCCTGGAGATTTACCCATGAACCTAATTGATGCAACAGGGAATCTTGTAGACTCTGTGCTTGCTAACACATTGACTTTTGCTTTTACTGGGACCAATAAAAAGCTAATAGGGAGGAAGTTTCCTCGATGGTAGAAGTCATCTTTGAACCAATCTTCAATGATCCTTAAGCCCAATTCTATGACGACCTCATGGAGAATTTAGAAAACAGAGCAGAGACAAGTTCATCATGATGGTATTTGTCAGAGAGGGAGAGAGAGAGAGAGAAAGAGAGAGAGAGAGGGAAGGGGAGGTGGGTTGCTTCCTGCATATGCAGCGTGGGAAAGCAAAGATAGCGCACTTTGCTGCAAGTCAAGTAAAGTTCATTGTCCATGCAAGAATTGATTAAAACAACCTGCACCTAATTAGCAAAACCAAGGCCCGTGGATACGTATCAGTCAATTTGGCTTGCGTTTTGTAAGAGTCGAGGGAGCTCCCTCTGTAACAATGAACAAACAATACAAGAACCATTAAAACATTCTGACGAAGAGGAAGAAGTTTATGAATAGCCCTGTTGGTGAGCCTTGATTTTCAGTACAAACAGATATATTTGATAAGTTGGATAGACATTAGAAAAACTGCTGAAAGGCTTATTCTCTGTTGGTACTTTTTGAATAGTATGTCATGAAAGCATAGAGTATGCCGTATTGTCAGTATAGGTGATTACTTTTCATTCGGTGGATAGTTATTACTTTCTGTATTCAGAACATATATTTTTGTAAGCCTCTATCACTGTAACATATTTTTAGGCATTGAAATATCAAGATTGTACCAGGAATGAAACTTAAGTTTGTAATGCAAGAAATCAACGTATTTTCATGTATATGCAGCCCCTATTCTTGAAAATGCTCAAAGGTCAGAAAAGGT
This sequence comes from Thysanoteuthis rhombus, assembly GCA_963457665.1. Taxonomy (NCBI): domain Eukaryota; kingdom Metazoa; phylum Mollusca; class Cephalopoda; order Oegopsida; family Thysanoteuthidae; genus Thysanoteuthis; species Thysanoteuthis major. Next base: position 18,355,964 of record OY735209.1, read on the forward strand.
CAGTAGAGGTGTAGAATGACCTGAGACATCTTTGCCCCTAAGGTTCCACAAGATTACAATAAGATTTCCAAGCAATGAAATCTCATTGATTGATGAAAAGGGATAATCTTATATATATATATATATATATATATATATATAGAGAGAGAGAGAGAGAGAGAGAGAGAGAAAGAGAGAGAGAGAGAGAGAGAGAGAGAGAGAGAGAGATGTGTGGAGAGCGTCTACCATAGTAAGATGGATAACAAGTTTGTCAAGTTTATAGGATTTTTATCTCACTGGATGCTTCACTATTATGGCTTGTGGAGGTGTAATGAGATTATAAAATACACATACATACGTACAGATAGATATACAGTTGGTTGAAAGATGAATTGAAAGGGGAAATTGAATTAAAACAGACTATGATAGCTAGATTGATTGTCGTAAACAGACTATTATAGATAGATAGATAGATAGATAGATAGATAGGGAAAAAGAGATAGGTATAGACAAACAGACGGTGGGTCAATAAATAAAAATTTCGTCTTGCAAACCAATTTACATTTGTAGTGAGTTCGATCCTCGCTCGTCTCTATACGAATAAACATGGAAAAGATGGGAAAATACCACGTGGAGGAATATTTGGGTTGAAAGATTATGTTTCCCCAATTTTGCAGATCTGCCAGGAAAATCAGCATTCAAATACATGGTATGCACTTGGTCTCGAACACCAACCTCTGGCCCCGTTTGAAAATATGTAATCGTCTCAGCCAACCACAATGCAGGTCACAATATCAACTAAGCTTTACTTAATAGAACAATGTCAAGTGATTAGAAACTAAGCAGGAAGATTGTGTTACGGGAGCCTCCCAAGCTGAGAAAGCTTACCAGCTGTGCCTCAGTCCCCTGAAATTCTATTTCATTTGTAATGAGGAAAAAAAAAGGAATCACTAAAATGTAACAAAAATGAATTTTTTTTTCAACTACTGAATAGCATTGAGCAAATTACACAATGGGTAGAAGAAATAGCACTAGTTGCATAACCATTCTTTAAAAGAGTTTTTCAAATATTCCTGCGACCTACCATCATCTTCACACGATCCTCGAGGGGGGTTGGGGTCGTGACCTCCACTTTGGGAAGCCATGTTCTAGTCCAGGGCCACGAGTTACCTCAATCTAACCCTGCTTACCAGCATTCAAAAACCGTATTCGAAATCGATTGCCTGAGCTTGAACTCTTAATTTGGACACTAAAAATTCTTAACTATCTAATCTGCTTGGTAAAATCGATTCTCTCCAAAAGGTTTTTTTGAAAAAGGACTGACCAATCAAGAAATATGGAATATACTTGATAATGAAAATATCAAATTACAATCTCCTAGCGATCGATTGAATGGCTTGTGGTAAGATCTGGTAACATTATGATGATGAACTCTATGTAAATAGATTAAAATAAACTCATACATGTGCGTAAATAGATTGATTGGTATGAACAAAGATAGATCGATAGGAATATTACTCATTAGTCGAAACTTTGTAATCAAAATATCGAAATATTATTTCTGTGGTAAGAACCCCCCCCCCCAGATAATCAGATCGTAAAATAGATACAGACCTAGAATTATTGATTAGAACAAACTGGGATAGATAGATAGATAGATAGATAGATAGATAGATAGATATGAACGGAGATAAATTGATAAAAATGTTTGAGGACATCTGTCGAAACCTAGTAATCAAAATAATGAAGATAATGTCCATGTTATTTCTGAGGTTTAAGGAAAACAAACACTTGGCTACCAGATAGGTAGCTACATAGATATAGACAGAGATAGATGAATAGATCAATACAACTCGTTGTAATATAAGAGTTAACAGACTAGCTTTGCTCGGGCCATCATGATTGTAGTTGCCTCACACATATGACATTGTTGCAGATAACGCCAAGTCTAGAAAATACCACTAGGTATAGCAAACTCTGATAACTAGCCAGCAAGGTAGATACGAACAGAGATAGACAGATGGATAGATAGATAACAAGCCTCGCTGCTGCAGGGTCAAACTCCACTCCTACTTCTCTCCCGACTAAAGATAATTACTTCATCTAAAAATTATTACTTCACCTAAAGATAATTACTTCAACTGAGGATAATTACTTCAACTTTTCTATTGTATATATAATAAACAAATTATAAAATTAGTTGTTTCTTTTTTGCATAAATGTAGTTTTTCATTAGAATGAAGTAAGTCCTGGAGTATTTGTGAGATTAATCTTGTAGATATGTAAGGCTCTATAAGAGGGACGGCTACCAATCACTTGTTAGTGATTTCAATTCACTGTTGTGAGTTGTTCATTTTATATATTTTTTTTATTCATTAGAATGAAATAGGCCCTCGCATATTTTTAGTATGAATTTTGGATGATGTGTAAACCATTTCAAATTAGCTAGGTCGCTAAGAGACACGACTACTAATTAGTTTTTCGTGATTTCAAATCACATTTTTGAAATATCAATTTTAATCCCTTAAATTTGGTGAGTGTTGTTCTTGTTCGTGTTACGATAAAGAAAACAAAGTCAACTCCAGATTTGGACTTTTGGATTGACAATAGATGGATATTTCGTTGATGCAAAATTCATCAAAACTCATTATCCATAGATGAATGATTCATAGATGACTATTTTATGGAATCAAAAGTTGCATAGCTTTTTTAAAAATCGTGTATTTCAATTCTAATTCAATTGAGTTTATGATCTTCATTCGGCTCAAAAGATCCATAGATGGCTATTTTTTGGCACCAAAATGTATTTTTGCCTCCAAAGTTAGACAGTTAAAAAAAAAGGTATATTTTTACAATGAGTCTGTTTGGTTTGTGATCTTCAACCAAGCTACAATATTCGTATGGCTTTCGAAGATTTTCTAGCCTCTGTAATAAGACAACCTTTCAGAAAGATGGTATATTTTTTCATTACAAATCAATAGAGAGAGAGGGTCTTGTTGTCAGGCGACAAGCAATACTGAAAAAAATAAACAGGCAATCCAAGTATCAAGTTCCACCTGTGATATGCGTACATTTCGCACTAACTCCCTTAGGAAAAACATGAATCCATTTTCTCCTTTCCAACTGTTATGAGTTAAATGGTGGATGAAGTGAACGACATTACTTGGGGTTTTGTCGCGCCTTAGTCAATTTCATATCTAGAAGAGACAGATAAACGTGATATGTGGAACCTGGGCCGGGACAGCTGAAGCTGCAGCCAGCGAAAGGGGTCAAGGAATCAAGGAGTCGAGGTAAATCCCTGAGATTACAATTCACTAACTCAACAAAACTCTTCAGAACCATCATGTTTTTTTCGTTTGTTTGTTTGTTTGTTTTTTTTTGTATCACGGATTGATAGATATACAAATAAGAACCAAGTATTTACATCAGAGGTTGATCGGATTAAAAGAATGTCTGACCATAGGACTATCGACTGGGGTTATAGAAACACAAACAGATAGTAACATGGGAATAAGATGTTTTGATCAAATGATGGTCGGATTAGAAGAAGTTCAGGCTCCAGAACTTGTAACTATAGAATGGACTGAGGATTACGCAAACAGCAAACAGAGAAAAGAAAAAAAACTTTTGCTCAGATACAGTCGGATTGAAAGGAGGTCGGATTAAAAGGACTTGTACCTGCAGAATGGATTGATAGAAAAACAAATAGAAAATGTTGATAGATCTTTTTTGTCCAAATGCTGGCCGGATTAAAGAAAGCCAGATTACAAGAAACGTAGTCGAATATACAAACACAGAAAGTCGCACAACCTTCAAACATTTCTCACATACACACACACACATACACACTCATAGAGACGTTAAAACACACATGATCATCACAAGTATAACAAAACGTACACACACACTGGAAGGTTGGATATATGCGTGTATATGTAGGCGTCGAAACACTTATATGGCTGTGCACGAGGGAGAGTAAAACCAAGAATTTCAACATGCAGCTCTTAGAACCAAATGGGAGCAAGGCAGTTTTGATGCGAAAGAATTGGTTAAGGCTGGGATAGAGGGAGGAAATCTTGGAGTAATTGGTGCCTGTTGTTGACTTGGTTAATATGAGGGCGTTGGAAGTGGGGTTAGTGGCGAGAGAAATGAGATTTGCAGGCGGTCGGTAACATCAAAGGGAAGAAATAGCAAACGAAGAGAAAATGAGCAATGTATGAGTGTACGTATGTATGTATGTGTAAATATATATATGTATATATGTATATATATGTATAATAGGAAATAGCAGGCAAATAGAAAATGAGAAATATATGTATATATATATATATATATATATATATATATATATATATATATATATATATATATATATATATATATATATATATATATTGTGTATTTTATATATTATATATGTATAAATTGCTCTGCCAAACTGTGTTTGTCGGTGTGATGAGCAAGGGACATTCTTAATTTTCGTTAGCTGATTTGAAGTACACGGAAATTTCAAAGCATGCATGTTGAAAAAGATAGAGAGAGAAAGAGGGGCGTAAAGAGCAAATACGAAAGAGAGAAAGAGAACATGAGATAAAAAGTCCAAGGATTCATATTAAAAAGCAATTGAAAGAGAGAGAGAGAGAGAGAGAGAGAGAGAGAGAGAGGGGGGGGAGAGACTTACATTGAAAAGTGCGTAATGAACAGAGAGATAGGAAGGCTGTGGGAATGCGATAAGAAACGAATAGATATTAAGACGGAGTGAGAAAGAGTGAGGAATCGTGTTAAAATACGAGTGATAGATAGATAGATAGATATATAGAGAAAACGGGAGGGAGCGAAAGGCAGGAGAAGTGTGGTAAAAGCAAGATAGAGACAGTGACAAAGAGAAAAGGAAAGACAGAGAGTAGGGAAAGAGAGGCGGTAAAAAGGCTGAAGAAGTATGGTAAAAAGAGAGAGAGAGAAGAAAAGGGAATTGTATATATGTGGAATATTGATAAATTGCGAGTAACAGAGCGAGAGGAGGGGAAGAAAGAGAGGAATAAAAAAGACTATAAGAGAGAGAGGTGGAAGAGAGAGGAAAGATGAAGAAATATCGTGTAAAGCGATTGATGGAAAGAAAGATAAAGTGAGTGCAGAAGATCGAAGAATCATGTTAAGAAGTGACAAAGCGAGCCAGAAGAGAGAGAGAGAGAGAGAGAGAGAGAGAGAGAGAGAGAGAGAGAGAGAGAGAGAGAGAGAGAGAGAGAGAGAGAGTGAGTAAAAAACAAAACCAGCGGGAGAAAGAAAGCTGAGTCAGACAGAGAAAATAGGATCATTTGGGGGCTAAGTCAGTAAACACGTCCATCTGCATGTGAATTTTAAGTTGGTGTATAATCTGTTGTATAGTTATTTAGTAAGTTCAGCTTGGTTCCACATTGGGGTCAGAAGATTGTGTTGCGTCAGTCCATAAAGACTGGAGGGTCTATCCAAAAGCCTTCAAATTAGTTCAGATTTTTCTTTCTTTCCACGCCAGGCGCTCTTACCAAACTTAGCTGGGACTCCCAATATGGACCAATTCGTCATACTTGCAAATGGTCTTGTGCGACTAGCCCACCAAGTACCACAACACACCAAATGCTCTTACCGAACTTCGCTGGTTCGAACTCATCACAGTAATCATGGTCTGTAAGCGTGTTTGGGAGAGTTATAAGAAAAGTTTTCAAAAACTGTAGAAAAAAAAGAAGAAATTGACAATTATGATGAAGGTATATAAAGTCAGATTAGCTCATCCGGGAGTATCTTGATACGTAACAAGCCATAACAAGCCGCCTCTTCACTCACCCCTGAAGCCAACCCAGATGAACGCAGACTAGCCTGGCACAAGGCGACAAATGAGTTAAATGCCGTGGGAATCTGCTTAGCCTCTTATCTTTAAATCACATTGAAGTGTAGTAAGGTGTGGAATTTCAACTTGTGACGTCATGTTCCGTTCTAAAATTTTTCAGTATTTTGGAACATTTCGGTTTTTGGGAGTTTCGGATAGAGACAGAGTTTCAGATAAAGAGTACACAAACATTAATGGTTTTCGAGACTACTTTGCAGAAAACTATGCCAAAGCAAGACGTACGATGAAGATTTTCAGATGGATATATCAGAAATTATGAATTATAGATATTTAACGAAGTTTAAATTTGTTTGGGACAAGCTCATATGTATAAGTCACTCAGAGACTTTTCAGTAGTAGTTATGGCTTGCAAATCATTACTTCACTGTAAATCACCCGATGAACATTTGTGTTGCATATTCATTAATATGAAACAGAAACTGAATATTGATTTTCGACTAGTATTTGTTTCATTTTAATTTTAGATGTTTTTTCTTTATCGCTGCTATTCATACTGTCATTCTATGGCCGTTAGGAAACAGTTAGAATCGGGAATGGAGATTGAGCTCTTGGCTAGACTCGAATAAGGAATTAATGTATATGGTTAGATCGTACCCTAAATTTCTATCCTCTCTTTCTTACCCCATTTTTCGCCACTTCAAGAACATTCATTGAAATCCTTTCTGTGATTGCGAAGGTATCGTGTACCGTAGATAACCATGGGATTTGGGCGATATTATGTGGTGCAGCCATATAATTACGAAACAGGGGAGACAATTATGCATGGATCCGCTCCTAGAATTATTCGATTCCTCCCTATTCCATGGTCCATCCTTTAACAATATCTGATTCAAAGCCATTGATGACCAAGGGAAATATCTTGCAGACTGGGGAAATAATCGGCAATATTATGTTGTTTTGTTATGTAATTGCAACTTAGCAGTGGGGAGGTTGTGCATAGATCTGCTCCAAAATTTAAACTGTTTTTCCATAGCCTATTGACCATCCCCTTCTCATGAACTCACAGACATTAATATCATGAATTCTTAGGATATTGTGCGGATAGTCATGAGCGTATAAATGAATGTGATATCCTTCAATTAAAAGTAAAACATATTTCTCAATGTTTTATTTTCTATCCGTCCTCAAGTTTTTCGAATATATCGTGTGGACAGACTCACAAACAAACCAACAGACTGACAAAAAGACGCTACCGAATACATACACCTCCTTGTGGACAAGAGTAAACATTTCTCAGGGTCAAGGGTAAAGAAACAACAAGAGTTATGTCAATGCAAATAGTCCGTGAAATTATTTAATGTGTCAATTGTGATTAACGAGTAAATCACATGAAAAAATGGATCAGGATGCACAGCAGGCACAGGGGTGAAAATTCTGCTCATAGAATCACCTCCTACTCCTTATTTAAAAAAATAGACTCTTTAACTGATTTCTCAAAAAAATTGTTTCATTGAAATTAAAATAAATCTGAGGTTTTTTTTTTCTCACTGGGATTAACTAATCTTTATATAAGGAACGATGTCACTTTCTTTGTCTGCAGCCATAAAATAATCCGTATGCTAGGTAATACCCTATAGACCTAGCTGTGTCCCAATAGAATCGTCCACCTCTGTAGGGGAAATTTCACAAGCCTGTGCTAGTAATCATTCTGACGCAACATACTGAAACCTCAGCGAATAACTTACTCTATTAACCAAGTTGTCTGATCATAGATGGTCAAGCTTTCGTGATAGCACTTAGAAAACTGCCTGATATTAGAATATTTGGTTACTATGCAAACAAGTTTGCCAACCCTGTGTTCAAGATGGGAGTAAAATACCAGTGAATTGATGTTGTCTTCAACCGGTATCTACACGTATCGATCAAGGAGGCACAAGGATCAAGCACAAGTAGTGCCACCAATCGGTACGTCTTAAAATAAAGAATGAGTTAGTTCCCTTTCCACCAGGCTGGTCTAGATTTATATAACTTACTTATATCTTGTACTTCTTTTGAATTGTTTGATTGAAGATAGCCCAACAGATGAACGAGTCGTTGTAGTATCAGAGGAGTTTGCCTAATAAACCACTGATCCGAATTCTAAAGTCTCTTCCCTCAAGGCTTACCATGAAGAAGCTGATACCTGGCTAATTTTACTCTGCATCTAATCACATATATGATTCTATTAACTTTATTGCAATAGAGACTTTTAATTTTCACATCTGATGAATATTTAACATTTTTCGAAGAGGTGCTAGCCTCGAAAAGAGTCAAATATCGCAGTATCAGAGCCAGCCAGTGGTGTTTATTTTCACGTTAAAAGACGGGGAGATAAGTTGGCAACTTTGAGAGCAGTTCCTTGAATGTCCTCCACCCTAAAGGTCAGTGCCTCCCTTTTTATTTAAACTCTACATGATTGCACACAGAAAAATTTCAGCATATTTTTTAACCTTCCACAATCAACGAATGTGGGCACATTTGAACTTGAAAATCACTCTTGTTGATCTGAGTTTTTAAACATTCTGATCTTTATCACCGAAAGGAACGGTGAAAGATAGAAACGTTTTACTGAAATCCGGGATTCGGGGAACTTTTGTGGGGGCAGTACTCAAAAATCTATTTCTGTTGAATGATATTACCCCTTGACTTTGAAGTGATCAACAACAAGTTAATTGCTCTACTAAAATGAAGAATGAGCATTTCTCAGAGTCAAGGCTGCATATACTATAATAATAATGATTTTGTCATACCAGTTAATAATTGAACAACCGTAGCGTCAGATTTTAAAGTCATGTAAAGAGGTGTAGTGGAGTACTGATGCTAATTTTCAAGTCTGTTGACAAAACGGTATGACCAGAAGCGCTAGAACACACAAACAAACATACAAAGTCATGTATCTATGAAAAAAAAAAGAATAAAGCCCTTTGCCATCTTTGATGGCCAAGGTTGTTCAATAGCAAACATTCAAAATTGATGAAAAGGATAAAGTATTTTGTTGTTTCAATTCAGGTCATCGTTGGCATAACAGCGCAATCAGAAGCCTTCGATAAGAATCGGATTCACACCCTCAATACTGGAGTGTGGTCGATTTACGCCTGGCTACCCTCACCGATCGGCCAGGGAGACTTTACATAGTTTGGCAGGAGCTGATTCACACTTTTTAAACTAAAAATTGAGATGAAGTAAAAATAGTCAAATTAAGAAAAAAAAAAAACAAAACAAAAACTCGTCATTGCAGTTAATAATTCAACAACCGTAGCGATAAATCAACATTGGTATCAAGGTTTGTTGATGTCTGGGCAAATTCGATGTTGTCTTGAGGTCCAATCGACTTCTGTTCTCTATTATCAAGAACATAATGGTATAAAATCCTTGTTCATGGAGGTATGTTCTTGCAAAGTGCAGAAGTATTTCCGTTGCTTCCACGTTTGCAATTAAAAAAAACATACTTTGAAAGATCTGTCTTGTTCTGAAACTCAATACGTGCTTCACTGTTGGAGATAAGTTCAAGAAGTGCCTCTGCCAATCCCCCAGGCTCTTGAGGCACACCAGCAAGTTGACAGTTGAAAGAATTTACAACCCGACCTACAGTATGCGAATCAAACTCTCGAAAGTAATCAGAGAATTTCTTTTTCGGTTTGGTCAGGTGCCTTGAAACCGACTCTTCAATGTCACAAAGGCTGAGATCTTCACAATCTCCCAGAAGCACTGCCACTATCATAGCGGTACAATACAAAGCTGTAAAGTGCAATGAAAGACATCATTTTCAGCACAGATTGATTTCCAATATTCTAGTGCAGCTTTATTAACCGAATAGTTTACAATTGAATGTGAGCGGTTTTGATACTTCGCTGTGAGAAAAGAAATCATAGATTAAAATGGTTACTTTTACCTAAATCAAAATTGATATCATATTCTGAAATAATGAACCAATCCGAGATTAAGTAACTTGGTGTGGCGGAGTGACTTGCATATTTCAATGACCCAGAGAGCAACGCTGGCGACATCTTCTTCACCCCAACCCACTGCATACTCAACTTTTGTTTGAAATCTTGTGTATCTTATTATAAATATTATTCGTACTTTTAAGCCTCCATTATACGAAACATGTTAATTTTCACCCCAATTGAAGTAATTTATCTCTGTTCTCCAATCCCAACATAACTGCAATGGAATAAAGACACTGTACTAAAATTGTGCAAATCATTGGCCTCACGTGGAGAGACCACAAAACAGCACAGTACATCCGAGAAAAGACAAGAGTTAGAGACATCACAGAATCCATGAAAAATTTCAAATGGCGGTGAGCTGGCCATGTTGCGAGAATGGCAGACAATCGATGGACATCATGACTCACAACATGGATTCCCCGAGACTACATGCGCAGCCGAGGCCGGCAAAATAATGGAGAGACGAGCTAGACAATTCAGGAAGTACTAGCTCCGTGACGCCCATGATAGAGAAGTGTAGCAAATCTTGGGGAAGGTCTATGTCCAACGACGGACGCTAAAAGACTGATGGTGATGATGATGACTAAAATTGTGAATAACAGGTATAGTCAGTTACATAATAAAAAAACCGTCATGCGACCAATATTTTGGCAGCATGCTATGTTGGGGGTGATCAATTGGAAAGTTGGGGAAAGAGAGTAATCAATGAATAAGTTATTTCCCTCAACTTTGGTGGGGACAGTGATCACTGAAAAAATCCAATAAGTAAGCAAGCATGAATCCTGCTGGACACAAACTGAGGGATCAATTTTTGCATATTCTTAGATTACCGATTGAACCCCCTTAGAATCTACCAAGAGGTGTATTTCCGTCTAGACATAATGAGGAGTAAATGTTTAAATTTTCAGTCCTCTATTCTCATTGATGCTACCTGTACGCTCGACACGGACATACATACTTATATAACCAGCCAGCAAGACAGACAGTCAAACCTACTTGAAGCACTTGCCAAAAACAGTTGAGGAGATGCGCCATAAAGCTGCTGGTGGAAGCGTAAGAATAATTTGGTGGGTTGAAAGTAAGCAAACAAATAGATAAGACCACGATATTACAATCTTACGACGAAAAATATTGGACACAATTACAATTCAGGGGCCCTGTTAGGAATTCAGCTTCTTGGCGTTTGGATGAAGAGCAAGGTGTAGTAAATCTTAGCTAAGAGCAAAGTTTAGAACGTATTCTTATCAACATAATGTCAGATACCAAATGACTCAAACCACAGTTGATGTATTTATATCAAGTGGTAGAAGAAACAATTTGATTTGATTTATTTGAAAACCTCCCAATAGATAAATCATATTGTTTCTAACCCGCACTCAAGTAGATGATAATTCATTATTTCATTCTAACTCTAGGGAAATGCGAAAAATTTAAGAGGTTTTGCAAAGCCTTTGCCGTTTTGACGGAAGCTGTGATGGCAATGTCTCGGCAAATATCTTAGTAACCTTAGATTCACTGACGAAATCGTCGTTTTTGAAAAAAAATCTTCACGATCTCCAAGTAATGCTAGACTTAATGAACAAAGAGAGCAAGGAAACTGGACTAGACAGTAAAACAAATGCCATGTCGAGGACAGAGACACACAAATCTGAATCGAAATCTCAGACCTGAAAAAAGTAGACCACAATATTTACCTGGAACAACGAATCTCTCTGAAAACCCTCAAAAGAAGAAGAATCACTCCAAGATGGCAAGCCTTTGGTAGAGTAAGCTCAACCTTCAACAACAAGCGAATCCCGTTAATTTTAAGAAGAAGGGTCTACGACCAATGTATCATCCTGATTGTCGCCTATGGAGCTGAAACATGGTACCTAACCAGAAGATTTCCCCTCAAATTGAAAGCAATGCACATGAGAGAATCGCGCTCAACATCACATGGAGAGATTACAAAACAGAGCAGTATATTAGAAAAAAAAGAGAAGTCAGGGATATCATAAAATCCATTAAAAGACTTGAATGGCAATGGGCTGGTCATGTGTCAAGAATGTCATCACGACTAACAACGTAGATCCCCAGAGATCGTATGCAAACTGTGGCTGGCAAAATATGAGATGGGCCAGTCCTAGGTACCTGCAATACATACCTATAACGCTAATTCCGAGGGGTGCCAGTCATGTGTTAGATACAGTAGGACTTTCCAAATACGAATGACAAAAGAAATAGATTAAACAGAATAAAAATGGTCAAAATAAGAGAATTAACCGATGCGAAGTCAGATTTTACTGGAATATCTGACAGTTGAATACTTTTTATGGCGGTGAAAACAACTGGCAAAGAAAATTCTCCTGTTTGACTTGGTTTGATGGGATTAAGTTCTCACAATAGCTAGTGCCTGGGGAGGGAGGTAAGTAAGGCAAAGCTAGGTCACGAGTAAATATGTAAACAAATAAAACAATACTACAGTATAGTCCGTGGAGGGGGTGCAAAAATCAGCTCATCCAGGGCACCAATCATCCTACGTCCGACCACGTTGGGAAGCAGTAGCAGACTTCCATAACTGACTAGCGAAAAGTTTTATCCGTAAACCTGTAAGTCTTGCAATGTCATACAATAGTCGGATGTCGTGCTATTGTGATAGTTTGTCAGTGATTGCATCAGCCCTGTTCTGGTAGTGATACCCTCGCTAACAACAAACCATATCCCTTTTCTGATACAATCTTCCCGACTGAAGGATATCAGTTTCTAATCAAAGAAAGTTTGCAAAGCTCTTTATTGCTTGTCTGTGTATATTCGTTCTTTTGGAATTTCCTAATCTCTCGAAAGCTTTTCGAGAGCAAGGAAAAGTAGATATGGGAGTACACCTATTCGGGTGAGTAGTTTGTGTGTGTGTGTGTGTGTGTGTGTGTGTGTGTGTGTGTGTGTGTGTGTGTGTGTGTACAATATATATATATATATATATACATATATATAGAGAGAGAGAGAGAAAGAGAGAGTGAGGGGGATAGATAGATGGACTGACTGACTGACTGACTGATATATCAATACAGAAGATATCTTTTTACCCTCAGTAGATTGGGTTTAGGGTGGCATTTTGAAGGTTGTCCTGTATTTAGTTTAGTTTTCTCGTAATAAATCCATACTATAATCGTAAATGGCTACATTGTACAAGAATGACCTTTCCCTGTGTCGAGCAAAAAGAGAAATACGATTTGGAGACTGAAACATTTATTCATACGAATTCAGAGCATCATTATTCAGTATTCAAAATATTTTCCCTGACTTTCAATGACCTTACGCAACCTTTCTAATTTACTATTTTTCTGCAGTTTCATGCCTCGTTTGTGCAACATCTTTTCTCGAAAGGTTGAACTTAAAACCTATAAACTTGGCAAACCTTATACCAGTATGTGCTCGCACCTTTTGTAGCATTAACATAAGTTTCAGGGATCAATTACCCAGTTAACACTGCACTTCGTTCAGATTGAACATGAATAGTGAACAGCCTCAGATATATATCATATATTCAACTATGATTTTCAACAAAATGAAGCAATTATTTCTATTATTATTCGAACTATCCTCATCTTGGTTGTTTAAGATAGGAGTGAAGAAAGTCCGAATAATAATAGAAATAATAATAATACGTCATCTCAAAAATTCAAAGAAAAATGAAGCAAAGTTATTACTTTTCTGCAACCGGTTCTCCAAGGATGTCTATAAGTAAAAATCAAGAATCAAGAGTAACGTGAACTTCAAAGACGATCCTGAGGTTTTTCTAACATTGTGCAAAAGACGGTTCTGTGTATCATCTCTATAATATCTACGATAATTCTCATTTCTGGCCATCTACCCATTGTATCCGCGTTACAATCTTGTGATATGACGCAACTGGTTTATAAACGTAACTCGACAATTTTAGAGTGAAGTAAAATATACTCACTGCACAACATCAGACGCTTCTTTATTGTACATACTCTTTCTTTGCCTTTTCGAAGAGGAAGAAACAAATTTCACCCATTACATTTTTTTCACAAAGCCTTTAGCTCGACCCAGTAAGCTATCTGCTCTTTTACCAACTTCTTCTCTCCCTCCATCTGCTGAACTTGAAACAAACATAATGTATACATTGTGTTGTTTTTAACAACTTAACAATAACATAGTCGTTTGCATCTGAGGGATAGAACTGCAATGACTGAAATTCCCGTCATCCGCAGTTAATGTTTTTGGGGACCAGGGAAGTATCTTCGACCGGGTATTTCGACGTATTACTGTATCTTTTACTGTACCTTTTGCCTACCATTATCTTAGATTGCATAATTTCGCGGATTTCCACGAGACACCAAAGGGGGATGGGGAAGTATCATCAGCGCCATTTCCTCTACAAAGTTCTTCCAAGGAAATATTTAGTCACGCTTCTTCTGGGTCCCCAAATCGATTATTGGTTTTGTTGTTTACAACCATGTCTCGTCTCACTGTCGTTTTGCTAAGAGTGTTATTACTGTTACGATGAGGAAAGGGGTAGAGTTAGCGAAAATGAAGGTTTTCGAATGAGCCAAAAATCCCTGAAAAAAAGTATTCAGTAATTTGATTTCAAAAGAACTTTTCAGCAGGACAGAATACTTTAAATACCGTATGAAATAATTCATACTTACATATGTTCATTCATAAATATATTCATGTGTGTGTTTATATCCATGCAGAGTTACATTGTTGAATGTATGTCTGTGAGTATGTATTAGATGTATGATTTGGAGAGCACAGGCGGTCGGCAATAAAAAAGGAAGAAAAAGAAAACAAATATTGACTTGAGAAGGATTGAAAAATAAGAAATGAAAGAGAGAAATAGAGAGAAGGGGAATGAGTCAATGAAAAAGAAAGGATTGGTTTGATTGTCGGTGGCAAATGAATGACTTAAAGAAAAAAGAAAGAAAAAAGGAAGGAAGGAAAGGCAAGGAGGGAGGGGGGAAGGAAGGAAAAGATTAGATATTAAAAAGAAAAAAGAAAAAAGAAGAATGGTGGCAGATTAAGGAGACAGAGAAAAGGAGAAAGTAACAAAGAAAAGGAGAAAGCAGAAAGAAATGAAATGAACAAATAAGGAACCCAAAAGGACGGGAATTAAGAAAAGATGAAAGAGCGAACGAATAATTAGAGAAGAAAAAAAAAAGAAAGAAAGAGAGAAAGAAGAAAGTGTTGAAAAGGAATAAGAGAAAATATAAAATGCAAAAAATGAAATATAATGATTGGGAAACGAAAAGGAACAAGGTGTAAAACAGGAAAAGAACGAAAAAACAAATGAAAAAGTGAGAAAGAATGAATTGAAAGAGAGATAAAAGATTAGAACATAGATGAATGATTGAAGATATAAAAGGCAAAACAAGAAAGAAAAAAGGAAGAACAACAGAAAAGGAAAATTAAGGTTTGATTGAAGGGAGGAAAGAAAAAAAGAAAGAACAGGAATGAGAGGAAGAAGGAAAAGTGAAGGGAAGGGAGCAAAGGAATAAAGGAGGGGGAAAGTGGGGGAAAGGAAAAGAAAGAAAGAAAGAAAGAAAAAAGAAAGAAAGAAAGAAAAGAGGAAAAAAGGGAGAGAAGAAGGAAAAAGAAGGAAGAGAAAAAAGGAAAAGAAGGAAGGGAGGGAAAAAGAAGGGAAAGATTAGAAAGAGAGGCAGAAAGGAAATGAAAAGTTAGGGAAAGATAGGATAGCATGAAAAATCGAAGGGGGTGAAAAAAACAAAAGGAATTAAAAATGAAAAGGAAAAGAAAGAAAGAAAGAGAGAAAGAAAGAAAGAAAGGTAGGAAAAGTGAAGGAAAAGAAAAAAGAAATGGATGAAAAAAGGAAATGAAAGAAAGAGAGAAAAAATAAAGAAAGAGAGAAAGCAAGAAAAGATGGAAGGAAAAGTAAAGGGAAAGAAAAAGAAAGAAAGACAGAAAATTGGCTGAAAATAAAAAAGGAAGTCGGAAGAAAAGAGAGAAGAATCAATCTTATACGAAGTTTGGACAGGAAATTCAAAGAAAGAAAGAAAAACGCACAGTCACCTTTTTTTTCTTCTTAAAATTATCTTTCTGAATGAACTCTGTGCTTGGCGGTACATAGATGGAGGGTTAGGGAAAGAGAGAGATTTTTCAAAAAATATAGAAAGAAAAAAAGATAAAAAAAGGGAAGCCAAAAAATCAACAGGAAATAATCAGCTTAAACTTGACTAATATGTAAAAAGGCTAATAAAGCTACCCAGAAACAAACTGTATAAAAAGATGTGTGAGCAAGGAGCTTAGTAAAGGGTCCGTCGTTTGCAAAGAACGGTGGCTGGGGAGGAAGGGGGCAGGGGGCCCCCGCATAAAAGAGAAACGCCGGTGGCTTTTAATTTTCTGGCTAACTGCTCTCGAACATTTAATTTCATGTTTTTGCCCCTGTTTTTTTCCCCTTTTCCTTTTTCGGGGGAAGGCATTCTGTTTCTCGTTGATCGGCAGGTTTTATTATTATTATTATTTTTATTTTTATTTCATCAGTTTGTTTATAGGCGTCTATAGTTTGCGTTGAGCAAGAAACGGAAAAGAGAGAGAGAGAGAGAGACAGAGAGAGAGACAGATAGACACAGAGTGAGAGAGAGAGAGAGGGAAAGTCTGTGTAAGTGCGTGTGGCCGTCTCACTGGCAAGATTACGACGCCTTAAAGGATGTGCTTATTTTTGTCGGAAAGAGAATTCTGTTGAATCGTTGGACGTAGTCGTTCTGGCGGACCGCAAAGACAAACCGAGGGGGAGAATATTTTCTTTAAAAGTTGGAAAAAAAAAACATCAAAAAACGACAACAACAACAACAAAAAAAAACAGGTCGTGGTTAGTCACTCGATAGAAAGTGTCACGTGATCAACGTCTTTTGGCAGCAGGTGATCAAAATTGTTGAATGGAATGATAAATAAATGAGTTACTTCTCTCGCCTCTGTGATCACGAAAAGTTCGAATTTTAAAAAAAACAAAAAAAAACGAGTGTGATCACTGCCACGATTCAAGAGACCACTTCAACAAAAAATTACACGTATGCGTATTCTACACGTAATATGTACATAGCCAGCCAGACAGCCATCGAGCGAGAGCAATTTGAAAACTGAAGAAATCTATGCTGATGTTGACAGTTCTGGCTGGCGACTTGAAATATTATAACCATGGCTTTTGAACTGAAACAAAATACTGTAATACACGATGGAGACGGTCATGCATATTGATGCACTGAATAGAATCCAAAGATCCTCCAGAAATTCAGAACAATCGGAGATCTGAAGAAAAATACTAAATAGAGCGGACTGTGCTCATTATCATTGAAGCAGATATACTTCGAGAATATGATAATAATTTGAGATCCGTGGAAAGTAAGGGTTGTGCCTAAGCACAAGATATGTTTTTGACCCCCCCCCCAGTTTTCAACAATAGAAGATCCGAGGATAAGTACTTATCAGTGAGGGTCATACCCACTATTATTGAAACACTAGGCACCCCAAAATTACTTCGATGATTACATTATAATTGGAGATCCGGAAAAGAGTGTTTGATTGTGAGGGTAGTACCAATAATCACTGACGAATCACGGAAGGTCCCAGTGACCCTAAAAAGGTTTTTATCTACTGGAGACCCGAAGAAAAGTACCCAATTGTATCCAGCAATTATGAGAGTCTGAAAGAATCCAGCTATTCAATAGCGACGAAAAATATGGCAAGAGCGAATCAATCCTCTTCAGGATACTCCCTTTGTAACCTTGCACATCAATCTCAGCGCCCCTTCCAATCTTTCGAAGTCTGTTAAGTCCTCCAACCGAATGACTATCAACTGCTTCATGTCATTCTTTTTAATCTCGTCCAAGATTTGAAATCTCTCAGGGAAATGCTAGAGCTCATAGGAGCCAAATATGAACCATCGAAGGCAGGGCTGACGGACCTAGGTCATTTTGAATGTCACGGTAACACTGTACATAAACTTACTCAGTAGCATCTCACTGCCGACCGAGTAACTCCATGGGAGAATATCTGTCTATGCATGTGCAATAAGACCCCCTCTGATTGTTTGCCAAGTTACAATAGGTCTGTGCAAAAAGAAAAACTCCTCCTTCCATACTGTTTGTACACCTGAAGGATGGGTCGACAGAAACCTTATAGTGATAACAGCCCCCCCCACCCCCACCCCCTGAATGAGATCAATAGTCTGAATTGCTCGTGGAATCATTTTTTTTTTTCAATTCGAAGTACTTCATTAGAGATTAATCCTAGGGAATACTCCCTCCCGAATTCAAGAAAAATGCTTCAAAAGCTATTGTAATCTGAAATCCTCCGAGAATTGCAAGCAGGTACTCTACTGAGAAACGGTTGCCTATCGTCATTCATCTGTAAAATACTGCTCTGGATATCATAGTACATGGTCAGAGGTGTGATGGTGTATTACGTACATACGCAGCACGAAGGGATTTAAAATTTCAATAAATAAATAGAGGAGAGAAAGAAAGAAAAATCGACAAAAAGTAAAAGAAAAAGACAGTATGGAAGAGAGGACGAAGACAAAGAGAGGAAAGAATTCAAAAGAAATAAAGGAAGAATCAAGAAAAAGGGAGAAAGAGAATCAATTCAAAACCTGCGACGTCATTTACGCAATTTCTGGGCAGCATTTGGCGACAGTTATTGATAATATTTGTTCCTGTAAGAAAACTATTTGTTCCCAATTGATTAAAAAAAGGTATGATGTAGAGCTGTTGAGATTTTTGAAAAAAACCCAAATTTGACTCTAAAAATGGACACTGACTGGTCTTCTCAAGCTTTGCATCATTTTTGCTTGGGATCGAGTGTATATCTATTTGTATACATCTATGCTTATAATATGAGATGTGTTCAAAAGTATCTTAGCGTATTAAATTATGAACGCTTGGTTACGTCACATTTTTCTTTTCAAGAATTGATTTAATTAATGAATAATATGGCGTAGTGTGACACGAAATGGAAAATAAAACCCTCCTTTTTCGCTCATTCTTTTTCCACTTCTGCTCTTCAGAACACTTACGAAATTTTTCAGTTTACCATGAAAGAAAGAGATTTTGGCATTCAGACCGGTAAAACCTTAAAACCAGCCAATTCCTTTTTCAAATATTTTTGAGCTGTCCATAGTTTTGGGAAGAGCAATTAACCTTCAAAGAGTTTCCTGACGATTGAACCAGCCGTTGATTGTGCCAATCCATTCTCAGCCGATCCATTCAATGGCTTTTTTCAGGTGTATTATCCGAATGCAATGGTGGTTAACTGAGATTTAACTCCAATGTTAGCAACACTTATAACGTTGGATTCGGGGGGTTCTCCTTTCCCAGCGTTGTCAGGCCAAGATTTCCATACCTTGTCCCTATTGCCCCATTGGAGAAATAAGAAACCAAATTTTTTCAAACAAATTTAATGCTTTACCTTAAACTTCATGAGACATATCTCCTTCGAAATAGTCACCTCTACTATAGACACCTCATTCCCAATGTTTTTGTCCTATTCTTGATGTCATTTTGAGGGATTATGTGCAGGTTCTATGACATGTTTTCTCCCGTCTCTTATATCTTCTGAAATCAACAACTCTTCCGGCTGAATTTCAGCTTTAGAACAGTCGACAGGGGCAAAATCCGGATAACAGGGGGGCTGGGGACGAGAATTGTCCCATGCTCCGTTCCCAACGTTGGAACAGTGGCGTCACAAATTTTGCATCGACAGTTTTCCTTCTACAATCATGTCATGTAAACTTTTGCTGACTCTTGCATCTTCACAAGCTTGAGATCTTGATGATCCCCAATATATATATATATATATATATATATATATATATATATATATATATGTGTGTGTGTGTGTGTGTGTGTGTGTGTGTGTGTGTGTGTGTGTGTGTGTGTGTTTATAATCCTGGAAAGATTTATACGATTACATTTTCTTTTTATTTCCAGATTGATGTCCTAGGTGCAAAGTGTGCAACCTGACATGGGTTAGGGTTGGCAACCCCTTTTTTGAGGGCGTATATCAAGATCAAGTAACCCTTATGAATCCGTGGCAAGAAACAGAGATTGCCGTGCAAACATTCTACTCAAGACGCTTGCTGATGTTAGGGATGCCTGTGTCAATCGTCAGCTTGGCATGTAGAAGGCCACCAGAGATGGATAAATTCTGATTCAAACTTCAAATTCAAACATTTTGAAGTATATGTACCGTTTTGTTTCTTCCGATTTGAACTCGATAAAATTTATATTGTCGATATTCAAAAACTTAAATTTAAAAAAAATGAAAATAAAAAATCTGCAATCATTTTTTGATGAATAAAGAATAGAAAAAACATGACTTTGATGAAGCGCATATTACAGAAGGAGTGTGACCAAAACACACGCACACAAACACACACAAACACATACACCTATCACCTGTATACATTTGTGTTCAGAAGAGTGTGTATTCACGTGTGTATTAATAGATCCGTTAATGCACCAGTTGCCTAGAGATTAAGGAGAACGTGAAAATACTGATGGAAAAGGAGAGAGAAATACTTGGTATGATAATGAAGCAAGGAAAGGTTTAGGGGGAAGATACAAGGTTAGAAAGAAGAGTTCAAGTACATGAAACACGACATGAAAGAAGATGCCATGCAAAATTAGAGAGAAAGCAAGGATGATCAGAGAAAGAAAGGTGAAAGGAACTTGAGAAATGAAAGAAATGAAAGTCGTGAAACAATACCAAAAAGAAAACAATAAAAGGAAAAATAACGTGATTCTATGGAAAGAGAAAAGAAGCCAAGAAACAAAATTAAAAAGAAAGCCAAAGAGAGGAAAGAAAGTGAGAACAGTGCTTATAAAAGAAAAGAAAAAAGTTAAGAAATAAAGGAAGAAACAAATAAATGAAAAACATTTTTTAATCCGTCAAACAAAATTAGAAAGAGATCAAGAAAGAAAGAGAAAAAAGACAGGGATACGGAAAGACAAACATGACAACATAGAAAAAAGAAAAAGGAGAGGAAGAAGGGCAGAATGATACCAAGAAAGAAAGAGAGGGGGAGAAAAGGAGGCTTAAAACAAAATTACAGAGAAAATTATTGCCACTGGAAAGAAAGGAAGAAAGAAAGAAAGAGAGAAAAAAACATGGCCATAAAGATTAAAAAAACGGATGAAAAGAGACAGGATTGATATAAAGAAATAAAGAATAGAAGAAAGATAAGAAAGAAGGCTTAAAACAAGATCACTGAATGAAAGGAAAAAGAATGAAATGGCTAAAAAGAAAAAGAGACATCAAAGAAAGAAGGACAGAATGATATAAGAAAGAAAGAAAGGTAAACTTAAGAGAGCAACAAATGAAACGGGGATGAACTTAGCAAAAGAAAGAGAGAAAACACGTCATAGAAGAAGTAAATGGGAAAGGGTTGCGTGTTTAGTAGAAAGAAAAATGACAGGGAAAGAAAGAAAAAAGCTGTTCAACAAAGAAAGAAAGCAAGGAGGGAAAATTAAAGAAAAGAGTGAGAAGCGGGAAAGTGAGGAAGAAAGAAAGACAGAGAGAAAGAAAGAAAGAGCGTGGAGGAAGGAAAAGTGAAAATTCAATGAAAAAAAACAAACTTGCCATCACAGTCAGTAATTGAACAACTATAGCATCTATTTTGAAGATATGTAAAGCAACTCAATCGGAGACGAAATATGGTCGGAATCAATTACGATTATGACATCGCTGTCGTTTTCTTGAGAAGCGGTACCGACATTAACTGGAAAGTGTGATGGAGAATGATAAGGTCAAGATCTTATGGGAATTCAATATCCAAACAGATTGAACCATCAAACACAGGGAGTCGGATACTTTGACGTTGAGGAAAAGATTCCATTGAATTCCTCATATGTGAATATTGCTATTCAAGATTACCACAACGTAGACAAAAAAAAATTTGAAAAGATTGATAAGTTTTCGGAGTTGAAGATGGAACTGCAAAAATTGAGGCAAAAGCAAACAGCTGTTGTCCCAGTTGTCATCAGAGCACCTGGTTCCATTCCGAAAGATTTGAAAAATATATGTTTGCAAACTCGGTGTTGGGTACAATCTTCGACGTTTGCAGAAGTCTGTGCTTCTTAGCACAGCTAATACCTTGAGAAAAGTTATCACTATCCAAGTCAAACTGACCTGAACAATTAAATATATCCATCTCCAGTGTTTTTCACAGTGCAAAAAGATAATAATAATAATAATAATAATAATAATAATAATAATAATAATGATAATAATGATAATAATAATAATAATAATAATAATAATAATGAACACCTGGGCTGTGTCAGTAATTAGGTATACAGGACCATTCCTAGGATGGACAAAGGAAGAGCTCCAATCAATGGATAGGCGAACAAGGAAACTTATGACGATGCATAAAGCATTACATCCTAGGGATGATACAGATAGGCTATACGTTAAGAGAAAAGAAGGTGGTAGGGGGCTCATCAGCATAGAAGATTGTGTCCAGAGAGCTAAAGTAGTCCTAGATAGATATGTGCAAACAAATAGTGAAGAAATCATAAAGAGCGCGAGGGATAGTGCGACAAACAATAAAGTAGAAAACAATGGAACAGTACAGCAAACTAGAAAAGAAAAGTGGGAAGGGAAAAAATTGTACGGCGAGTTTAAAAGACAGATAAAAGAAATAGCAGACGAGAAATCATGGACGTGGTTACGAAAGGGAAACCTTAAGAGAGAAACAGAATCGCTCATCATGGCAGCCCAAAACAAAAGCATAAGGACAAACTACATAAAAGCAAAAATCGACAGAACACAGACAAACAGCAAATGCCGCATGTGCGGTGAAAGAGATGAGACAGTAAACCACATAACTAGTGAATGTAGCCAACTCGCCCAGAAGGAGTATAAGCATAGACACGATAGAGTAGCAACGATGATACACTGGGAACTAAGTAAACAAATGGGATTCAACCATGGGGAAAAGTGGTATCAGCACAAGCCAGAGGCAGTTTTGGAGAATGACAACCACAAACTACTGTGGGACTTTGACATCCAAACTGACCACCTCATCCAGGCAAGAAGGCCGGACTTAGTAATAGTAGACAAAAAAAAGAGGGCCTGCCAAATAGTAGACGTTGCTGTACCTGCAGACCATAGAGTAAAAAAGAAGGAGGGTGAGAAAAGGGAAAAATACCAGGACCTAGCAAGGGAGTTAAAGAAAATGTGGAACATGAAAACCAGGGTAGTACCGGTCATAGTGGGCGCACTAGGAACTGTCCCCAAAACGCTGAGGGAGAGACTGGAGGAGATCGGGATTAGGGGGAGGATAGAGACCGTACAGACCACAGCACTGCTGGGCACTGGACGGATACTGAGGAAGATGCTAGAGATATAAGGACTGCAACGAAGCGTAGCTCTGTCATGATATGCGAAAGAGAGAGGAGACGTTAGCTGAAGACCTGGGGAGACTTATTGTCACTCAGCCTTCAGCGATAACCACTGGGCAACCGGTGTGAAACTGTAAATCGCAGAATTACTGCGATCTATGAGTACGAGGAGAGGAGGGCTGGAGACTTGAGGAGACTTGCTGTCACTCAAACTCCAGCGGTTACCACCAGGCAACTGGTGTGAGATTCCGAAATAATAATAATAATAATAAATTGAAGATAAATATTGGGTTATCAATATCTCTCTCATGCATTCTTCCCAAATACTAAACAAATTAAAAGCTTGCATCCATTATATTTCCTATGCTATAATGAGAAGACACATGCTGACGAGTACTTCTTTATACTGTTAAGTTTATTCATTTGCTATTAATTGTGTTAATATGAATACGAGTTCCAACTGAACTGATACGTTTTTGCTAAAGTAAAGTTTTCATTCATCAGTCATTTGCGTGAAATTAGGTATCTACAATACAGATTTCATACATTTTATCGACACTCTGAAATTGAGTATTTATGAAGCTTAGGGCAGTACAGAGCCAGAATTTTAGGCCAACCTAACTCACTACAGCATTTATGTTCTGTGAATCTATATGGCAAATCGTAACTCTTCAGCAAAACTCCCTAGCAGGCTGCCAACATAGTCCTTATCTTTTAAAAGCAGACAGGCTTGATTGCATAACTTCCCTAGAAAAACCCTCTTAAGTTTCAGGAAAAATACTTGGTAAATGATTGTATCAAATAGCAAATCAGGGAAATAATAATAATAATAATAATAATAATAATAATAACAATAATAATAATAATAATAATAACAATAATAATAATAATAATAATAATAATAATAATAATACAGGACCTAGCAAAAGAACTGAAGAAGATGTGGAACATGAAAGCCAGGGTAGTGCCAGTCATAGAGGGCGCACTAGGAACTGTCCCAAAGACACTCAGCACGAGACTGGAGGAGATCGGGATAAGGGGAAGAATTGAGACTGTACAGACCACAGCATTGCTTGGAACTGCACGGATACTGAGGAAAGTGCTAGAAATATAAAGACTGCAACACTAATTGTTAACAGTGACCTCATAAAGGAAGAGAAATGAAAGCGGGAATGTGAACCACAGCACTGGCATGATAGGCGAAAGAGAGAAGAGATGTTAGCTGAAGACCTGAGGAGACTTATTATCACTCAGCCTTCAGCAATGACCACTGGGCAACCGGTGAGTAACTGTAAACTGCAGTATTACTGTGGCCAATGAAAACTAGGAGAGAAGGGCTGGAGACTTGGGGAGACAGGCAACTGGTGTGAGATTGCAAATAATAATAATAATTGCTGGAAATATGAAACCTACGACCTCCAGTCGTTAGCAATAGCCTACCAGCTAGGATGGGGAAAACATAGTTCAGACGGTACAAACCACACCGACGCTGTGATATGTGTGTACAAACCACACCGCTGTTGTGATCTGAGAAGACTTAGGGTCACTCAGCTTTCAACAACAACCACCAGGCAACTGCAAGCAGCAGCTCTTTCGCAGACTGTAGGAGTGTGGTGATATGAGCTAGAGAGCTGGTGAGACTTGCTGTCACTCAGTCTCCAGCGACGACCACCAGGCAACTGGTGTGAAACTGTGAACCACAATACTGTGGACTATGAAAGTGTGGAGAAGAAGGTTGGAGACCTGAGGAAACTTGCTTTCACTCTCCAGCGGTAACTACTACGCAACTGGTGTGAAAATGCAAATGCAAATGCAAATAACAACAACAATAATAATAATAATAATAATAATAATAATAATAATAATAATGATGATGATGATGATGATGATGATGATGATGTATGGTTTCCCAGGCAAAAGTGGAAAAGAATATGAGAGAAAAACAGTTGTTTCTTCAAAGTCAGACTTGAGGAATATAAGAAGTCCATATCTAAGGTGGATGTAAAAATATTGTATGGCAGACTATATCAAGAGAGAGAGAGAATGGTTAATATAACTCTCTCGGAGGTTAGGTCTAAATCATACCAACGGAATATCGCTTGCGAGTGATAAACTTTGAAGAATCGGTACATATCGATTATCGGAGAGATAAGTTAGGTCAATCTAGTGTTCATGTCATTACAGCGCGGTTCTCTTTGTTCTGCAGGAAGGGAATTGGAGATTAGAGAACATCCTCCTGTATAAATTAGAATTACCTGTACTACGCAGGATGCTGAGAATGATATCGTGTGCCCTTCACTGTTGGGAATGAACCGAACTGGTCGATATTTGTTCGGGGAATGTATAGACAGCATTTCAAGAAATTAAAGATAAAATTTCATGGAAATTTGAATAGCGTTTAAAGAAATTGTTGATGGCATTTTCAGAAATGTTTGAAACCATTGTGAGAAACTATTAACATAATCTTTTGAATTTATTAATAAGATTTCGTGGACTTATTGGCAGCATTTTCAGACATTATTGACTGCATTTTCAGAATTAAATTGTGATTTAGTTTTAATTTTTTGAAGGTAGGCAGATTCGGATCCGTAAACATAATACAGTGTTATCCAACGACCACATTCAATGTCCTGAAACCTTCTGATAATACAATGTATTTCCATATGATTTTCCTGGGAGCCTGATACCCAAATGGAAAAAAAACTCCTTTTGATACGCAAAACCCCGCAAATAGATGTATAAGCGTTTGGAGTCGAGGGGGCTGGTGGTCACTAGTTACACTTTTCCTCAATTTTTTCCTGTATTGTTTGGTTCACTTTCCCGTTTCTTTTCAGTTGCCCAGAACCTTGACCCTTCGTTTTCACACCTGACCTCAGCTCACTCAACACTTGTATTTCCGCTGGTCGAATCCAAATATACTTGTTTTCCCACTAATCTCCTGACTTAAGATCTATGTATACATAACTGGAATTTAATTATGTCCTAAAGTGGACCCAGTGATCCCTTACACACACACGCGCACACATATGCATGCACTGAGATTTGCTTGTACTTGCTAAAGCATACATACATATTATATATACATATATATGTGTGTGTGTGTGTGTGTGTGTGTGTATTAGGCAGCATCCCTTCTTTTAAACACGGGTTATTAAAAAGTATAGACAGTTTTATCTATTCGTTTTTCTATTAGTTTTTCTACTTTTCTGATGTGTTCTTTCATAGTCTTATAGACAATTAAAAAAAAACTTGAAAAAGTCCAGTGAAAGTACTGGGGATAAAGAGAGACAATACTGAATTTCGGAAAATTCTTGTACCCATTCGAACTGACTATAAAAACAACATGAAATAAAAACTAGTAAGACTTTCTAGAAACATGAACAGACAAGAAGGGCCTTTACTTTTTTTATACGTATATATATATGAATTACCAATTGCGTTTTATTATATAGAAACTTATTTGATATCTCCTGTCGTTACATACATAACATGATACATAACTGTTGTGTTGAAGGAGACAAATAGACCAAGAATAAACGAGATAAGAATTTGGTGAGGAAGCGGTTATTTGGAGCTTTGCATTACCGGCAGCTGTTCAGCTCAGTGGTAAGAGTATTGCTCTTTAATTGTTTATTTTATCTATACTGTCTTGGGCGAGTGATATACTAACCCTGTAACGACGGAAGGTCATCTTAAATAAGTTTCTCTATATAACACAATCTATAATTCATTTTGTCAAACCAAATACATCCATTTCTTAATATATATATATATATATATATATATATATATATATATATATATATATATATATATATATATATATTCTAGCAAGCACTCTTAGAAAAATAGTAGTAGAGAATGACTCAATACACATATACAGAGACATACACATATGTATTCATGTATGTACATATCAATGAATACATTTGTAATTATATGCAGGATTTCCCCCGTTATCCGAGAGTATAGCAAGCATCCGTATAAAAGCTTAAATGGCATAAAGTGAAGAAACAATTACCATTTATTTATACGGAAAATATTTTCAATGATTCATAGACATAAAAAATGGTGATGATTGTATGTTAGGCTGAGTTGTTGTGACTGGTGAGCAGCGTAGAAGACTTTGATCTATGACAAATTCGGACAGAAGACGCACGCTGCTTCTATAACGGCTCGTTTCAAAACAAACACTATTTTCTCTTCTCATTTTTTTTTTCATAAAAGCAAAAAAGTGGCATATATATATATATATATATATATATATATATATATATATATATATATATATATATATATATATATATATATATATATATATATATGCATACAAGCAAGCTATGTGGTAAGATTGCATTTGTAGAGTTCTGTATTGCTGTGTAAACCGAGGAGATGCGAGAAATTGACCTGTTAGTTTTTACTATATTAAATCCCGCTCTAACAGGTGGGATAAATCGTCGAAAAAAAAATATTCATACATAGGTAGGTAATCAACGGTATTTCATATCATTTGTTTGTAAAATGTGACATCTGTGACTTCTTGAGTATTTTTTTTTGTACGATCTCCGAGAAAAAAAAAGTACGTTTAAGTACGTTTAACAGAAAATAAACGAAGTCATTATTCCTCTTACAATTAGCTCTTCTCTATGAACTATACCGAAGTATCTACTGCTCCACCTTTTACTTTCCTTTCAACTCTGTGGATGATGCGAAGTTCACACTCGCTATGCAAATAAATTTTTTTTCCCAACAGCAGTCAATGGATACAGCTGAAAGAAGCAGGTACAAATCTGTCGATTTAGCATGAATTTACTTTGTCCATTGATCCCCCCCCCCAAAAAAAAATCATATTTTTCGGGATGATTTAAAAACCGAACTAATTTGCCAAAAAACCTTTTCCGGGGTCACATTATTATATACAGAAAATTTCATGTTTTTTTGGTTTTTGCGATTGGCTGTCACATACAGACGGACTTCTGGTAATTGTAATAAGATATATATTTTATACATCCATCATGTGACATATGACAGTGTGCAACCACCATTGCCTCCACAACCCCACCCCCGACGATTCCACCCAATTTTATTTTCAAGCTCTTATCATGACCTTAGCGTCAGAAACATTGGCCACCCGTCACCCAGCGAGCGATACCCAAAATGTAGCTGCATAGAATATAACAACGGAAGCATGAATTACGTTACGAAGACACATGCACCAACTGACCCAGGATTGGGAGAGGAAAAAGGGTGAAAGGCAGAGGAAGGGTAAAAAGTAGGGGATCGGGCGTGCGGCGAGATTTTGTGAGGGAGATAGATAGATAAATAGATAGGTAGATGTGTTCTTCCATCTTCCTTATTTCCTTGCTATCTCTGTCTATTAATCTCTCCGTTTGTCTCTGTCTCTGTCAATTTATCTGTCTGTCTGTGTCTCTATCTGTTTCTCTGTCTATCTGTCTGTCTGACTCTGTGTGTGTGTCTCTCTCTCTCTCTCTCTCTCTCTCTCTCTCTCTCTCTCTCTATATATATATATATATATATATATATATATATATATATATATATATATATATACATCCCATTCTGTCAGAACTTTTTTGTTCACGAATAATCACTTTCTGTCCGATTTTTAATGTATTTTATCAAAAATTTGCTACACACACACAAACACAGACACATACGCACACATGCACGCACACATACACACACACATAAACACACACACAAATATCCTTATTTTGTACTTTCATTCCTTGCCACTGACAATCCCTTCCCAATTTCAAATGCATTCACTTTACACTTATCATAGCCCTATTCTGTCAATAATGCTTGTAATAATTCCTGGCAACTGAAAATCTCTTCTGACTGATTTTCCGAAACTTGCTAAAGCGAATTTTTGATGAAAAAAAAAAGCGAAAATTCGAAGCTCAATCATCAAATTCAATCATCAAAGTTAGCGACACGTAAGACAGAAGAATGCAAGCACCTAAGGGAAACCAAAAATCATATCAGCTGATCCATAGTGCGAAAAAAACCCCAACCAACATGACAAAGTTAGTGTTAGCATAACTCAAGGACGGCTAGTGCTATGGTCACCATTTTTTGTGGTTACCAATAGGACCTTGCAAAATAGTCTTTGAAAATTAAAAAAAAAGAATTGATGATATGGAGTCTGATTTTGCATTGTCCCTGTTAATAATGATGCTATTTCCATGCATATCATCATCAGGTTTTTAGTGCGTTTAGAAAACGATTCCGCACCGAAAGATTATATTGATGAGAGATAAAATTTACGATGCTAATTTATGCTCAATTGGTCATTCATTTTCTGTCCGGCAGCGTTAATATTTACCCCCCACCAAATTCTATCTTATTATGATTCACTATCTGTCCTTCCATATATATTAGCATACAGGAACCACTCAAAATATCCCCAAAACATTTTCTGGATAAAGTATGGAACCTTGGAAAACGTTTCACTATATTTAGATATGTATAGAATATATGTGAAGAATATCATGAAAAGATAGATATCCGTCACTAGGCAATTTCGAACTTTGGAATTTCAATGGTGTTTGTCTCTCTAAACCTAAACTGATTTAATCCTAGTATTTTCGAGGTGTAATCGAGCAAATACGTTTCCATTGAAGATTTATTAAAAATCAAGCATCTTAAAATATTAGAATAACCAAATTTTATCATTTCAATAGAGCACATTGGCCGTAAATTGAAAGATATGTTCGGAATATCCATCAGTATTTGGTTGGACTTCTCTTGGTGTCAATGACCGCCTGAATACGTTCATGGAGGTTGAAGAAACCAACCTGTGGCACTGTGCAATCGTAATGAATGCCAATGAAGACTCGATAGCAACCTTGAACTCTGCCCAATATCTGGAATGCAAGCTGATCATCTTCGCCTTATCTATGCCCCATAAATTTTGAATGGGGCTCAAGTCCAGTAAGTTATCAGGCCAAGAAAACACATTGATGAGATGATCAGTAAACCAAGCAGTAGTTGATTTCAGGTTATGTGAAGGAGCCAAATCTTGCTGGAATGTTGATTCTGCATCAACAAATAGCTCTCTTTCTGTTGGTTTTGTGATAGACTGCTGCATTTGACAAAATACAGTAGTACCATACCATCACTGACAGCAGGAACTGGATTCTCAAACTGGGATGTGTGCCTCTCTAGCCTACCGAATTCTGCAACCTTGGTTCCCAAACAAGATACACGATTCGCTCTCATCAGAATATAGCACGTTCGACTACTGGGCAGCTCTCCACTTCTGCCTCTTATTGATCCATGACAGCCTGTTGCGTCGCAGACTATCTTTGAGAAGAGGCTTAGTCCTTGGAACTCGACTGATGTATCTCATCTCCAGAAGCCACCTTGATACACTCACTCATACCTCTGTCCCCCTTTTTTTAATGGATCTGATCCAAATTGTCAAACCAGCTCTTCTCGACAGTTCTCCAGAGGCTGTGTTTGCTCTCCTTTCTGATGTACCTCTTCCAGGCAAATCTTGCTCGTGTTGCTCCTGGATACTTTTTAAAAAATCTTCCCCTCGCCATGAAGAGTTTCAGTGATGGTCTTTCGGATAACTGTTTTATCAGAAGTTTATTTTTCCAATGATTGCAGAAATAGATTCCCTTCTAGAATAAAGTCAATAAATCCGTTGATTGGCGCAATGGTACGTTTTGGTTCTTTAGATAATATCTTTAGGTGCTCCATTTTTGATAATCCTATCATGGAAACCACTGTTGCTAGATTACACCAACTAAGTACCAGGGATAAATCAGTTCAGTTAATAAAACTAATACGATTGAAATTTAGAAATTCAGAATTACCTGAAGACAGATATCCTTTATAGTTTATGATATTTTATTAAAAAAAAAACAACATTTTGTCGGTCTTGTATCTGGAATAGTCACATATTCCCTACCAGGTCGTTGTTCGTGCACAGATAATAGCTGGGATTCCGAATGTTCAGAAGGTGGTAATATCCGTCCTCTTAACCGGGAAAAATGCGACCGGGAAATGTCGATTGGCAAATTGTTTGACCAGGAAAATGAACAATGGGATATTTATGGTCAACTGCAAATTTTTGATTTTGTGCGATCGACGGAAAGTGAATGTCCAGATCAGCACTCAAGTTACACAGTAAATAGAATCTCCTACCAGAGAAAATTATGTTTCGGGAAGTTAATTTCTCAGTTAAATGAAGTGAAATAACAGGGATACTTCGGAGCTGTGGTTTCGTGTGATGAACAGAAATTGAAAGCCCAATTGAACAGTGTGGTGATATTGCTAATAACCCCCAACGCTACCCTGAAAATCTGCGGTTTTGAAAAACTATTTATCAATTAAGTGAAGGGAACTACAATAATTCCGAAACCGTCGTTTCGTATGATGGACTGAACGAAAGGGTCCAGTCTAGCAGTATCGCTACATCATAAATAGAACTCACTCTTCCAGTATCATGAAAGAAAAAACTAACCACAATACTTCAAAGACGTAGTTTTGCAGAATAGTTAAAGCGTAAATGGAACTTGTATTAGGGAAAAATGTGTTCAGGGCAGAAGATTTCTCAATGAAGTCAAAATGAGTACCCAGAAGACTTCAGAGCGATAGTTTCGTACAATGAACGGAAAGAGAGGGTATAGTACCACTTGAAATAGAACATCCGACTCCTTCCTCCCGAATTCTATGATTTGGGAGAATGATTAACACGTAAAAAAACTTATAAAAATGGTGTCGTGCAAAAAAAAAAGATTAATGAAAAATAATCATTCAGAATATGAAGTCATACAAAAACATTCGAGAAATATTTACATCAGAATATCAAAGAGTAAGTAATAATAATAAATATCTTAATATGACATAATTATGACATTACAGGGGCCTCATCACGTTCTCAGTCAGCGGACAAAGAGTAGGGGTCAAATCCAGCATTATAGTTATATAGTAAATAGTCCTTCTGGCTACGATGTACCGTTTTGGCTGCTTAGAGGATTCAAACAAATAAACAGAAACAGAAACAATTTTATATGATATGACCTGCCTCATGGCTGAGATAGTTGCGTATTTGACACCGGTTCAGTGATGGGTATTTGCGCCCAGGTTGGAAACATTAAATACGAGGGCTGGTTTTAGGCATGCAGTTTCATCCCTTATGTGGAAGATTATTTGACAGAATGCTCTCACTCGAATATCCTCTGATCTTGCCTTGTGCCCTTCTTCATTCAGCATAAAAAATATCTATCGATCTATCTATCTATGCGTGTGCACATTTATATGTCAATGTGTGATCACGCACGTGTGTGGGGGGTATGTGTGTATTTGCGCTCTATTCTTTAGCCGGCGACACAAACTAGGACATTGGCTTATTAGATTACAACGATAGCCTAAAAACTCATATATATATATATATATATATATATATATATATATATATGATCTTGTAAAAGTTGATAATGAGATTAACCGTATTTTGCTACCGTCTGGGCAGGTAAGGTAGATATCGAAGATTGGTGAGTCTAACTCTCCCCACGCCCAATCTTTCCCACATCATCCATCGTGACATGCCACCGGCGAGACATTCCGTCCAGAAATCTGACCGCAAGACAGAGCTAAGAGAGAACTGGGTTCGCCCCTCTTCAAAGGTCATTACTCCAAAATAGATATAAGCAGCATGTGCCAGAATTTGACCGATTCTGTTGTCCATGCTGATAACCTTTAGCGCCAGCACACAGCTCATCGTTGTATGCATAATACATACATACATACATACATACATACTGTGTAAAATGGCAGTGATTCTTCGTTAACACAACTTTGGTTGAAGGCCACAGACAAAGAATGCTTTTAAACATTTCATTTAACCTTTCCTGTTGAAGGACGAGTGAACTTAGATCAGAGGTTAGGGTAAGTAAGAATCGTTCAGCTATTTGTTCAGCCATTATTAAAAAAATCTGGGACTTCATTTCCAACCATTTAGGTATATCTATATATATCCTTTGTTTCGGTGTGGAAATACTTGATAGCACTTGAAAATATCCCACTAGCGTTGAAGCAACGGGTCAGATGTAGTGTGATGCCTATATATATTCGTTGAGTATATTTTCTTTTTAACCTAAACAGGCCATTTTAGTTACACGTGTTAGTAGAATCCGTTACCGCTTCAATGTCATTAGCATACTTGGTCACGGAGTTAAGCGTAAGAAAATCGAAGCAAATATTTGTGAATACAAAATTTGACTTTTTTCAAACTGTTCACTTTGACCTCACCATTGAATATCTGGAGACCAAATTTCGTCATTTTATTTAACCACGGAATGTGACAAGTTCAGCAGTTATCCATTGTAAGATGAAAACCCGTTGTCCAATGCAAGATAATCCATTGTGAGATGAAAGACCTGACTCACAGAGGTATTTGAATTGGTATCAATCACAAAAGAACGGAAATTTGATTGGGATAACCGTAAAAGTACGGAAATATCCGTCATTTGCAATAATGTATTTATAAAAAAGGAGCTAAAAAAAAATCATCATTTCTTTTTTTTCCCTAATTTCCTATATATGAAATTTTTCATCTCGATGGTTGAGTGTCTATGTTTTGCAAGAGCTCATTGCACCGAGAAGACCTGGAATTTAGGAAGAAAATTTTTCCCTACATTTGCAATGGCGGAAATATCTACAGTGGTTCTATGGAGTTTATGGTTGTTCCATCTTTCAGTGCAGATTATTATTTGTTTTTTTTTTCATGGGTCTGAAGAAGACTCCTGTCATACATTCATCTGTGGAATCTCATAGTTCTATAACCTGACTCTGAAGGCGGAGAGTCTGAAGCAGTGCCAAGATTTTGGAACCAGTTGTTCTATGGCGTTGCTCTATTGCAATAATAAATCTTTTACGCCGCGCCTTTCCAAACTTTGCAGAGGATTGATGAATAATCGTTTGCCATCTTGAGCAATTTCTAGCACACATTCTTCCAATGCAGGTAGGTATAGCTCAAGTGCACACTCTGTCGCATGTCTTTGAATAGGAGGGAAAAGAGATATTTCTCTCCTTAAATTGTCTATCTCGTTTCCACTTATCTAAAGTAAATATCGTACTGCAGCTAAGAGGGAAAAGATTTTCAGCTTTCTATAAGATATTTTGGAAATGAAAAGAGGAATTACATTGTAGTGAACGAAATAAGGGGCTATGGTGGTTACATTTATCAAAAGACGTAGGTAGAGCTCAAGTGCATACCCTGCATATCTGGAGATAAAAGATAAAAGAGTTACTGTTCTCTGCTTTTACATTGGCGTCGGAGCCAGGCTCTGCAAAGAAAGAAATGAGAGGATATGGTGGTTCTATCTACCAGTAGAGGTAGGAACTGCTTCAATGCACAATGTAATGTGTATCTGTGACTAGGAAGTTAACCAAGATATGCCTTTAGGCCTATACGTAGTTCAGTCTAAATTGCTATAGAAAATATACTTATGAAAGGAAGCGGATCAAATTCCATACAAACATTTTAGACAAGATAAGAAATATGCTTTCAGCTTTTTTTTACGAAACATTTGCATTACCACGCTAATATACTTCCATTTACCCCATACTTCTAATTATACCAAAATCGGTTGAGAAATCTGACTTTAGGCATAAATGAGTTAAACGACAAAACTACATTTTTTTTCCTCGAAACTCCTTCTCATCTTATATGAATGGTGATACATCGACATCATTATTGAACAAGGAAACTAAACTTTTGACTTTATAAGTATTCACTAATGATAGTTATATTTGATACAACGTCTCAGTTGTTGAGAAAACCAGTCCGAGTCAAACTCACTCAACTAGCAACACTCCGTTAGAGGTCGCTGATGATCATTGCCTTACTACTCTACTCTAACAAAGATGTAGAAGATTATTGGTCTATGGCAGTCACCCCTTTTCAATGACATAATAAGGGAGATTAATTTTCTTTTGAAAAATGCTGGTAATATTGATAAATGCTATTCTAAGCATTCAGGAAATTTCTTGGAACCAATCGTCACATTCTTATTCCTGGGATGTGATATTCCGATCATGAATCTCCAGATCCTGAATTAATTGATTAATTAATCGGCAAAAAATGTTCACCTTGAGCAAATGATAAAAACACATTAATAGATATTCACTAAACTCAGCTTAGTTCGGCTCAAAGCAACAATAGAAGATTTAATTCACTATGATAGTAATGGCATGTGAAATTAGCTTGTAGATCAATTATGGAGAATATTCATTAAAAAGCTAATCTTGCTTGTGTGCTTTAGTTTGCTTCTCAGATGATATCTTACAGTTGTGTACCTGTGCCAGACTAATCTATGCTGTTGTGGAAACCTACCTTGCTCAATATTTGACTATTGTAAGTACTCCTTTCATTGGCATAATGAAGATATGGTTGGTTCAGCTATCAGAAGTGGTAGGAATTGCTTCAGTGCACACTGTTGTGCATATCCGTAGCTAGGAGGTTAAAACTATCGCCAGGGAATATTCAAATATTTAAAAGGAACCCTTATCTCTGCGACAAACATACTCGGCGGGTGTGTCCTGATTAGGCCTAGCTTTTTCGCTAAAGGCGAGGCACAACTTGTGTAGTAAAGAGTAAAGACAAATTGCCTGTCGGTTCTAACAAAGGCTTCATTGGATCTGCTGACAGAAAAGGGTATACAGCGCTTAATCCGGAGGCTCATTGCTCTGTCTTTCCTACTTAACTTGACTTTGTCGGTACACAACGAATGATGTCCCAACGCTAATACGTAGGGATCAGGCGTAAAAGCTTTCAAATCCCTGCGGCTATTAGCAGACACACTTCAGTCCTTCCCATACTCTTGCTTTTCAAATTAGAGGAATCTATCTATCTCTTTCTATCCCCCCTTTCTCTCCCTCCCCCTTCTCTCTCTCTCTTTCTATCTGTCTGTCTGTCTGTCTGTCTGTTCATATCTCTATATCTCAGTCTGTTCATATCTATCTTCACTATGACAATTTAATTGGATCATTCTGTCTCTTATTTTTGTTTATATTAATGAGCATATATAGTAGTTGTGTGCACATGCATTATATCTGTCTATCTATCTATCTACACACACACACACACACACACACACATATATATATATATATATATATATATATATATATATATATATATATATATATAATCATTGTACCTGCAAAAGTTCCCCTAACAAGACAAGGATTAATTAATTAACTAAATAAGCAACAAGAAGTTGCAAATCGGTACTTTACAATATTAACGATCACTCTTTCCAGTTACAGTGACAAAATAACGTAAATTCATATATATATATATATATATATATATATATATATATATATATATATATATATATATATATATATATATATTAAAATATTCTTGTCATACAACAGGTCTTTAGTATTTGGAATATACTCATACATTTTAGATAATAGGAGGCTTCGTCACTTTTGGTCATCCATATTTAGCCGTCTCCTAAAAGATCGTTGAAGATATATCATAAAAGATATTGAAGCAGGCCTGAAAAGTGATCAAAACTCATTTTACATTTTAAATGCCTTGAGCCAATTCACTTTTATTATATTTCAAGTAGAAAGTGGGGAATTCTTTTTAAAAATCGTTAAGTAATCATTAAATTGATTGACTTTCATCAATGTATAATTGCAGAGTTTAATTAATTTTTTGTCTCAAGAGAAATAATCAGAAGACAAACGGAGACTTGTTTTGAGCAATGCAGAGCTACAGATTCAGGCAATATATACATGGTACAGATCAGGTTTGCAATACAGCATAATATAAGACAATGTCTGATATGTGATGAATTTTTTTCATAGAGTGCTCGATACATTCAACTTTATACTTCGAGAGTTGAATTGTTTTAGAGTAGAGCTGGAAATATAAAAGGAAATAGATTCGCTACACAAACGAGCTCACACCCTTACACAAGTAACTAAAAATCACGAACAAAAACGATCACACTACTGAAAACAATAAAACGAAATAGTAACTCCTCCTTTGTAGCCGATCTGAACACTCGAATATGAACAAAAACATAGAGTGACCATTTTAGCGTTTACGTTTATTGTGTTGATGTGAGACGATCAGACTGAATGTTTTGTAATTTGACAATTGGAAGCTGAAGAGAAATTTAATATCCTTTCATTCCTCAAATCTCAAAGATATAAACAGAATACAGTTTCCCTGAAACCACGGCTTATACATTTTGAAAAAAGTGGTCGGCGACTAACGAAATGCATCAAA
Source organism: Thysanoteuthis rhombus (assembly GCA_963457665.1). NCBI lineage: Eukaryota > Metazoa > Mollusca > Cephalopoda > Oegopsida > Thysanoteuthidae > Thysanoteuthis > Thysanoteuthis major. The sequence continues at coordinate 18,393,410 of OY735209.1, forward strand.
ATCTGCCCACGTGATGATGAAATTTTTCGAGATGTAACACCTGCTTTTTTTTTCTACTAAATTTCTCTTTGCTTTCCAATCATCAGATTACCAACACTGTCGTTTATATATATATATATATATATATATATATATATATATATATATGTCGGTTTGTCCTTATCCATCTATCTCTGTCAGTCTGTTCAAATTTATCTAATTATACAACAGTCTACTTGTGTACAATAATCTGTTTATCTCTATAGGCTATCTAACTATCTACCTATGCATTGTAGCCCAACTCTCCCCGTCAATACACCTAAGTGTTCCTTCTAAATCATCAAGGCGGCGGATAAAAACGTATTTAAGGGTCAGTTTGTGACAATGTTTGTGCAAGTGAAGACAATTATCAAAGGCAAAAATGCCGCTGCTCTTGATCCTCCATTAATCACTACTTTAGATTACATTCGACCTGAGATTGTTTTTTATTTTTACGCTTCTTAAGTTTCACTTTTCTTCCTGACCTTTTTCTCCCCCGGACTTTAGTTCATTTTGAATACCAATATCACCAGTATGGAAGGAAATAGAAACCACTGTTTATCTATGTCTAAATACTATTAGTGATCACACATCACAATATACATACATACATATATATGTATATATATATATATATATATATATATATATATATATATGTGTGTGTGTGCGTGTGTGTGTATACATATTAGTTTGATGCAAAAATGTCCAGCGTTTATGACAAAATCTCTCATCTATATAAATTCTTAGAATCATTTTACAGACATCATTTTTCCATGGCTAGCTCTGAGATTGATTGATCTTCCAGGTAGATTGTATCGTCGTCATCATCATCCTTATCAGCATTTAGCGTTCACCGTCGAATATGCCCCCCATCAAGATGCGTCACGGTGGCAATACTTTCTGGACTTATCTAGTTTGTCACGCCATCTTGTATATTGTCGGATCCTGTATCGCATGCAATCTCTGTCATGATGTCCATTGGTTGTCTGAAAAGAGCCTTTAAGCCTTTCATTCGATAGATTCATCGATGTGATCAACGTTTTTTTACTCGCTGAACAGAGGGGAACTGTTCACATTTGGTGAAACAAGCGATAGTCTTAGAACACACTGCTTATGAAAGAACTCCCCATTCTATCTGCATCATCGTCTGCATCCTGGGGACTGGTATTGTTATGCAGCAAACTCACTTTTCTGTTTCAATGCGTCATTCGAATAAGCCAATTGCTCACTGTTGTCTTACGTAGTAACGGTTAGCCCAGAGACCAGTGACTTCATAAAGTACTCCGTCCGAAAACCGCCTAGGAAGACGAGAAACAAGTTTGGTTTGTCACTCAATAGAAACTGTCATTTAACCAACGTCTTTTGGCAGCATGTCATGTTAGGGGTGATGAATGAATAAGAAATTCTCCTACTTTTTAATGGGCATTGATCATTAGAAAAAAAGCCTGAATTCCCTCTCCCCTCCCCCCAGGTGAAGACAAACTAAGCGATTAATTTACATCAACTTACATTGAACCCCCTTATTAAAAACAAATTTAGGAGGGAGGGTTCGAAAAAACTAATAAAAGTTCTCCCTCGACATCATCATCAGTCTTTTAATGTCTGTCATTAGACATGAACCTTCCCCAGGATCTCACCAAACCTCTCCATCATAAGTGTTGCAGAGCCAATACTTTGTCTAGTTCGTCTCTCCGTCTTGGTATGATCTATCGCTTGTCTGCCATTCTTGATACATAACGAGCCCATTGCCATTAAAGTTTTCTAATGGATTCTACAATGTCTTGGACTCCTGTTTTTTTCCCTGATATACTGTGCTGTCTTGTGGTCTCTTCATATGAGGTTGAGCATTAATAGGATGTTTAGGTTTATTCATACATAAACCTCCATCGAACCCCTACTAAAATCTCAAATTGGGGTAATTTTCGAAACTGGAGGTAATTTTCGAAAGAACAGAAAAAAGT
>OY735209.1:18397891-18432891 GCA_963457665.1 Thysanoteuthis rhombus
AAACGAAAAGAAAACAAACAGCAAAAAAAAAAAGACCCCAAAAAAAACCAAAGAAAAACGAAACAGGAATTGATAAATTAAAGAAAACTGAGAAATGAATTAACGGTTTGAGCAAATAAAAGAGAATAAAACGGTAAAGAAAACCCCAAACAGAACAGGTAAATGAATAATGGGAATAGAAGAGAAGAAACAGACCTAAAATTGGAGAAAAGATGAGATGAACTACCAAAACAAGTGTATTGAAAAGGTGAAATATTGGCCGACGCGTACACACACACATCACTAACTGTTTGCTCTGATTTTATAGCCGGACCGGATTTGTCTGGTGTCGTTCAACGAGTGGCAAACTTCTAAACAAACGCATTTAGGACAGAAGAAAAGGCGGAAGCTTCAAAAGTCACAACAAATACAAACACTTTGGACCGCATTCTCAGTTTGCAGGCACGCACAGGGCAGCCATATTTAAGGGCTTCCCAGACTAGAGGTCGGGACCACTCTAGGAGGTAGGGTTGCATAAAGAATATTGTAGGTCGTAGAATTATTTAAATTTCTTTTTCAAAGAATGATTACGTAACTAGTTGGGGTTTTTTTTGTTCTTTTCTATACAAAATTATACTCCTTGTACTTTTTGTAAAAATGGCCCTATGCTATTCACCAATGTTTTTTAGAATAAATTTTGTTTTGGTTACGTTCTAGTGGACTATTTTGAAAAATTGCTTTTTTCGTAATTGACAGCGTAAAACTTTATTAGGATCAAAAATGACAAATTTTGACAAATTTGGTTAGATTACAGTGAATAGTTAATTATATGATTATAATTGATCATAATTAAGTTATCACAATCTTAAGTGTTTGTATAAGATTAAGTGAGAGATCACAAAAAGATTTTCTCTTGTTAACGGGGGTCTAAGATGAAGAATGCTCTGGCATATTGATAAGAAAGAATATAAAATCATGTAAAAAGGTTCCATTGAAGAATAAATGTGGTCAGAATAAACTCTAATTATGACGTCACTGGCGTTTTCCGCTGTAAATCATCTAATACCGAGTGAAAAAAATCCAAAAACTCTGTTTTCATATTTTCACTGAAAAATATGTAAAATAGAGTGAATACATCCAGAAACATCGAAATTCTTGAGAATCTAGTTGCTAATAATAAGCTGGTCTGAATAAAGCCCCCCAAAAGGTCCCTAAAATGTTCCCCAAAAGCTTTTTCCCAACAAATAAAAAAAGTCTTATAGAAAAGTGTGTTGTGGAATACCGATGCCAATTTTCAACTCTATAGAAAAAACGGTATGACCAGGAACGCTGGAACACAAGCAAACACATGCACATATAATAGTTCAATATATGGAGATTCTGACCCTTTAAAATAGCTCTTTATCGTAATCAGTGGAATAATTGAGTGGTAGTTTGATCTCCACTTATCAGACCTTATATACTAGTCCTATGATTCGACCTTTTTCTCCGAAGAGCGTTCGATCAAAACATATGATTCATTTACACCGTTTTCTTGTGTTTGTATGAATTCATTATACAGATACAAGATCTGTAGTTCGACCTTCTTTCAATCCGACTAAAATTTGATCGGAACATTTTAGTTCTTCCTAAAATGTGTATTTCTATTTATTAATTCTACAGATACAATTCCTGTAGGTCGACCATATTTTACTCCGACCAAAATTTGAAGTATTATTCCTGTGATCCGACCATTTAATTGTGATAACATTTGATCAGAATGTTTCATTCGCTTTAACTATTTGCTGTTGTTTCTTTCAACCAATTCTACGAGACCTGTAATCTGACCTTATTTTAATTCGACCAACCTTTGATCAAAATGCTTCATGTATATTTACTGCTTGTTTGTGTTTCTATTGAAACATTCAAAACGTTTTATCATTTTTACTATTTGCACATCTAATCCAAAAGTATGAATGAAACCAACCCTGGCTCAAGATTGTGTTTATAGACTCTATTTTGTACTCTTAACATGGGTTTTTGCCAAAGAATATCTGTGTTAAACATCAGCAAAGACCAATTTATTTCAATTATGAGGTTCAGTTTGGGCGATTGATCTCCAGTCCCTGGACTTCAATTTCTCTATCCATCTCAGTGATAGGAAAACATATTTATCGATCTAATAGTTAGGAACATCATAACTGTGAAAGTGCTTCGATATTTGAACGCTAAGCATGATAAATAAGTAAGCTATAAACCTGGGAAATTTGAAACAGAAACTCTCAATGGTCGTAAGGCAGATGGGCTGCGCTATTACAGCTTTATGTCAGACTAAACTAAGCAAATATTTACTGCACATTTGTTCTTAGATGCTTTTCATGAAGCGATCATTAACAGGTTGGCAGAAAAGCCTTTGCTATAGCCATGAATAAATATTCAGGACTCCGTTACTGTAGACTTGTACCAGACTAGGCGAAGCTTATATATATATATATATATATATATATATATATATATATATATATATATATATATATATATATATTATTGTGTCATCCACAGACAGCTGTTTCGATGTATTACATCTCTTCAGTTTGGCTATATACTTTCCATTATCCCATCCAGCACCCACAGACCGATATCCTACCTCTGGACTACAGAACTGGACAGTCAGTAAGGCTGAATTTAAGCGATATATTTATTTACACAGAAATCCCTCATCCACCAGAGTGCTTTATTCTTATGGAAGAGCACTGCATGATGACGTGCTCATGACGTTATTAAAGCCATAAACCTTTTGCACAATGTCACAAACATTTAACAGGTGCACCGAGAGGAAAGGCTTAGATGAGTACAAACAGTTTTCACCAAAGTTTTGTGTCAGTTTGACCCTGAACGATCGACGGACGATAATACTATAGAAGTTTTTTGTTGTACAAGCTTGCATGGAATAGTCTAGGAAGGTTAGAACATTAAAATTAATTCTAACAAGCTGATTTTCTCTTCAATGATAGTTAATGGTGTATAGAATAACATACTTAAAGTCCCTTAAAATCCCAGGGGAGCTTCCTGAGATATTCACGAAACCAATTGAGATTTAATAACCACTGTGCACGCCAGAGGAACATAAGGCCCAAATATTGAAAGTGATTTAACAAGCTACTTTTTTTTTCGCAGGAGAAGTTGCGATATGATACCAGAAACACTGTACTAAAGATTCTCTGGAATCGCTATTGAGCTTCTCAAGAAATCCAAGATGGCTTCCAAGATGGCTGCCGTGTTTAGACGGAATATTGAAATAGATATAAAATTATAAACAGGTCAATTATGAATATTTCAGAGGTTGGAGAATCAATAAGATCCCTACTCTGGGGTATTATTTTTGCATCATAGGGTCACAAATTCAAAGCAGCTCTCAAGATGGCTGCCATTTCTGAGCAATTAAGCGGAGAAAGCCATAGCTTTGCAACCAGAAGAGATAGAAAGCTTAGTAGTTGGTCAATCGATTTAAGTCCATTACATCACATGAAATAAAAGATGGCCACCTCATTCGGAAAAAATTGAAATATTCATAAAATTACTGTAATTTCAACCCATTATGTTGGGGTCATATTTGTGATTAGTCTCCATAACCAAGCACAGCTCCCAAAATTGCCGCCAGGAGTAACAATACGTTTTTCTTTTGATAGAATTTCACTCAGAAAAAGTCGACGGAATGATTTTGGTATACACAAACGGTCGAGAAAATACGCAATTTCATAAAATGCATCAGATAGGGGTTATGAGGCATCCCGTGGTGGAAACCTGGGAGAAGCAATTAATTTTCATCATCTTCATCAGTAAAAATGGAGTGAATATTCTAATACTTCTAGCTGACCATTACAATGACTACACATCGACAGTCAATTCAATCCAGCATTTTGGTAACCACAGGGTATAAGATCACCTGTTTTTCTTTGAATAAGACCCTACAATTTGAACACTGGCAAATCGAGTAGCCTTCCAAAACGAAGACATGTCGAGACAGACGGTGAATAAGATCTGACTGCGAAACTTGGTTTTCAAATGCTATGTGATTGCCAAATGTTGATTTAAATCTAGGAAGAAGCTTCGTTTGTGAGTAAACTACACTTTTTTTAAAAAGTCAGTACATGCATTTTTACAAAAAAGAACTGTTGACAATAATTAAGTGGACACACGGACATAGTCATTATTGAGCTACTTTGCTTTCAAAAGAAAAAAAACTCTTTATCCTCAATTTTTGGAATCTTGTGTATTGAAATTATCATGAAAATTAATTTATCTTATGAAATTCAAGTGCTGTATTTCATAATGTTGCTTGATTTTATACCTGTTTTTTTTTCAGTTTCTCGCGGTTAAGATTTCGACAACGACGATGACTAACAAAGTATTGAATCTGATGGAAATAAAAACACAAGTTGGAGAACTTATCTTAAGGTCCTTCGTATTCTCACAGTCAAATCAAGAGGGTTCAGCTTTCTGACGGCGAACGATCCAAACTATCGCTTCCGGTTGTCAGAACAGTGTGTGTAAGTTTGCTGACCCAGTATTACGATTATTTTGTTGGTAGATTTCTTTCCTTTTTTCCCAGGATCTAAATATCACGCTTTTTTCTGACTCCGCTCCGGTTTGCAAAATAGACTTAGGGGTAACAAGCATCTAAAGTGGCACCATTCACTTCATTTAGCACAATACCTGAGAGAGAGGGATGGCTTCATGCCTTTCCCAAGTGCATCGTGAGCTCAATTTGTTTCAGCTTGAGTTTGAGCCGCTCGTCGAGTCTTTTTCACCATGCCGATAACCGCTTGGCTATCCTGCACCTCCAGTTCATCAGTAGAGTAAGAGCTAATTGATGAAAAGCGAGGGCTTATCCCTTCCACTCTCACCATCGGCTCCACAATCCACTGCCCTCCGTGTCAGCAGAAACTCCAGAGGTGTCGATCTAACACACAACCGCCCCCGCCTCTCATGGCTCCTCTCCCTACAGACGAGACATCATCCGGCTAAAAAGACAAAGAGATCCTGTTAGGGCCGAATAATGGTAACGGTGGCGGCTTGGGACCAAACGACAGATGAGATCATAATTTCGTTGTCATCTATTTTTCTTGTTTCATGCTTCTCTTGGTGACAGGAGAAATGATTATCGCTCGGTTGGGAAAAAACGGCTCCGTAGAATGCGTATGCTAATGAAGGGTGGGGGAAGCGATTGGATGAAGAAAAAATCGAAGTTCAAAGAGAGAGAGAGAGAGAGAGAGAGGGGGGGGAGGGTGAGAGAGAGGTGAAGGAGAGGGTTGAGAAGAAAAAGAAGTTATCTCATTTCAAACGCCGAAAAATAAGACGAGTATGAAAAGGGGAATGGGGAGGGGAGAAAGTACATTTTTCCTTACAATCCGAAAGTACAACGTCTGAATAAAAAAAAATTTGTAAGGTGAAATAATGTAAATTGGAGAAGCAATTACCATAAATTTATACGGGGACAAATTTTGAGCGTTTCCAAAAGAAAAAACAAACCCAAATCGTGAAGATGTTTTCTCAGGCTGGGTTATCGGGAGCTAGATAGGATGGAAGTAGAGGAGACAGGGACCTAGGAGAGGGTGGAAGAGGGTGCATGCTGCATCAATAACCAATGCTGAACGTTATTTTTGCTTTTCGTCTTTTCCTTCAAAGTTAATTTCCGAAAAGTTTGGGAGACCTGAGAAAAAAAAAAAAAAAAAGGAAATGAAACTTTGTCCACGTCTTCCTTGTTGGAAAAAAAATAGCGAAATATGTTTCTTCAATTTTTAAGCTGCTCGAACTGGCTGGCTATGGATGAATCACGACTTCAGGTCAGACCAGTGGAGCTAGAGGGCTAGCCAGTAATGATTATAATGATGATACTGGTTATGCTGATGATATAGATGATGTGCATGATGATGGCAGTTGTGATGATGATGATGGTGTAAAAAGATGAAATGACCCAAATGAAATTTTCAACAAAGGTTAACGCTACCACAAATACAAAATACAATGATCGTATCCACACCAAAACTCCCTTCACCGTGTAGATGGAGCAGGTCAAAGACATCTGAGGTATCACTCATTTCACCTTGCACTCTAACTGGAAAAGGGAATGGAATTATGCCTTTCTTAAGTGTAGTGTGAGCTCAAACTATTTCAGCTTGAGTTTGAGCGGCTCGCCGAGTCTATTCTCTGTGCCAATAACCACTCGGTATACCGGCACCCTATGTTTGACGGTAGAGTAAGATCTAATTGATGAGAAGTGGGGGTTTTTCCTTCCCTCTCTCATCATCAGCTTCCCAATCTACTGTTAAAATACATGTTTGGGCTCCGATGCTGGTGTCCACACCAGAACTACCATCACCGTAATGATGGGTCAGGTCAAAGACATCTGAAGCGTAACGTCAACCTTTCTGTACATGCCTACCAGATACAGACCTGTCTAGCTACGGCTCTTGCAAATATAAGACAGGTTAGGCATCACAAATACAAAAGAAGCTACTTTAAACTGCACAGCCCCCTGTTGATATTAAAGGGATGTTGAATACACTTGTTGCGGTAGATTCAAGGTTTGCGTTATCATTGTTATCACTTTTTTGAATTACGAATTGTGTCATGACTACATTCTTGAAAAATGGCGGCAGTTTTCAATTTACATTGAATCACGTGTATTAACCAAATGGAAATTTCCCCAAACTATGTTTGGCAAATAAATTCGACTAATTACGTTCTCAATGTCATATCATATCCATTGCTGATAAGAAAATTGACCTGAAAACAGTTTTTGTTGGCAGGTATTTTGAGAAAATGGCTGCCTTGGGTGACGTATTGAAAAATCCTGATGGCTCAATATTCAATTCTTTTTTTTGAAACGCCCTTCGCTATAAGTGTACCAAATTATCTGCTTTCATTAAACAGTCTGCAATTGTTATGGTATCTGTTCTGCTATAGTGGTGTGGCTGTATTGTCCCAATTCTCCCTCAGATTATTGTTGTTGCTGCTGTTGTTGATGATGTTATGGAACACACGAAGGAAACATAAGATGAGAAGAAGAATACTGAAGAAAAGAAGAAGAAAAAGAAGGCGGAGAGGAATTGCGGCTTCCACCTTTCTTTCCTTCTTTTTCATTTCTCATGTATTTGTGTTGTTGTCATTATTGTTTCAAAAACGGCAGCAACCACAAAAGCAACAATACAACGAAAGTAATAAGAAATATCATTCATTTATCTAAATCTATTTATTCATTTATATTTTATAACAGTCTTCCTCCACCATCCCACTCATTTTATGTATGTGCGTATACGTGAGTGCGTGTGTGTAGACTTCGTGGTCTTACGAAGCAGTTTATCCCAGGACGTTAAACGTGTGTGCCCGATGGAATTTCAGACCTGAGTTGTAGTAAAGTGCTCCTTCTTACCAGATTGGTTGATTTGGGAGGAAAAAAACCTACCTCCACCAAGCCCACCACACCACCTCCCCGAGAGACGGAGAGATAACATCATGACCCGGGGGTTTGTTTTGTTTTTAACTTTCCAATTGTAGACAAAGGGTAGCGTGGAAGGGATGACGCGAACGAGAAAGAGAGAGCGAAAGAAAGAGAAAGAGAGAGAGAGAGGGAGAAATGAAAAGGGGAGAAAGGGTAGGAGGTAGAGAGGGGGGGGTAGAAGATTATTGAAAAAGTCATGTTTAAGATGCCCTCACGTAAAGACGCCTTATTAGCATGTTCTACTGTAGATTAGGCCGACGTCTCGTGGTATGGTCCCAGCCCGTAGCTTATCGTGAACCAGTTGAGGGAAATGCAAAGGAAAATGATTTCCATGGCACAGTTTTGTCTCAAGAAGGGTTTATGAGATCTCAATATGAATTCCTGCCCAAACCCAACATCGTTACGAAGATGCAGAGTTTACACTCCATTTCCTATCATCAGTTTCTGTTTTCATTTGAATCTTATCATTCTTCCGGACTTGACTCTCTCCTGGGTCATTTTCGATAAGACGAGAAGTGAAAAACGAAAGACATTTGGAAAGAGGGACGAGGACACTTGAAAGGAGAAACGAGGACATTTTTTAAAAATGAAATGATATTCCTATCAGTAGGATCCTGAGATAATATCTATGAGAACAAACTATATTAAGACTAAGAGAAACAAGAGACATCAGATGAATAGTATACATTGATTGCATAGGAAAGATGATTCACTTGGAATCGTGCAAACGACTGTTTTGTTTTGTTTGTTTTTTGTTTTTCGACAAATCAATGGTATGTGTATAAACCAAAACTTAGTTAGAGAACAAAAAACTAAAATTCTGTGGTACTTTGAAGCAGATCCTCCAACCTACACAAGAAAACTAGATTTAGTTATTTTGAACAGAGAAAAAAACCCCAAATGGTGAATATGTTTCAGTATTGAACAAACAAAGAGTCGAATTTAGAAGATTACGGGAATCAAGTGCTGATGCCAATTTTCAAGTCTGAACTAGGAGCGTTGGAACATAAACAAACACGCTGGTGTATAAAAAATAGATAGACCCTTTACCATCTTTGATGGCTATGGTGGTTCAACTCATCGATGTTTTGTTTAATGGAACCTGAATCAAATAGTTCAAAGTATAGAATAAAATTCCAACTAAATACGTTACGTAGAATATAATCGTACTTGTATTACATTGAAACCGTGGTACTAAACCTTTCCTTACCAAAGATACCTTACATCGAAATGAATTCCCCCACCCTGCAGAGGCATTCAGTACGCATATATTTTTGTTACAGGAAAAAAAGTTGCCAAACATGAAATATTTCACGCACACCGACAACTAAAAATCATATTGAACATTGATCTCAACCTTGTCAGACAATGAGAATCGTGGAATGAAATGATGCCAGCTGTGCTTATCATAATTGGCATGCTTGGAGCAGTTCTGAAAAGCCTTGTGAAGGGATTGTGAGATATAGCAACCAGAAAAAGAATTGAAACAATGTAGATGACAGCTATTGTGTCACTGGGTCTCTGGAGAAAGCCACCGGACAAAACTTGTGTGGAAATTCACTGAGTACAGCGATAAGCATGATGATGATGATGATGATGATGATTGATCATCATCATCATCATCATCCATTTCAAGTCGCTCGATGAACAAAGGCCTTTCCAGACCCCTCCCGTGATGATTGTCTGATCATGTTGATTTGGTGGGTGGGCCAATCGAGTGTATCCGTGGCCGCTCTTTTCTAGTCAGCTGGTTTCAATTACAGAGTTGTCTCTCTACAAGACTAGTCATCACCCAAAGCCGAAGAGGCAAGCCTGTCTTACTACTTTACCCATAGCTTGGGTGAGAAGAGATGGATTCATGAGTTTCCCAGGCGCAATCGTGTGACGTGAACATAAACAACCTTCACCAGATTTTGAACCCGGCTCGCCGATTCCATCGTCCGTGTCTCTTTGCTTGACGATAGCAAAAAGAAAGTTAGTGACCGCTAGAAGTGGATATCCAGAACTGTCAGCATAGGTTCCTTCAGTTTTTAGTTCGTTGTGGCTGACTGGCAATGTATATATGTATCACGTGTATTGATTACACCAATGGAGCTAGAGGGCTGAACATTTAAATATTTATTCCTTATTATATTTTTTTTTCTAAATCCCCCCAAAACAGGACATTCAGGGGGTTCAATTTACAATGTAAGTTTAAGCTAAATTGGTCCTTTGGTTTGTGTCCAGTAGTATTCACGCTAATTCTTTTATTTGGACATTTTTACTGATCACTGTCGAGCTAAAGACTGGGAAAGTTCTTATTTGTTCACCCCCACCATGGTGTGCTGCGGAGAGACATTGGTCGCATCACGTCGGAGCAATTAACCACCAAATGGAGAGAGGTTTTGACAAAAGTTAATAGACACCTCTATTTTCAAATAAGTGCCTTCATTTAACCATTTAGATAAACCGTGAACCTTTTACAATCTATACCAGCTGAAATACTTACCCTACTGGCGTTTATCTAGAGCTATATGGAGCCTTTGGTCCTAAAATCTTGTTAATTAATAATTTTATGTTTTACAGTCATGGTCTCCGTATATATGGTGATAATCGTCCTATTAAGGCAAATAGTAGTTAAAATTTATATAAAAGGTTGTGGTCAAGAAATTGGTTTAGTTTACATACATAGAGCTTTTCGTAGAAAAACCTTTTATATTTACCTTTTATGCAATATTCAATGAATAATAGAAACGAACCCTATTGAAATAAATGCAGTTAATCTAAAGAAATGAATGATAATTTCGACTTGCTTAGTTTTAGTTATGTAAACAAAATCTTATAATATGATAACGATTGTCGATTTGAAATTACTTCAAAATTTTATACTTCTTGTCAAGCTCTTAAAATTGCACTTATGTGCTTTCAAAATCACGATATTCTTTTGGAATTACTGCCCGTAGCTATCAAGAGTGAAATAACTAAAGCCAAAAACAGTTTAAGGGGAGGTAGAACTCATTTGTCAGGGGGAAACGTCTCGACAAAAGGTTGGGCAATTTTTTCATTGCATCTAGGATAAGATGATATTGGGAGTCTGATTCTATTTATCTGTTTATGAACTTCAAGTAATCAAAATGGCACATTGTATCTGGTTATATTGAATCAAAGTACGTCTAAAAGGCGCTAAATTGAAGAGGGCACCCACCCTGCCAAAAAAAACCCTGGATCTGTGAGCGCTATATTCGTTCTCACCCTATCTTTATTAGATTGACCAATTTTTTGAAAAAGAGATAACTATTGAATTGTAATAATACAGTAGTTTCTCTTATTTATCTATTTGCAAAAACTCCAGATTCATTTAACTGCTAACGTTTAATTCCGACACTTGATTTCGAAAATATGTTTTATTGATGTTTTTTATTCAACAAATTCTTCATCATAAATACAAGAAAAATTAGATGAAAATGTTTTTGATAGGAAGTTCTCAAAGTTTGTTTAAAATAGATATAAAAATTAATCATCTTTCAGTGCCCGAAAGAATAAATACTTCAGATTCCAATATTCGTCCACTAAATTAGGTTTTTAAATGGTCACTTTTCGAAAGTTAGCGTCTTCTTGAGTCTAGGCGTTTGAATTTATTTAGTCTTCCAGTGTCCTGACAGCTTTTAATGATGAAACAAAACGTATCTTTGTCGCCAAAAGTCGAAATTTAAAACATCGGATCTTTGAATAAACTCAATATAAAATTCTATCGTTCATCGCCTGAATGTCTTAAATCGAATGCAGCATGGAATCTTGGAGAGATCTGATTATCCTCTTGAAGAATACTTAGAATAAACATTAACTGAACATCATAAATTATCGTTTTTCTGATACATTTGAATCAAATTGATACAGTTAGTTTATGGATATATTTTCAAATACGATATAAGTTTGAACAACACCGTTCACATCAATATTGTTTCTTTTTCTTTTCAAGCGATAAAAAGTTTTAAATAATACCTTCAGGCATGGTTTGATCGTATTTCGATTGTACCTTAAGGTCGTTTTCAAAAGAAAACCATGACTTTTAAAACAAGAATATATTAGAGTTCAATCTATTTTTCGATATAATTTTCTGTAATGATGATTTAATTACATCTGAATATTGGTAATGCATGATTTTCAGTTAATATTTATTTTTGATAAACTATTTATTTCAGTTGTCCTTTTTTTCCAATGCTACCGTTTTTACCTTTATGACCTAAATTTACACACACACACATACACACACATGTATGTATGTATATATAATTTGAAATAAGATTGACATTGATGATATTATCAGAAATTTTGCAATCAAAAAATTTCCATTTATTATTATCAAATTTAATATATTTTGTTTGATGTATTGTATGTGAGTAATTTTGTTAAGTGTTGATTCATCGTTTTCTAATGTTTAAATGAAATATGATTCTTTTTTTTTGTATCTGTTTTGGCATTTTTCCTCGTGTTTTTTTTCTAAGTGGACTTTTTCTTTGAGAGCTTTTTCCATGAGGGATTTCCTGTGAGTTTTCTTCATGCAACTATCTGTCTGTCTGTCTGTCTGTCTGTCTGTCTGTTTCTCTCTCTCTCTCTCTCTCTATATATATATATACTGGGAAAGAGAGTGGTGATGAACAAAATCATATACATACACACACACACACACACACGCACACACACACACGCACACACACACACATACATATATATATATATATATATACATATATATATATATATATATATATATATATATACATAAATATATATATCAATAAAAGTACTTTATCTGAAATCATTCTTAGTAGAAAAAAGTAGTGCAGTTAAAACTGGGTGCTATCTCCCTGATATATATATATATATATATATATATATATATATATGCGTGTGTGTGTGTGTGTGTGTGTGTGTCTATGTGTATCATTCATGGATATATATATATATATATATCGTTTTGGTGAACTTCTAAATGGTGACCCCTAAAGGAGGAATATTTGTGTATAAGGGTAATGTGACCCGAGTATAAACACGGGATAGGTGACTATGACATCTGTTGACCTGTTGAGGGCGATTCAGGTTGGAGTCAATTTTAGATTAAATGTTAAATCTCGCAGAGACGCCTGCATCCCAAAGACTGCTTCATGTGCAAGGTCAAAGAGCAAAGGTTGAACAGACGATAGGTGGTACAAATCTTGAGTGACCTTGAAAGCTCAATTTTGGTAGGTATTTTCAAATCTAATGGAGACAGCAACACCATTCCGCCTGAAAATCTGTGTACAATTGTAAGTTTAAACCTGTGATCTATAAAGGTCGATATAGGATCAGATTGATTTCTCATTTTTAAATCTAAGGTAGACAGCTACTCCCGCAGGCTGCGAATCTGTGAACTAGGATAACTTGTGTAACTGGATGAACTTAGAATAAGTTATGCTGACCATTGGTGACCATTTAAGTTCAATTTTAAGTCAGGTCAGTTGTAGCATTTTCAAATCTAATGAATACGGCTGCACCCTACGGGCTGTAATTCTGCGTACTCAAGTAACTGGACATCCGGATTGATGCAGATGACCTCTGAAATTCAATTTAAGGTCAGGTCAGTTTTGGCATTTTCAAACAAAAGTGCTGGAAAATTGTGTACATGGATAACTATGCCCAGGATGAACATATGATTGGTCAGACTGACCTCTGGTGACCTCTAAAAGTCAATTTAAGGTCAGGTCACATTTGGCACCCCCACAAAAGACTACGGATATTGCTTTCATTTCTGTAACTCAATGATTTATAGACTCCTAAACGGTTTCACAATACAGGATGGACTTTTTTGTATATGGTTAAATTGAAGCTAGGGTGAACCTATGCTTGGTGGCCTTAGCCTCTGATGAAGCTAGTATATATATATATATATATATATATATATATATATATATATATATATATATGTGTGTGTGTGTGTGTGTGTGTGTGTGTGTGTTGGGAAAAAACGCTTTAACAATAATAGTTATACATGTACTTTAATCATACCTTAAAAATATATATCTGTGTGTATGAGTGAGGTTAACTTGATGCCAGCACGAATATATGATAGGTGGCTATGGCCCCTTGTGACCTCTACAGGTCAATTTGAGGTCGGGTCAATTTTTCTCTTTCAAATCCAAAGAAGTTGCCTGAACCATGTAGGCTGCAAATTCGTGTGTAAAAGTAAATTCATCCCAGAATTAGCATCTCTCTCTTTTTCTCTCTTTCTCTCTTTCTCTCTCTCGACATATATTATATACATATATATATATATTATATACATCAAAGATAACATAATAAAAATCAACAAAAGTTGCCCATATGTGCCCGAAGAGGTCCCCCAGAATAAATATGACAGCTCTTCAATGTTTGTTATTTCTTAAAATGTCGGGACCAAGTTTGAATAGCACGGTAAGAGGATGAATATTCACATATAGAATTACGCATATCTAACAAAAGAAAATGGTTATTACGAATTACATTCTATTTATGCACCTCACAAAAATATACATAAATTGGAATTTTACTTTAAATATAATCTGTGAATATTCATAAACTATGTGAAATTCCTTTTTTTATTTTACTTAAATCTTATAAAAGAACATATGTTCACAGAAACAGAAACAGGGAAAAAAGTTTGCATTACAACAGATTGATTCTATGAAGTAGATTATTCATATAAGCATATGTGAATATAACGGTGGTGCCATAGTGAGAGACCTGTTCTATTTTTTAATACTCCCGAAAAAAGGTTATTGCAACTCCATAAAAAATTTAAATTAAAAAGTAGTTATGGGATAACACGTTGTATGTATGCATGTTTCTAAATCTATAAAACAAATAAATCTATGCTTGCATGTACATATCTTATAGACTCTGAAAAGGGCTGCACTCTAAGGTCTAAAAATTTGTGTAAGGGTGACTGGACCAAGGAATTAACATAGGATAGGTAATGCTGACCTTTGATCTCCCGTTAGGGTCAAAATTATCATGTCCAGTCAAACTACAAAGAAGAGCATCTTTTCATGCAACACCACATAAACTAGCGTAAACATAATTTGTAAGCTTTTGTTTGAAGATTCATTTATTTCTAAGAAGAGCTTTCGAAGCGTCATTAGCTCAATAGTTAGTGACCATGCAAGTCTGTTCCGACGAGAAGAAATTAAATGTATTTTTTAAAAAAATCCTTGTGCTCTCAATCCGTCAATGAAACTGGGAATTTTTCAGTCGTGGGAATTTTATGAAAATGGTTTTAGAGGGATGATCTTTTTTAAAATGGAGCTATAATGCTGTACTGGGCCTTCATTTTCCGTTTGTCGTAGAAAATCTGCTTATGCAGTATTTTTAAAGGAATCTGACCCTAACCTGACAATAAAACATGCTCTTCTTCGACCATATCCGCTACTCTTATCCCAACCCCAAAAGAACAATGAAACATGGACATCATTTAAACGCTCTGGCGTGAAAACGCACCCCGAGAAACAAGCATTGACTTTTGAGAAAAAGACATTTTTCAATGTTTTACGAAGAGCAATGTGGGCGTTTTTCTCAGGGTGCCCTCAGGTTTTCCCTGGAGCACGTAAGACTGACAAAGGGCACGGGTATGCGAGCACGAGCTCCTTTTCTTTAGTTTTATGAAGTCTTCGTAAATTATCACAGACTAGGATAAATAAGTAGATAGAGTTTTGATAGATAGATATAAAGTGTTTCTGATAGATAGATAAAATGTGGTATATTAGATAGATATGAAGCATTTGTGATGGATAGATAGAGACAGGTAGAGATAGACACAGATGTAAAGTATCTTGGATATACAAATGATTACATGCACTCACACATACGCACGCACACACATACGTGCGCGCGCACACGCACACACACACACAAACACACACACACAAACACACACACACACACACACATACACACATATATATATATATATATATATAAGTGTGTGTGTATGCTAAGAAGTAAAAGTATGTTATTTTGGCCCACACTAAGAAATCTTCCTCTCCTTCCTCAGTCTTGGTTTTAATCTTTCAACCAAATCTTTCAAAATTCTAAAAAAGAAATGGAAATGTGAGAGGGACATAGTAGAAATAAATGAGCTAGACAGCAAGAGGAAAAAGAAAGTAATAAACAAAGAAAGAAAGAAAGAAAGAAAGGAAGAAAGAAAGAAATATAGATGGAGAGGAAATGAGATAAATAGAGAATGTAAAACGGAATGATTGAGACGGTGGGGATCTAATTTTTCGCGCGTTCGGAAGACGAGTAGCCTTATCTTTAATTCTGGGCGAGGTTTTCGTAAATAGCGAGAAACCCGAGGCTGTGCTATCAGCTCCGCCTTATTGCTGGCTGTACTTTGAGGAAGAAAGAAAAGACGAGAAAAGATAGATAGATATTGAGGCATCTATACGCAAAGAATATAAATTGATTCATATATATATATATATATAATATGATACCACGTGATGGTCTATAGTTTCTGTTTGTAACATTTGTCACAGGAGGTAGCTATTCAATGCTAATTGTTTCAAAGTAGTATTTCTTATTTATCTATCTATCTATTTACAAATGCCTGGTAAATCCAAGTTCATTTTGGTTGAATATAAACAAGAAAACGAAGAGTTGGATGATGTTTTTGATCTTTTTTTTCCGTGCAAGACCAATAAAAAATCAATTAAATATCGCTGTCATTTTCCCTCAATCGGTGAATTGATATATATATATATATATATATATATAATGTTAAAATTCTCATTCTGTTTATCTTATTGTGCCCTCCAAGTAGCCAAAACGGTGCCTTGTAGCCAGAGGGTCAAGGTACACCCCACTATGTGCTAACTTACGGAATACAAAAATGTATGTCGAATGATTTGCAACAGTTAACGAGTTGTATTTCCTATGTAACTATAATGCTGAACTCGACACTCAGTTTGTGTCCAGCGAGTGGGAATGCCGTAGTCACAAAATTCTCCAATAAAACATCCTTTCTGACCACACTTATTCTTAGAATCAGAAATAATTTGCCCAAAACACAATGCTCCTCTTGTGCGTGTGTTTGAATGTTTGGGAGAGTCCATTAAAGATTTAGCTATACTTCTGAACTTGACCTTCATTTTCCTTTTATCTTACGAATCTACCCCTCCGATGTATTAGGTTACTCTCCTTTTCTCCATTGAAGAAATCTTTTTTTTCCAAAACCGGTTCTTTTATAATGTGTATTTACTGCTGAACTGGGTCATCTCTTTCTGTCCATTGTACAGAACTACGGCTCTGAAGTACTGCAGATACCCTTTTTGCTCCATCCAGAAATCAACCACCAAGCAGACGATTTATTCAGACTATTGAATCTGACCCCAACTTCCCGTCATCATACGAAACTGTGGCTTTGTAGTCTTCCGGATACTTATTTGTTTATTAAGAAGTCATTTCCTCAAAATGTGACATTTTGAAGGCAAGTTAACAGTTCTTCTTGCCATTCAAGTATACTTCCGAATCGGACCATCACTTCCCCCACATCGCACAAGAAACATTGGTTACTTCCATTTACTTCATTGAAGAAATCGTTTTTTATTGTTTTTTTTTTTGTTTTTTTTTTTTCAAACGCGGATTATTGATTTGGGAAGGAGTTGTTCTATTTACGATGTAACTATACTGCTGAAGTGGACTCTCACTTTCCATCCATTGCACAAAACTACGATTTTGGAGTATTACAGTTACTTCCGTAAGCTTCCTGAAGAAATCATAAGAAATCAGAGGAAGTTTTGGTTTTGAATTGAGATACCCGTAAAATGCACTAACCTGATGAATGCAGAGAACGCCGGGTGATTTGCAACTAAATATAATGTTGTGAGGACTGCGTTCGTGTTCACATTGACTTGGCAAATAATTGTCTAGAATATACAGTGGTACACCCAAGGAAGGTAGAGAGGATTTGATTGTTTACAGTAGCTATGGTTTTTACGTGAAAGTTAATTAAAGACGTATCTAATAAAGAATATGCTATAATAGTATTTTGAATGAAAAGCATTCGACGTTCATGCTTGAACAACATGGTGTTAAGTATTCAAAGTTCATTATTCATGTAGTAAAGTGTAGCTGGCCTCGTTGAGACTGAGTTGCAAACATTAAAAAAAATGTATCTCTGGTGACTTCAAGACGACTCTCTTCATATCTATCTATGTAGAGCTGTGAAAAATGTATACCCAGTGTACATATTGATGGCAGTTGCAGTTATAACCCGAAAAATTAAATAAACACTTTCATAATGGAGACTAAATAAAGAAATATTTTATGCTTATGTTCAAGTAAACGCTTCGAGTAATGGAACAACTCAGAAAAAAGAATTGGAGAAACATTTTTATCAATATATTTTTTGGTCAAAGTATTGCATGATTACAATACAGACAATGATGGACGTTTACGATTTATTTCATTTTTATTGTGCAATATTTTCAGCAACGTGGCGCGTCCCAAGTGGGTCATCACTGGTGTGATTGAAGATCGTTCCTCTCATATCGCTAACTTGGCCCTTACAGGAGTGAACACAAGTCACCAGGTTCCTACGTGAATTTCGCTGCTAACACAACTATGACATGACTCTACCTACGAATGTATATATTACTATCTAACTAACTCCCAGACAATAAAACAAACTACCAGTGATAGAGAGTTCATACATATGCACACCAAGCTAATACATTCATGTACAAATGGATTTAAAGGAGAAGTTGGGCGGTTGACAGACACATGCTTAATCGTTTCATTAGATGTAACGGAAGGATTTTTCCACTTTTTAAGGAATCAAAAATGGAGGGCTAAAAAGTGAACTGGAAATCTTCTTGCCTCTTTTAAAGGGTCAAAAGTAAAGGCAGTCTTTTTCCGTGTTTCAGGGGTCAAGGAGTCGAAAGTGATGGGGGAATTTTCCCCTCCTTTAAGAGATCAAAAGAGAACTGGAGACGTTTCCTCCATCTTTCAAGGGATCAAAAGGGAATGATGACCTTTCCCTTCCTGTTATGGGTCAAAAGTGACAGGCAATTTTCCCCTTTTGAGGCAACAAAAATGAAAGTCAAATTTATTCCCCATTAAGGGTTTAAAAAAGGAAGACTGTCCCTTTTATGGGTCAAAAGTGAAGGGAGACTTTGTCCACTCTTTAAGGGTTCAAAGGTGAACTGAATACATTTTTCCCAATCTCAAGGGTCAAAAGTGAAGGGATAATTTTTTTAGCTCTAAGGGAAACTTTTACCCTGTTTAAGGGATCAAAAGTTGAAATTTTTTTCGTTCCTGTAAAGGGTCAAAAGTGACGTGATATTTTCCCCACTTCCAAGTGAAAGGAGACCTTTCCTGCATTTTAATGGATCAAAATGGTTGGGATCCTACTCCCATTCAAAGGATCAAATTTTAGGGGTCCCCTTCATCTACGGGGTCAAATCAGAACAGGAAACCTCTTTTCCTTTAGATGTTGGAAGGGAAGGGATACTTTTTGCACCAATATGGAGTCAACAGTATTGTGAAACGCCCCTTTCAAGTTTTCAAAAGTGAAGGAAGACATTTCTCCCTCTTTTAAGGGGTCAAAAGTAAAGGTAAAGCCTTTTCATTTTCATCAGGTCAGAAGTTAAGGTAAATTTTTTTCATCTTCAAAGTGTCAAAAGTGAAGGAAAACCTTTTCTCCGGAGAGATATTGAAATGATGGGAAAGTCAGAAAGCATTAGTCCTTTTTTTCTTAAATATTTTACTCGGCATAAATGGGTTTTTCACCTAGTTTATACGGAAGAGATGTAACACATCGAAACAGCTGTCTGTGGATGACACAATAATTAACGCTCCTCTATTCAGGGTTGAGCATTCTTCAAGTGAGGTAACTCATCCATTGTAAGCTTATGCAATGCTCTTCCATAGGAATAGAGCACTCTGGTGGATGAGGAGTTTCTGCGTAAAAATGAATATATCGCTTAAATTCAGCCTTACTGACCACCTAGTTCTATAGTCCAGAGGTAGGATATCGGCCACCAGGTCCGATGTGAGGGTTTCAATTCTGTCTATAGCCACACTGAAGAGATGTAATACATCGAAACAGCTGTCTGTGGATGACACAATTATTTGTATATATATATGTATATATTCTGTCTATACCAGAAAAATATCTGAGGAGTTCTCAAGATGGACGGAAGAAACTGAAAGGTTTTCTGGTATGACTTGGCAGAGGTTAGCCTCATGAGTGCAGTAACTTCTGGCTTGTCTAACCGGCAAACCTTCCTTTATCTCGTGTCAGATCTTTTCCTATCAGTATGTCGTGGGCACGAATCGATTAGCCTTTTGTCTTTTTTTTCTTGCTAAGTCTCCAGACCATCTCCATTTTTTTCTGCCTGATTATTTTTATATTTGTACCATTGCTCTTTCCCTGGTCCTTGCGTTCTCAGTTCGTTTTTCTAATCTCAGTGTTTTGCATTCGTAAGTCATAACTGTGTATTATGCATTCATTGTATACTTAACGCCTCACACACATTGGCAATGTGTTTTTCAAAATGCCTCTATTCATACAAAGTGCTTTTCAGCCGGTTGTTATACGTATGGTTTTATCGTTTTTGACACTTTTGTGGTCTTTCTCTAACTGTATCTATTGTCCCAGGTAAGCATATTCGTCAACCTCTTCTACAGCCTCACTCTCTAATCTCATGGACTTCATTGTCAAACATCAATTTTGTCTTTGCTCTGTTCATCTTCAAGCCAACTTTTTTACTTTCCCTATTTAGATCAATCAGCGTGTTTTGTAACTCTTCCAATATTTTTGTCGCTGTAGAAATGTCATCAGTGAATATAAAGTTGTTTGAATAGTCCCCGTCTATGTTTATTCTCTGTTCCCTCCGAGTCAGTCTTTCGAAAGATATTTCCAAAGCTGACTGAAAGTTATTTAGGTAATATTATAACCTCTTGTCTTACTGCTCTTTCTATCTTAATCTTTTTTAAAGATCTTTAATTTGTCTAATTATTGCAGCTCCATTTTCGTGCATGTTCTAAATGACTTCTTGTTCGCACCTTGTTCTCGCATTGATTTGAAAACTACCGTATATTCTACTGAATAAAATGCTTTATGATAATCTACGAAAACCAAACAAAGTGGTTTGTTTTATTTCTTTATATTCTAAATAGTTAATTTATTGTATGTAGATGGTCTATTGTTAAGGAGTACTTCTGAAGCCTGCCTGTTCACGCTTGGGTGTTGGTTATTCTATTCGTGAGTACTTTTGTGAATATTTCATATATGTTAAGTAATAGTGATATACAGCGATAGCGGAAATCTCCTTTCTTGTTGAGCAGGATTAAAATTCATAGACAGAAGATTTGAATTTCTTGTATACACTGTGTGAAAAGCCTTGTTAATCACTTGTGAAAAATCTCGTTTGCGTCTGCTAGGTCTGTCGTCATACTATACTCGCCTTGAGGTTTTACGAGTTTCATATTTTGTAGTGCAAACACTACTTCGTCTTTTGATATACCTGGGATATCACTTGTATCTATTGGTTCATCGGTTTGTAGTAGTTGTTTTTTGGAAGTAAACAAATTTGCATAGCTTTCTTCGATTATTTTTAACAGCCTGTAGATAATTTTGCTATTTCTACCTTTTATTGTAAGCATCTGTTGCTTGTCGGGATGATCTGCAGCTCATGCGTGTTTTAAACTCTTTTCTATTTTCAAAAAAGTCTCGAAGGAGAAATAAGGAGATACAAAATAACTAAAGAGGAAATAACTAAAGAAGAAACCAAGAGAACAGAAATGTTAATGCAAATTTGATTACATGGTGAAATTTACTTTTTGTAAAAAAAGGGGTTTCATATCACCTTGATTACAGGCCACGAACTTACTACGAACATGCACAAGCAGGTGTATACATATTTATTTATCAAGTAGATCTTTGTCCTCGGTTCTACCGGAAGAGGGGCTCAAAATGAGTAAAAATTCCCCTCACTTGTACATTACAGCTTGTACATTCTGTTTCACTTGGGAAAATATTCACTCATTTTTATATATATATATATATATATATATATATATATATATATATATATATATATATATATATATATATATATATATATATATATATATATATATCATTATATACATGCATGTGTTTATATATATATACACACAATTGTATATGAGCTTTTAATCATATATATACATCAATAGATATTCATGTATACATGCGCTTTTGTCATACATATATGTGTGCATGTTATATACAAACACATATATACACACACGCACATACATATATATACATATATATATATATATATATATATACATATATATATATACATATATATATAACGATATATGTGTCATATATATAAGTGTGACACATATGTATACACACACGTATATATGTGTGTGTGCGTGCAATATATACACACACATACATATATGTGTGTGTTACATGTATAACACATATATACACACACACACACAAACACACATATATATATGTATATATACGTATGATCCCTGTGGAATTTCAAATAGGGATACGGATAAAATGGGAAACACAAGCAAAGCGGTGTTTACCCGTCATTTAATCCCATTAACATGTAAGGGTTGTGCCGCTTTCATCGTACGTGGTGGATGCCCCGAACTGATACCACCTCTAGGGCCGAATCGACCAGCCAACCATCGTCTCCATCCGTCTATTCGCCTTCTCGGCTTTTTTCCCTTCTTCATGATTAGAGATTTCTCCAGCGGATGTTTGTGTCAGCATTTCAATAGTTAATGCGGCTCAGCCTGTTTGCCTCTACCAGCACAAGAGAGATGGTCACTGTCAGACATATATATATGTCTGACAGTGTCCATCTCTCTTGTATATATATATATATATATATATATATATATATATATATATATATATATATATATATATATATATATATATATATATATATATATATATCCGTTGCTGTTACCATTGAGCGAAACAGCCGCCGGTATTGCAAAGGCCCAAATAACTGTTTTCACTATAAATACTCATCTAGTTTATTCTTGGTCTATATTTTATCTATTTGTTTCTTTCAAAACGACAATTGTGTCATTAAGAAATGGTCATATAGTCCGACGGAATGATCATACGTTACATTATATTATATTGAAACTCTTATTTCAAATGATCCCCTGTTATTACACTGAGAAAGTGTCACTTGGCATAGACAACATAGACACATATATATATATATATATATATATATATATATATATATATATATATATATATATATATATATATATATATATACTTATTTGAAAGAACAAACTACATTTATGGAATAAATAATATAAGATATGGGGTGGGTTGCCATGTTAATGTAACTGTTTTGTTTTAAAAAAATAGTATTTATTTAAGTAATGTACTTTTCGGTCTGACGGAATGAATTATAAATTGCGTTATATTATACATAAATTTATCTGATATGATTTCAATACATACTGTCTCATTGAAAGAAACGAAAAAGACTGAAAATAAACGAGATGAGAACTTGGATTGACAGCAGTTATTAGGCCTTTGCCTCATCGGTATGCTGTTTAGCGCAATGATAAGGACATCGCTACGGTGAAGCAGCTGCCTATCGATGGCAGGTTCGCATCTTGCAGCTGCCCCATTTTCTTTAATTGTTTTTTCTATTTACGTTGTCAAAATTGAATGAAATATTAGATGTGTAACAACAGGAAACCATTCCAGATAAGATTCTATAAAATAAAACGCAATTTATAATTCATATACATATAATCGATTGAAGATTCGCAACACAAACACGCTTATGTTTCTGCCCTGTTTAGGCTTCTGTCGGCGAATGGTTTGGGTTCATTTGAGATTCTTGTTAGCGACGGATTGCCCACTAATCTAGGTGTTAGGGGTTTTCTTTCATTTTATATCTTTTTGTTTTTTGGTTGGCTATTGCTTGCTATATTTAGTTTTATTTGATTGGGATGCATATGTGTTGGTGGCAATAAATCATGATAAATCAATCCCTTTGTTTGTGTCCAGCCGTATTTGCACTTGACTTTTCAAAACTTTGAACAAAATGCTCGAAAAGTGACTTATTTGTTGATCACCCCTTTCACCAATTACTATTTCAATCACCAAACGCAGCTACTAAAGACTGTTGGTCATGTGATAGTTTTTATTGCGTGACCAACCAGACCTGTATTTTTACATATATTTGCTTGAATATATATATATATATATATATATATATATATATATATATATATATATATATATATATATATATAGTCGTGTATTAAGAAATGGATATATGGGATCCTACAGATTGATTATGAATTGCATTATATTACATAGAAACTAAATTGAGATGATGTTCAGTCATTACACGGATAATGTATCACTCAGCGTAGACATCGTAAATAGAATAAACAATTAAAAAAAACGGGGCTGTTGCAGGAATCGAACCAGTCACCGATAATGTGTCTGCTTAAACGTAGTGATGCAAACGGCCGTCGGTAATGCAAATGTCTTCATGACCGTTTTCACACCAAGATATCCTACAGCAGCCCCATCTTCTTCAATTGTTTATTCTATTTACGTAGTCTAGGACGAGTGATACATCAACCGTGAAATGACGGAAGATCATCCTGTTCCTATATCATAATCATCACCATCAGTCTTTTATCGTCGGTCGTTGGACAGAGAACTTCCCCAGGACTCGTGACACCTCTCTATCGCGAGCGTTGCGGAGCCAATACATTCTGACTTTGTCTAGGCTGTCTCTCCGTCTTGTATTCTGCCGACCTTGGTTGCGCAGCGAATTTATAATCGTATGCAGCTATGTATAATTGTAGGTATATTCTTTATGTGGCTATATATAACTATATACAAACACACACACACACACACACATATATATATATGTATGTGTGTGTGCGTGTGTTTGTGCATTTTAAGGCTCCTTTTTGATGACGTCACGCATAAATCATAGATAAATGGCAACGAACAGGAAATATTTCATCTGCGTGGACCTGAATATTTCTTGGAAGCCCCAAACATCCTGGCGTCTTTATACAGCATAAGACATTTCATTATATATATATATATATATATATATATATATATATATGAATTATAAATTGCGTTATATTATATAGAAACTTATTTGAAATGATTTCCCGTCGTTATACGGTTAATAAATCATTCAATTTAGTCAGCGTAAACAGAATAAACAATAAAAGAAAATGGGGCTGCTGCAGGAGTCGAACCTGCAACCGATTGGTAGCCGCTTATCATTTTGCTAAACAGCCCACTGTGTGCGAGTGTGTGTGTTCATCCCACAAATGATGTCCTAAAACCCAATGCGACGGATTAAACGTGACTTTTGCTATCATAGCATGCCTGAATGTTGATACATTTATCATGAAAAACATACTATCAGGTAATTCCATTAGTTATGTCCAAGATCGATGGATTGAAAGATATTTTCTATACTCGAAAGTTAAGAAATGTTAACAATACGTTCTGGTAGGTGTTTTTACCCTTCTAAACGATTAAGTCATATCTTTGCAGTGTGCGTCATCTATCTTAGTTACAAACTTCATCTTCCTAAAAATGGAGGTATCTACGAGGCAGAAAAAAATCGTGAAATGCTCCATGAGTTAAGGAAAGGAAAACAGAGACGACCCGAAATATTCCGGATTTTCAATAGATAGATACTTTAAACGAGAGAAAACACAGGATATTTCAAAAGGTTTAGAAAAGACGACTTCTCAAACGATAGGTCAACCTTTTGCGTTTAACAAAGACTTGGTTTTGTCGGAACTCGTTATAAATTGTGCTGTCCAAGAATCATCTTTAAAACTGAATTCAACTGTTCATCTGCATCAACCCTGATAAGTGACTAAACGCTGGGAAGAGAGTCCTTCGGGAATTGACCGAGACCAGCCATAAAAAAGAGTGTACGTCTCTGCATTATCGTCAGCGAATACCGTCATTTTTTGACAAATAGCTAATGACGAAAATTGAACACATTACAAAAAAAATAAGTTGCCGCATACAATGGCTGAATTTCAACATCACTTATGAGATAACCCGTAGTTTAGTCTGGCGCTAAATCATAGTGTATGAGGCCTGTTCGAAAAACATCGAGCCATCTCGAATACCACAAGAATCAGTTGCATGTCCTCAATGTAACTTGACAACCAATCAGGAGACAGAACTGTGTACTGTATGTATCTATTGTTTGTACATATATATATATATATATATATATATATATATATATATATATATATATATATATCAATATATAACGCGTATGTGTTTGTAGATAGGTAGATGCGCATAAATAAATGACATCCGCTTCGATATCCACTTTCCTCAATCCAATATGACTGACGGATAATTCAGGCATGAAATCCTGAATCATTTCATCACTGTGGGTGTAGGGCATGTGTATGCTTTCTTATAATAACGTAATGTGATCAAATCATCAAGGTTTGATTTAATGGAATCTTTAAAAAGCTACTCTCAATAACATCTGTGAAAATAGGCAGTGAGTGCCAGTAGTATTTCATAACTAGAAAACCCCCTTACAAAAAATGAGATTGCCCATCACAATAAAACCTGCGATGAAAAAAATCGTTACCATTCTAATTTTCACTTGTTGCGAATTTATAATTTTGATAATGACACAAGAATCTCTCAAAAGCACTCGATCTGAATCAACATTTGGTCAATCCCTACGACAATTTGACTTTAAAATTCGTTCTCTTATGAGAAAACAAGAAAAATTACCGAGAAATTAAATCGACTTTCCTTTCCGGCTGTGTTCATCCAAATTCACACACACACACACACACACACACACACACAATATATATATATATAATGTGTACTTTAGAGAGTGAGACAAACTCGGGAGTGAAGTTTTTGGTGGTAAGGTTTATTAATCCTTATATGTCAATAGTCCATACATGTTTCGGGATTCTTCCCATCATCAGTGGTGTGTGCTGTGTGAGTGTGTATTAAAATGTACCATGTGGAACCAGAGTCCACTGCCAGGGGCTATGCATTGTGGGTAAGTTATATATTATATATATATATATATATATATATATATATATATATGTATATATATATATATATATATATATATATATATAAGAAATAATAATCACAAGGGTATGTAAACATTCTCTACCTTTGCTCTCGTCAGCAACCCGCCGTCTGTAATTTCCTGTGGATCCTGAGAATAACCAGCCCATTTACTTTTGAATTATGTATTCTATAATAATCCAATCAGGTTTGAAGGCTCCAAAAGGCGTAACGGTTCTTAACTACGACTATGTATGTATAGGAACGATCTGTCAGACTTACATCCCCTTTTCTTGAACTACTAAAGGAACCTGTACGATTATTCTACCTTCCCTCTCTTCACATGTTCATCCTATATCATCCTTGCATATTCAAGAAATATATATATATATATATATATATATATATATATATATATATATATATATATATATATATATATATATATATATATATATATATATATACAGTATATGTGTTACAAATCAGGCTGGCAGTATAACATAATATAATACATCAATAATATAAAGCCACTTCTGAAATGTAATGGATGAGACCCAAAGAGGGCTGAAACATGAGCTAGTTTTTGTAGCGAATCCACAATCTACTCTCTCTCTCTCTCCCTCCCTCTCTCTCTCTCTCTCTCTCTCTCTCTCTCTATATATATATATATATATATATATATATATATATATATATATATACATATATATATATATATATATATATATATATATATAATGGCTTGACTCTGCGAATGATGTTTTGTTGTAAAGGTTTTTCATAGCAAAACTCAGAATGGGAACACGAAGGAATCAGGATAAACGGTGAATACTTAGGTAACCTCCATGATCTCCCAATAAGGTTAGACGAACTAAATGAAGCAAGCAAGAAAGTTGGCCTCCACATGATCTTCAACAAAATAAATGTCATGTACAACAAACTTATTGGGGGCAAAAACACAACGATTGGATTCGAAGAAACGAAAGGGAGCAAAAAATCACTCCAGATTGGCAAGACAAGAAAATCCCGCAAGTCCTAAAGTGAAAGGTATGCAACCAATGTATCCTACCGATAGTCACATATCGAGTTGAAACATTAGACCTAACCAAAAGATTGATCTTCAAAATGATGCAACATGTACATGAAAGAATCATGCTCAACCTAAGACAGCTCAGTGTATCAGAGAAAAGACAAGAGTCTGAGACATCATTGGAACAGTTAGAAAACTCAAATAACAAATGGGCTGGACATGTTGCAAGAAAGTCAGCAACCGCTGGACATCACGACTTGCAATGTGGATCCCCAATGATAGGTGCGAGACTGTGGCCGACAAGTAGTAAAATGGCGAGACGAGGTAGATAAATTTAGAAAGTATGGCTCCACGATGCCCATGATAGAGAGGTCTCGTGAATTTGAGGTAAGGTCTATGTACAACGACGGACACTAACAGAGTGATGATGATGATGATGATGATATATGTTACAAAAACGGCACATGGTAGGCAGAATCTTTTTAGCTTCGCATCTTCCGGACACTCTAACTTAATAAAACTAATCTGCGTGATTTTCCCTCATTACATTATATTTTAGTTGAGTGAATTAAACGCAATTTTATGGAAGGGGTCCTATTTAGGATTTAACATTACTGTTTAACTGGACCCCCACTTTCGGTTCATTGTACGGAAGAGCGGCTTCAAACTATTTTGGTTTTTCTCTCTTTCTGCCAATCGTACGCAATTATCAAAAAAAATAAGTGAGTACGTTACAGAAATACTTTTAAGCTATGGCAAGTATTTTTAATTTGCATAGCTATTTTTAAAATGAGTTCCCTCGTAGGAAAAAACGAGCTAATTTGATCGCAATTAGAAGCCCCAACATACGGACGAATTATTAAGGATAGAAAAATATTCAAGATGAATAGAATAACACCTAGCCTAATTGGCCAATCAGTATTCATTGCAAAGTCACGTCATTGCGTGATCTTATGCTCACGTGTGAACGAGACCTGAACGGGTCCCAAGTCAATGACAGACGTAGACATTCTTGAAACAATTCATTTGTACACGTTTCCTCTTTGAGAGTCTAGTGGTGGAGAGCTTAGTTGTGTTTTGGCGTTGGGAAGCAAATCCGTTGGGACCAAAACCTGCCAATTCCTTAAATTTTGTCTGTTTCGTTGGGGCTGTGGATTAGACAGAACCAAGAATCTAACCGAACCCCCACGGGCAAAGTTGGACTGTGGCAGCCATCGCTTTATGTAAATGACGAACCTGGTGCTATATTTCTATTCGACATTATTCTGGGACAAATACGTTGTTGGATTCATTTACAGACCGACATGATAATAGGGTTAAATATATTGTTTGGTATATTCAACCATGAAACACGTACTTTCATTCATCATTCATTCAAAATAGTTAAATTGACCAAGTATACACCGATCTCAGAATGGGTAGCGGGAAAATCTGCACATTTGTTTCTAAGCTCCTGAAATTACTGCAAAATTATATATATATATATATATATATATATATATATATATATATATATGATGATGATGATGATGATGGTAAATTATCTTATTATATTATATAGAAACTTATTTGACATGATATCCCGTCATTGCAAGATTAATGTATCTCCGTGACAGTTTTGTATTAAAAAATGGTTTTATGTGATCCAGCAGAAAACATAACAGTCGTGTTGATAGAAGCGACTACGTCAAAAATAAACGCGATGAAAATTTGGGTTGGAAGCAGTTTTTTTGGTCTTTGCATTACCGGCGGCTGTTTAGCTCTATTGTACGAGCATCACAACTTTGAAGCGGCTACCCTATCGGTAGTAGGGTCAATTTTTGCAGCAGCCCCATTTTCTTCATTGTTTATTCTTTCTACATTGTCTAGGCTGAGTGATACGTTAAGTGTGTAATGATGGGAGATCTTTTCACATGAGTTTCTATATAATATGACGGTATTGATGATCATTCTATCGGATCACATATATCCATTTTTGATATATATATATATATATATATATATATATATATATATGTATATATATATATATATATATATATTTACTACATTCTGCTTTCTGGATTTTGAAAATGTATGTATTACGGTTAATTAGAAGACTAGAAAGTACTGGCGTTATATAAGACTGGTAAATACTGTTTATCACTTCCAGGTTATATAGTTACAAATATTAAGTATATAGAATATGAAATATCATATATATGTGAGAGGAATTACTTTTATTATTATGCAGTGTTCTTATTATCTTTAGTCATAAGAAATACCGCTCAATGTCTTAATGTCTATATCCTTTAATTAGAATTTCCTTTTGTCTCTGAGTTTAGCCACTAATTCGTTATTTTTGTTCAAAAGTAATTTATGGTTGGGAAAATCGATGATGTTAAGCTTTTTCTCAAGACGTTGGTAACATTTCTCTTTGTTGTTGGAAACCGCTGCAGTTGTTCTGAGTTTCCAAAATGGTTTGTTAGTTTTATTGTCTGTAGGTCGTCTATTTTTGAGTAACTGCTTCTGAAGCCTACCTGTTCGCTTGGTTGATTTCCATCTAGAGTGATTATTTGTGGTCAATTTATGAACTGTTTATGCATGTTAGGAATAAGTGTAATAGGGTAGTAGTTGCAGAGTTCATGATGATCTTCTTTATAGAGTAGGATCAATATTTCTCGACAAAAGTTTTCAGGGGTTTTTTTCTCGTATGCTCCAAGGGCATAGCTGTGCTAGTCATTTGTGGAAGACGTCTCCAGAATTTTATAGGAGCTTATGCCATCCTTACCTGGAGCTTTTCTGAGTTTTATTCTTCGTAGTGCGAACACAACTTCGTCTTCTGTTATGTGTAGAATATCACTAGTATCTGTTAGCACATCAGTCCGTAATACTTCTATTTTTGAAAGGTTCAATTTTTTCTGTATCATTCGGTTATTCTTGACATCTGCCTTTTGATGCAAGCAGCTGATGTTTGTCGATATGATCTGCAGATTGAGCAGGCTTTAAACTCTGCTTTTTTCGGATAGCATCTAATATCCTTTTTGTTTTTTTCCTTTTTCTTCTCTCTTCTCCTTAGTTCTGCTCTTTTTGGTTTCGTCCTCTCTAGTCTTTATCTCCATATTTCTCTTCTTATGATTAGTTTTAATGCTGCGTTTAAGTATTTCCCCGTGTTTTAATTAATGCTAGTATTGCCAACCAGCTCCACTGCTTCATTAATTAGTCTATTACTCGTTTCCTTTATGTTACCGTCGCTATTCCACAAGGCCTGAAATCTCTTCTCTGAAGATACTTGAAAACTGGTAATGTTCTTTATCTCTGACTTATTAGGGCATTTCTTCCTCTGAAGATTAATACTATTTTGTTCAGTTTTAAAGTTAGATTTAGTTCTGTACGCTACCATTTTGTGGTCACTCCCTATATCAAGATTTTTTAACACGGGAGCGTCTTTAACATTGTTGATCTTGTCAGCTATTAAGAAGTCAACTGCTCAAGTCTGGTTGCAGCTTTCTTGTTTCTGAAAGAGTGCATTAGTTATCTTTAATCTATATCGCCTAGGGAAATTCACCTCTCCTGTTACCCTGGCCTATTCCATAATTTCCTGCACTAACTTCCTCGACGTTCTCTTCCCTTACCTAAGCATGAAAGTTTTCCGGGATTATTGTGTATTTTGTCTCCTCCCGATCCATTATCTTACGGATGCCATCATAAAACTCTTTGACCTCTTGATCAAGCTTTCGAAGTTGGTGCATAAACCTGGATTACCTTTACTATCCAAGCTATTCTTTCCGATATGCAGTCAAAACTTATAACGTTGCTTTCAATATTATTGACTAAAACCCATCCGCCCGCTATAATAGAATAGATGATTACTTACCTCCAGCTGAGTCTCTAGGTGTTACTGAAGATCATTATGATAGTTATACGATTAGATCTATCTTTGTTAGCTAGTTTAAGAGTGTTATCTCTATCGACTGTGATCGCACTACAAATTTGATCTTTCGCCACGTTGATAGCCACGTGTGATGAAATGTTGTTTAAGTTTATCACTGTACTTATTTAATTCTTCTTTTTCTGAGCATATCCTTCTACGTCTGAGAACTTGTGAGTAAGGGAAGTTTTCTTTTCGGTGTTTCCGATGTGCAGATCTAGAATGGAGATAATCATGGATATCACTTTTCTGATAGCCTCTTCTATTTTCTGCCTGTTTTCCTTCATTCTTTTGTTTATTTGTTCAAGTTCTGTCCATTTGATTTCGTCCTCTTTAGTTTCTATTTCTATGTTTTATTTTTTTCTTCTTTTTATAACATTGTCTGTATTTTCCGATTCTTGTTCTATGTAGATAAAGGAGTATAAAAATGCGAAGCATTCCGTAAATTATTCGTCGACGCATTGAATAGAAGCGTATTGAGAGTTGGATGGCCTTTTAATTCAGTTACAACCCCACCGTCTATATCTAACAAAAAACATACCAATACTTAAAGTAATATCAACACAAATGCTGTATATGTTAACTAATTCGAATAAATTCAATTTCCTGGGGTTATGCTTTCTCCTGCTGCAATACTCAACTTTAAAGAGGGGAAATGTTACCGTTTAACAATTAGAGATGAGTGATACTAAACACATGATCACTTTGAATGTTTGTAAACATAAATATCACGAAAGTTTTGTTAAATAACACCCTTCGACTGGCATCTTGAATAAATCAATCCAATATAAATGTTTCAAGTTTCCAAACTCCCGAAATTTCAGTTCGTTCGTATCAGGAATAGGTCGGATGCAGATCCCAGAACGGTAACCCAAATTTCATCATATTCGTACCAAAACATAATCACGTTTTCCAATCCGTGCTAATAACCCCCACCACATTTACCGAACTATTGTTTATGGGAAGCACCTGGTCGAGAATAGATTCCTAACAACTACATCGATTTCCAACGATACAGAAAAGAAGTGTTACTAATGTCTGGAGGAAAACCTGAACAGCTTAACATGAACTAAGCACTCTTACTCTAATTGGTTTAAATTCTTTAATATACACCGATGCGAGCCCCCTCCAATAGAATATCTGAATATCTATTTTGTAATACAAATCTTTCAACCTTTTAGTTGATTTACAATTTCTTTATCCTAATCTACGTCGGGCAGATAAACCTAATTATGTCTGTTTTGATTGTTATAGGAACATTTTCTGGTTACTATATTTGTCTATCCAGGAGATTTCGGGATCTATAAATGCATGCAATCAACAGCTCCATTTTTTTGTAAGCTTCAATTTTAGAGCTGGGGCCTCTGACCCTTCAAAACTAACCCAACCCCTTGTCATATTTAAAGAATTGCGCACATGAATAGCTGGTACCCCGTACTGACCATTTTTTTAATCTCCTACCTATACGTATTAAAATTTGGTAAAGTCATTTTTCCGTTCCCTGTCTCTATGTTTAAATGGATTTCTGAAACACAAACAATACTCTATTTCTCTGATACACTGATTAGTTCGCTCAGATTGTTGCAAAGTGAGTTAGCATTAGTATAATACGTTTTCTCTGCATAGTCATGTATTGTTCTACATTGGCAGCGAGTTGACCTTAGCTTGATTTATCTCCAGAACATATTATTTTGTTTCATCGGTAAGTTGTTAAGCCTCTTTCGCTGTATATCTAGCGTCTACTAGTGTTTGTTGCAGCAAATTGTTATTTCTGACAGGTGGTCAATATCGTTGTCTTTCCTCTTGTCTCTTTTTAAACATTGTCTCTGGCTAAGCTCGAGTCCAATCTAGGTTAACCCACACTCTTGTAACTTCCCTCTGCAGTCATAGTTTGTAAATTCCAGTGCAATTTTCTCTCTTTACACATTACCAAAATCAATATTGGTTGGCTAAAATTTCCAGCACCTTGTCCTTTGTAAAATCTGAACTTTTGACTCCACCCTTTGTGCATTGTACAACATCCTTTCAGTTTTTACCTTCATGTTTTTGGGCATCCTAGTTATGATATTATTTTCAATGCATTTCTTTCGTTCAGTGACATTTGCATCTATTAATCGGATGCTTTTTTGCGGGGCCTCTTTAGATGTTTCCTACAACACATCTTTTTATTTTTTGTCGGCTGCTTCTACCCGGCTCCCTTCATTAACTTTTGCCTCCATCATCATCATCATCATCATCATCATCATCATCGTCAGTGTATTAACGTACCTCGTTAGACACAGACCTTCCCCAGGATTCGTCACACTTCTCTATCGTGGGCGTTGCGGAGCCAGTACTTTCTGAATTTATCTACCTCATCTCTCCATCTAATACTCTGCCGGACTCAGTTACGCATGATATCTCTACAGATCTATACCGTGAGTCATGATGTCCATCGGTTGTCTGCCATTTTTGCGACATGGCCAGCCCATTGCCATTTAAATTTTTTAACAGATTCTATAATATCTCGGACTCCTGTATTGTGCTGTCTTGTGGTCTCTCTATGTGAGGTTGCAATGACCAACCCGTAAACAATAAAAAGAAAAATATGAACTGAATAAGAGGAAGATTCTACACCCTTAGAAAAATAGACACCCCTGAAAATATCCAAAATAGGAAGCTAATATAAACCAAACCATTCGCCAAAAGAAGCCCAAAGGGGACAGAAAAATAAAAAATTTACTTCATATACATTACACACACACACACACACATATATATATATATATATATATATATATTACATACATATATATCATATAGATATATGTGTGTGTGTATATTACATACATATGTATCATATAATTATGCGTGTGTGTGTGTGAGTGTAGGAAGGTTTATAGCCTTAAACACTATATATATTTAAAAAAATCTTTCAAAAAATTTCCGTCATTTCAGCCAGTTATTCGCAGATATCTGTTCACGTAATTTATGTAATTTTCTCAAGTGTCATTTTAACGACTTATACAGACTTCGATAACATGGTACTATGTGCCATTTTTTTTCTTGTTTGAATCATTAATGGTTTACCATGAAACAGTTTCTGTATTTAAAAACATAAATAGTTATATCAACATCAGTGCGGATCAAACATCACCTCCCATTAAGCTACGACTTTAATATATATGGTTTATGTCATACTACACGTAGTTTGTTATTTTATATTGGGTATTATCATAATGTATTGTATATGGATGTTATTCAATTTATTTTGTCATTTGATTTATTCGAAACACAGGGCTCATGAATGACCACGCATGATAAGTTTCCAACGGGACCATTTTTTAAAAGTGGAGAAAATCCGATTCAAAGTTTGACGAACTTTCGCTCACGATACATCGTTTTTTTTTTTCAACTCTGTCATTAATTTGTTTTAAAGCTTGAACACTTTGTGTTTTGATTCTGCTGTATTTATCGAAGAGTTTCATTTGAATTT
>OY735209.1:18437891-18457891 GCA_963457665.1 Thysanoteuthis rhombus
ATTATCATTTTAGGCTTTCCTCATTCACATCGATTAGTATCTTTTGTAAAGCAAAAATGCATCCCCTCACTCCTTTCCTAATTTTCATCGTATTTGTATCTTTATGCAGTCAAATTATTTCTGAGCCATTTCGCAAATATTCTTGATATACTGAGACAAATCAATAAGTCTATAGCTGACATAGTAATATTTCTAGATGACCAAGACGTGGAACTGAAGAAGTCTGGTTCGTTGAGGCTGGAGAAGCGTTGGGTTGATATCCACTGGGAAAAATAAGTTCTTTTTCATCTCGGGGCTACAACTCTATTTACTTACTCCCGTGTATACACACACACACACACACGCACACACTCACACACACACACATACTCACATATTCACTTATATATATTAATATATTATCATCAAGAGTTGGATATATAATCTGATAGAAATAATTGTGTGTTATATATTTTTTTTAATTCAGTTTGAAATGATCTCCTGTTAATACAGGATGATGTATCATTCGGTCCAGATAGCGTATATAGAATGAACAGAAATCAGCTCCATTTTCTTTGATTATTTATTGTATTTACGCTGTCTAGGCCAAATGATACATTCACCAAAGACACAGGCTACCCAACAAGAATCACCAATACTGACACCAAAAGAGCCGGCAGGCCTCTGTTACCCACCCCCAACCCACCACCTACATACCCAACAAAAACCAATTCCCCCACCAAACACAGATTTAACACTAGACACACAGACACAGGCTACCCAACAAGAATCACCAATACTGACAAAAACATCATCCATACCCACATGAACAACGACTACAGAAATAGATACACGCATATGAACAAACTAAACAAAAACACCTACACTGGCACTAACAGTACTAACACCTATAACAGACACACACATATGAACAAACATAACAGGAACACCTACACAAATACTAATACTACTGACACCAATACTGTGAACAGACACAGCTATATGAACAAACACAACTACAAAAACCAGCATACAGATAATAGAAACAAGAACACTAGACTCCATAAGGGTCTCAGACCTACTACCCCTCATACCCTGCAAAAGGAAAGCCCTAAGAGTAGCATCCTCCCTCAACCCATCACATTGACCCTTGGAAAGCATCCTGAGGACCCAGGCAAACACCCTGACCAGCAGGTAACCCCTACATCAACCCACACACACACTCTACCAAAAAACGAGGAAACCCCCCTACCACTAAATATGGAAGGGGGGTTAGAAAACCTGATTCCAACACTAGTAAGCAGTTTAGAAAACTTACTAAAACACTACTACACACCATCAGAATTAAGGAAGACCCAGAAGGGAAAGTAATGAACCTAAGTAAATTTCGATTTACTAGGGACACATTCAAACTCCTTAACAAGGGCCTTAATTTCTGTCCCCGACCCCCACACTTCAGCAATCACACCCTCAACAAAGATCTCTATGACTTCTTCAGAAGGATC
This sequence comes from Thysanoteuthis rhombus, assembly GCA_963457665.1. Classification (NCBI taxonomy): domain Eukaryota; kingdom Metazoa; phylum Mollusca; class Cephalopoda; order Oegopsida; family Thysanoteuthidae; genus Thysanoteuthis; species Thysanoteuthis major. Next base: position 18,439,376 of record OY735209.1, read on the forward strand.
AAACTTAGAGCCCACTTTGGGAAAACAGGCCACGACAGTGACATCCTTGATAGGCTTAAAGACCCCAACAAATCTTTCATCCCAAAAAACATAGACACAACCATTCAAACTTTTGAGCTAGCCGTCAGAGATGACATAAAAACCTACATCAACAATAACACACCACAAACCCTAACACGTGATAACCTTACAACTAAAGAGCGAAAGGTCCTTAATAAACTAAAAAACAACACAAACTTGATCATCACAAGAGCAGATAAGGGTGGATCCATAGTCATCTGGGGTCTAGATGAATACCTCACAGAAGCTAACTTACAATTAAGCAACACAGAATTCTACAGAGAACTCCCCATAGACCCCTTTAACGAATACATAAACACAATAACCCAATCCCTAACAGAATTACACAATAGCAACATGATAGACAAAAGAACACAGAATATACTGAAACCCACTTCCACAAAACCCGCAAGGTTCTACCTACTCCCCAAAATCCACAAGCCAAATAACCCAGGTAGACCAGTCATCTCCTCCACGAACTGCCACACTACTAAACTATCAAAATTTGTAGATCACTACATACAACCCTTAGCAACACAAATCAAATCATATATACGTGACACCACAGACCTCCTAAACAAAATCAAACACATCACAGCAATCCCAGACAAAGCACTTCTAGTTAGTATGGATGTTAAATCCCTATACTCCAACATCAAACATGACGAAGGTATCCTAGCACTGACAGAAGCCTTAAACAATAGAACTACTAAAGAACCTAGCACTAGAACAATCACCACTCTTATGCACCACATTCTAACCCTAAATAGCTTTAACTTTAATAATAGACACTTCCTCCAGGTGAAAGGCTGCGCCATGGGCACAGTAGCGGCCCCATCCTATGCTAATATCTTCATGGGTAAATTTGAAGAAACCTACATTTACCCAGAGATTTATAATGACTGCATCTTTTATGGTAGATACATAGACGACATTTTTTTCATATATACAGGCGAAAAAACCAAACTAGATAACTTCTTTATACATCTAAACTCGGCACATGACTCTATTAAGTTTGACTTCACAACATCCACTGACTCCATAGCCTTCTTAGACACACGCATATATATAGATGACAACAGAAACCTCCATACCACCCTCTACACAAAACCCACAGACACCCACAATTACCTCCACTCCAAATCAGCCCATCCCCAACACTTAAAAAGGAGTCTACCATTTTCACAAGCTCTTAGAATTAGAAGAATCTGCTCCACCAATAGTGAACTTAACAGACACAAACATAACCTAATACAATATTTCACCCAACGAGGTTATCCACTAGATGACACAAAAAAACAAATAAAAAAAGCGACTGGAATACCCAGAGATCAAACCCTTTTACTGTCCCACAATAACAAACCCAACCGCATACCCCTTATAACAACCTTCAACAACACACTCCCACCCTTAGCACGCATCATCAATAATAGATGGAACATTCTCACGATCAAAACAGATCTAAAAGAAACATTCACAGACCCATGTGTTATCTCCTACCGCAGACCCAAAAACATCAGAGACATGATTAGTAGCAATACTATCGTTAACAATAAAGTCGTACACAAAAATACACCTAGAACAATTAAATTCTGCACACCTTGCAACATAAGAAACAGTCTATGTTGCAACCACCTCAAGCACACCAACACATTCACAAGCACCACCACAAAAGAGAGTTACCACATATACCACAATAGCAACTGCCGCAGTAGGAACATTATATACCTTCTAGAGTGCAATAGGTGTAAGTTACAGTACATTGGCAAGTCCGAGTGGCAATTTAATATTAGACTCAACAATTATAGACATAGGATTAAGTCAAAAAATAATCGTAGCCCACTCCCTGTAGAACTACACTTTCGCACACCTGACCACAATTTTGCCACTGATGCTACCTTCACCATCATAGAAAAAATAGAAAAAACTACTCCAATTGACATAACTAAAGTTCTAGAAAAACACGAAGACATGTGGATCGACAAACTTAAAACCCTATACCCTAATGGATTAAATACTAAACTGAACAACCCGCACCACACAGAACACTAATACACACAACTCCTACCATTAATATCCTCACACCCACATCTTGGACACACTCAATAATGGAAGCTTCAAAGTCACCTAGACCCATAGGAAAAACTTCACCTTAGCCTGTTACAACCCCTGTCCAATTCTTATATATATATATATATATATATATATATATATATATATATATATGTATATATAATCAGCCGATACAAATTTCCCTCCGTGGTCAAAAACTATCGGCACCAGCTGAAGAATTTGAAATATTGCGTTTGGAAAAACGTCTAAGCTACGTTATAAGGATATGTTTTAAGAATAATATGAATTACATCATCGTTGGAAAGATCTAGAATAGAGAAACGTCTAGAATAACACATGAAAGGGCACATGTCCCATCACCTGCACAATATTCTTGCAACTGTCTCCTGCTCAACGACTTTTCTATCTGTAGCATCATGTTTAAGATATATGAGCACAGTTCAGACGAACGGAAGAAAATGATTGATGCTCAATCTGCAAGAGATAGATATATTTCAATGCATAAATGATATCTATTCTGAACTTCTTATACTTGGTAGCAATTTCGAGGCAACAACCAAGGTCACAATTTTAGGTGTTTCTAAGCTATGTATGGAATCCTTATGGTTGATATAAAGCTGGATTTTATTCTCCGCCTGATAGCAAGGATTTTTGCAGTATATAGATATTTTTGTGGGCTATGTACGGTATAAGCTGTTGGTGCCTGAGTTATTGAGTTTTAATTCAGAATAGATAGTATTCTTAAGCCAAAAAAATCATTGATTAGAAGAAAAAAAAAACAATATATTTCCAAGCTATCTATAGTATTAATTTACAAGGCAAAAATTTCCCCCAAATTAATAATTGAGGGAGAAATTGATCTAGTATGAGGTTGAATAGAATTCATAAATATTGTTATAACTTCAGCCACATCGTCTCTGATTTTGGTATCTGTAATTGTTTATCAAATAATTTTCAACATACGGGATTCTCCCACTATCCAGAAGAGCAGCCTTCCGTTTTATGAGCCGAAATAGCGTAAGACGAAGAAGCAATTGCAAGCAATATTATAGGACAAATTTTTGAATGTTCACACAGTCCCCTAAAATGGTGCCGATGGTATATTTAGCAGTTGGTTTTTTCGAAGGTTTAAGTATTGGAAAATATAGGGGACAAGGGTGTAGGAGAGAGACCGAGAGAGAGAGAGAGAGAGAGAGAGAGAAGTAACATGCTGAATTTATAACAGTTTGCTTCGAATCAGACACAGAACATTACTTTTGCTTTAAGACTCTTTTTTGGTAAAACCACCAAAATAAAGCCTAAAATGTCGAAAAAACTTTTTTTTTCCCAAATCAAAAGTATTTCTTTAGAAAAGGAATACTAGAGTACTGATGCTAATGAATACTGATGCTAATTTTCATGTCTGTAGACAACATCGTATGGCCAGGTTTGCTGGAACACAAAATCACACAAAAACACGGACATATAAAAAGCGAACCCCAGAAAATTAGAGGGAAACCGAAATATGAAAATCTCTTACAAAAGTCTCTTTTTGCCTAACAAGTAGTACACAACTGTACTTATTACATATTTATATTCGGGTGAAATTTTTTTTGACTATGTGTAATCATCATTGCTTACACGAGGGTGCTGGTGCCAGTAAGTGTTTAAGTGTGTGCGCAAATGTATATGACGAGAAGAACGGGTAGTGAATATATTAGGCAGGGGTTATTGGCAACGAAATGCTTGCAAGCTATCAATCCCAACTCAATGATTTTGCATTCGCTCTTTAACTACAGAATCAAACTGTGTTCAACATTAATGAATGACTAGGTGTTCAAGTTTAGCCATTTTGCCCAGATATCATCATCATCATCATCATCATCATCATCATCATCATCATCATCATCAGTCTGTTAGCGTCCATCGTTATACTTAGACCTTCCCCAAGATTTGCCAGACGTCTCTATCATGGGCATCGCAGAGACAGCACTTCTTAAAGTTATCTAGCTCGTCACGCCATCTAACTTCCTGTCGGCCACAGCCTTGCACCCGATCTCTGGGGATCCACGTTGTGAGATGTGATGTCCAGGAATTGCCTGCCATTCTTGCAACATGGCCAGCCCGTTGCCATCTGAGTTTTATGACAGTTTGTTTGATGTCTTGGACTCCTGTCTTCTCTTTGATATACTGTGCCGTCTAATGATCTTTCCATGTGAGGTTGAGCATGATTCTCTCTTGTGTACGTTGCATGATTCTCAGGTTGAGGGTCAATCTTTTGGTTAGGTTCCATGTTTTAGCTCCATAGGTGACTATCGGTAGAATACATTGGTTGTAAACTCTTCTTTTTAGGAATAGTGGGATTTCTTTGTTCTTAAAAGTGTAGCTTGCTCTATCGAAAGCTTGCCAACCTAGTGTGATTATTCATTTAATATTTTAACACAGTAATCACAAGAAGTGTGGTATGTACACGATGCTTATGCGACGAAAGAATATAGAAGTATAAGAAACTTGTCAGTCACAGTCAATAATTGAACGACCAAAGCTTCAAATTTTCAAAGTCATGAAAAGAAAATTCAATCGACGAATGAATATGGTCTGAAAAACATCTAAAATACTGTACGATAACGTCTAGAAACATCTGCATTTTAGAGAATCTAGATGTTATGAATAAACCAATCAAAAAAGTTAGAAAAAAAACCCAAATCTTTTTTTTTTTCCCCAAAAATTAAAAAAAAATGTTAATTTTAGAAAAAGGTCCAGTGGAGTACCGATGCCAATTCTCAAATCTGTGGACAAAAGAGTTTGACCAGGAGCGCTGGAAATCACAAATAAGCACGTAAATAAACACAAAAAAAAAACAAACATATAAACACGCAGGAGTAAAAAAAAATGTATATTAATCTTCGCAATCTCTGATGGAGATAGTTGTTCAACCGAAGTCATAGCGGTCGCAGAGTCATCAAAACGAAAACAAGGTAATCCAATTACTAAAATGTTAGACGTATTTTTCATGTATACAAATCTTCTGTATAGCAAAAGAAAATAAATAATTACTTTAGTGAGAAAAAAGAAGTATGTTTTAATATTTATGGCAATCTTTTTTTTCTTTACATTTTGGGTCCTTTTGTAACATAGGTTACTGACACCGCACTAGCTTTTTCCAGCCCTAGGTGTAGGTGCTGATGCATTTGAATTCGTCATGGGGCAAAAAGTGCAACTGGAGACTGTCGGGTGACGAATTTGGTGCAATCGCTAAAATGTTTGAAATTATTTTCATCAGGTGATGTCCCTGCGTTGAACTCTGAACTAGGAAAAAGAAAGTTTTGACAATCGCTTTTAAGCTGACAAGAAATATTTATTCTTATATATATATATATATATATATATATATATATATATATATATATATATATGTGTGTGTGTGTGTGTTCTTTTATACATAAATATATATTTTTACACACACACAAACACGCACACACACATATGTGTGTTTGAGTGTATTTTTGTCTAGAATTCAGTCAGTTCAAACCGCTTTAATAATCTCACTCTGTAAGTATCCAAACGCTTACATGAATACATATATATCCATCCCAGTCTTTATATATCTATCTATTTATTCCGAAGTGATAAAATAATTGTATTTTTTCCATTGAAAACTTTGATGCTTATTTTGGAATAAAGTATTATTCAACTATATCCATGTAATATATTGTTATTCGGTTTTAATTTCGCTCTAATTATTTAAGCTAAACATTTACTTTTTGTTATTCATTTTGGTTTACTTGGGGCTGTCAAATCAAAGATGGAGAAAAGGCAAATTCGACTAATTTAGTTTTATGGGTTCATCATGAGACGTAAATCAGCGGAAACTGCTCGCAATATCAAGTAAGTATTAGGACAGAGGACTGTCAACGAACTTACAGCACAGCATTGATTCCAAAATTTTTGAAACGGAGACGAGAACCTGAAAGACGTGATCGTCCTTCTGTGATTGACGTCAACCAATTAAGGGTCATTACTGAAGCGGATCCACCCAAAAAAACTTGAGGTTTGCAGTGGAACTAAACATTGACCATTCAACAATCGTTAGACATTTGTACCAAATTGACCCTGAATGAAAAGCAACGAAAGCTTGCATGTCTCACGAATGACCCTGCATGAATTAAACGAACTAGGCTAGGAAACTCTGCCTCGTGCGTCTTAGTTAGAACACCTCTCTCCAACCAACTACCATTCTTTAAAGCATTTCGACTAAATCCTGCAAGTATAGGTTATCAACAACCAAGCAGCAGCAGCAGCAGCAGCAGCAGCTCGAAACGCCTTCGAAGAATTGACTGGTTCCGAAGCCACAGAATTCTACGCTTCCAGAATAGATGGGCTTTTTTCTTGTGAGTAGATTCTTAAGGTTCTTATTTCAAGTAATGGCTTTTATTCTATGCTGGGATATGCTGCCTTAAAGTTGATGCTGAAAAACTGCAATTATTTTAGCACTGACCTAATAGCGAGCTAGTTTGCCTTTCATTGATAAGAAAGCGATCAGTCAGATTTAACTGATTCTTTATTCTTTTTTTCACCCCCATGTATATATATATATATATATATATATATATATATATATATATATATATATATATATATCGTCTGTTCATCTCATATACATAATGTCTATCTCATAACAATTTCTATGAATATGTCTTGTATATGTGTGTATATATATATATATATATATATATATATATATATACATTGCCATTGATATATACGTATATATATGTGAGTTTATCTCTTATACATATGTATGTTTCTTTTATACATATATTTCATCTCTTATATATCATGTCTATCTCTTATATACCTATCTATCTATATATCTGTCTATTATATATATATATATATATATGTGTGTGTGTGTGTGTGTGTGTGTGTGTGTGTGTGTGTGTCTTTCAACCCAAATTCTCGTCTTGTTTATTCTCGGTCTATTCGATTCATTATGCCTGTCTATCTCTTATATACACACACGTATAGGTAAGTCTAGGATGGAAACAGACATTTGGTTCAGAAAGGAAATGTCTCAGAAGCAGTGGAGAAGTTCTTAGCCATATATTTGAGGGTTAGTAGACTTGAAGTTTCCATGACTTATGGGACATCCTGTGTACATTTCTGTTAACCTTTCCGACCGAGAAATGAATTGGTTATTCACTCTCAGTCTTTCTTTCTCAACTGGGAAGGAAAGAAAGACAGACAGGCCAAAGATCACCTGGAGGAGGACAGTGATGACGGACTTGGGAGAGATTGGTCTCATATGGAAGGAAGCACGAACCAATGAATAAGACAGGGGTCAATAGTATGGTGTGATTGCGGTTTTATGCCCCTGTCGGGACGATGATGATTAAATAAAGTAATGCTAAATCACTCCAGATAACAGATTATTTTTATCTATAATTATTTTACTTTTTTGAAGCTGTCTTTTCGATTTGACGTGTAACATTTCCATGGTTGTGAATTCGATTTCGAAGCAGCAGAAGTGACTTGTATTTGTTTAGACTACTGACGGATGCAAACCACTTTAAAAAAAAATCTTTCTCGTGGGAAGTGCCAAAATATGCTAAGTTGTAATTGTAGACATAATGATGTATCCCTTCTCGACTTGATGCTATAATAAGGTGCTATGGGACGATATATATATATATATATATATATATATATATATATATATATATATATATATATATATATATATAAAACAGGGATACACATACACATACAATCTACAGGCCTATTGACTGCAGATTCGATTCAAGCAGCAGCCCCATTTTCTGTCCAGACCGAAAGATACATTCACCGTTTTATAACAGGAGATAATTTCAAAAAACTTTCCTAGTAATATAACACATTCATAATTATGTATGTGTGTTTATATGTATTTGTGTGAGTATATATATATATATTTGTGGGTGTGTATGTGTATATGAGTGTGCATATGTGCATATACGTGTAAATATATATATATGAAGGGGGGGTGATCTGCCCCGTCAACCACACATAACCAATGACTTTACTGTGGGACATGTACCCCTATACCAAAATTCACCTTTCTCGGAGCCAAATTGTAGCCTACAATCGTTTCAATTGGCTAAAATGACCATAAATGATATCGTTTGATCTTGAATGGCCTCCGAGGTTAAACTCCAACAGTATATCCACATCTCTGTGAAGAGATGTACCCCTATGCCAAAGCCTTTTTCTGGACTCTTCGGTATGCAAAGTGTAGTATCTGTTCCACAGCATAGCCTGAGGCACCGGTACTGACGCTTGCCTGCCGTATGGACCGGAGATAGTCTTGTAGTGAGCTCAAGACCGAGTGCACAAGTGCAATGCATTAACCAATGAGATGACATTGAGGCTGTGCATCGCTGACCACATTGGGAACCTTTGGATTCGTCCTCGGGTTCTCTTTCTATTACTCGGTCCAGCTGCGGGAAAGCAGTTCGCCCCGGGATGGCGCTGTCCCATTGCACTCAGAGGGACTGGTCGGGCTCGTACTGATGCTTTTGCAACCTTGGTTGCCTTAGCAACCTCAGTTGCTTCGGCTGTGTTCCATTTTCCTACGTTAAGCCTTGACCTTGTATCGCACTTCGCTCCGGTGGGAGTGCTGATAAATACCACCTTTATGTCAATTTTCAGCATCCTAGGTACCAAATCGTAGCCTAAAATTGCTTCAATTGGCAAAAATGTCCTTGATTTACCCCGAAGGTCAACCTTTTATAGTGTTAATCCTCCTCTGTGAAAGGATGTACCTCTACGCAAATCTCAGCTTCCTGTGTGCAAAATTGTGGCCTACTAATTTCGGAGAGTAAGTCAGCGCCCAGTTTAGCATTTAAATTACATTGTAAATAGAGCACCTCTGTAATTATCGTTCCAAAATCCCCCATCCAATGTCATCTGCCGTGAAAAGTTGTACCAATATGCAAAATTTCTGCTTCGTACAAGCCCCAACTGTAGCCTACAAATCAGAAATGACAGATAGACAGACATTGGTTTTTATATAGAAAGATAGTGGCTGACCCAAGTCCCACTGGTATAACTACATTAGACAGTTATCACCGTCTGTCCGGTACTTAAAGGAGACTTGCTCGACTAATCATTCACTCACACACTCGCTCCCTAAACTGTCAACCACCGTGACATGCAAGAGAGATATCTTTCATCAAGATATCTGGCATTTAGACAAAGGTATTAGTGCTAAGTTAACATAAGCAACAATCTAGCTTCGTTTACCGACTTGTAAAATTTGGGAAGAATTCAGGTCAAAAGGCGTCAAGCCAAAAGACATCAGTTCAAATGACAACAGAGCTCTATGGACTGCTGCAAGTTACAATCGCAATCGGTCAGATGCCATCAGCCAAGATGACGTCACTTCTGTATTTCCACTGACATGTGGTACGAAATTGAAAAATGAAAATCACAAAATTGTATTCGTTTAAATTTACAAAAAAAATACTTAATTACGTTACTTAATTAGTTCTAATTCAGTTAGAATATACTTACTACAGCATCATCCTTTTAGCAGATGTCTTTTGACTTGATGCCTTTTGACTAGACATCTCCTGGAAAATGGGGGAAACATTGAGGATTGAGGTAACAACATAATCGACAACAATATTTATGTACATAGGTACGTATCTATCTATCCATCTATCTGTATTCATATCTATTTATGTTCATATCTATCTATCTATCTATCTATCTATCTATGTTCATATCTATGTTCATATCTATCTATCTATCTATCTATTCATGTTCATACCTACCTATCTATCTATCAATGCCTTGTTCGAAAACAGCAGCAAGAATTAGCAGAATAATTTCAATGTTACAAACATCTTCGATACGTGATGGAAAAATTCCCGTCACTAAATCAACCTTCTTTTTTTATCTAAATGAAAAATTTTAAATTACATCTTGCAATTCTCCCTATCAATAAAATATCAAACATAGCTCTCTGCATTTCTCTATAAAAAATATTCGGCAACCAAAGGAAACGGTTTGAATAGATCAAAAGAGTACCATATATATTTGTTATACTCTGAATACATAGTCTTGTTACTTCCTATATATCACCCGAATTTGGAATAAGTCTATAAAGTAAGATTTATTTTTCTGTAGCCGTTGACATTGATAGCCCAAACATTTGAGTAGACATTGCACTTCGGCAGGCATCTCGAAGAAGAAGGGATGAGGGTTTGAGTCTTACCAGAAGTTTAATATCTGATCCAGGCTGATTCATCATCAGTCTTTCAATGTCCGTCGTTGGAAATAGACCTTCCACAGGATTCGCCACAATTCCCTAACATGGGCATTGTGGAGCCAGTATTTCTTGAATCTGTCAAGTTCATCTCTCCATCTTGTGTTCTGTCGGCCTCGGTTTCTTATGTGATCTCTGGGGATCCATGTTGCGAGACGTGATGTCCATTGGTCGTCTTTCGTTCTTGCAAAATGGCCTGCCCATTGCCATGTGAGCTTTTTAATAGTATCTGTTATGTAACGAACACCTGTTTTCTTCCTTATATACTGTGCTGTTTTGTGATCTCTTCACGAAAGGTTGAGCATGATTCTCTCACGTGCACGTTGCATACTTCTCAGTTTGCAGGCCTGTCTCTTCGTTAGGTTCCATGTTTCAGCTCCATAAGTGACTATCAGTAGAATGCATTGGTTGTATACTCTGCTTTTTTACTAACTGTCATAGATAATCGTCTGAATAGTTTAGATAAAGAAATTTAGATGAAAAATTGAGATGGCAGAAATACTAGCCAAGAAATAATAATGACTAGCAATACTTCACCTTATTGTAAAGTTTATGGTAATAGCCCAGTGCCTTCATTAGACGAGATTTCAACAACAATAGTTTTGTGAATCTCTAGCCATTTATATATGTATAATCTTAGTTTATATGCTTTCAGATTTCTATTTTAACAATAAGATTTTCATATATATATATATATAAATGAACCTGTCTCGTTGTTGGCATAGTCTAGTTGTATATTTACTGATTTGGAGTTATACATATAATCTAAGCTTTTTACACACACACACACACACACACACACACACATATATATATATATATATATATATATATATATATATATATATATATATATATATATATATAAGAAGAGAGAAACAGAGAGAGGGAATGTGACAAACTCTTTGGAGACCTAATTTGCTTAATCAATTATGAAGATAATTCCAAGAGACATTTGTTCACGAAGCAAAGCCATCAGTGAGCACTCTTCAAGTGAGGTAACTCGTTCATTATAAACTCATGTAATGCTCTTTCAACTTAGGAATAGAGCACTCTAGTGGATGGGTAATTTATAAGTGAGTAAATATATCGCTTAAATCCAACCTTACTGACCATCCTCACCGACGAATTATTCAATAATATATATATATATAAATATATGAACCCGTCTCGTTGTTGGAGTAATTTATTTATAAAATTCCCGATATAGTATTTGGAAAAAGCTAGTTTTTTGAATGATGGATTTCGAAGTTGAGTTTGATAAATATCAAGTTGTTTCAACACTTTAAATTTACCCACACTAGATAATTCCCAAACAAGATTAAGGTCATGCCCAAAAGAGATCTGCCGCTCAAGAAGCACTCCAGGACAAGCCATGTGAACAAATGCTTTCCTTGGATATCGGTTATTTGGTCAACTGCTTAGTCTGCCTGACGGCCAGGTTTACGACGACCAAATTTAACAAGTCTGTCTCGTCAACAAGTCGCCAATGTAACATAACGATATCATAACAATAATTATCTTCTTTTTTTTTCGTATTAAGGGTGCATGTCGATGACTATAGGGCTCTGACTGGGGTGGTACTACCTAAGATCATGGAAACGGGTGTCGAAATGAACGGCATCAGACGGGGTAGAAAAAGTGGGACAGGTTGACAACAAAAAAGACGATTGTCATGAAAGCGGCTTGACATTCTCTGTCTTTTAACTAGGACGATAAAACCACAAAGTGGGCACAGATGAGAAAGAAAGAAAAAAAGAAAAACTATAAATGAAAAGCTATAAATGCATTTTCAAACACTATTGAGTTGATGCAAAAGTTTCCAGCATTTTTGGATAAAATGTTCTTCAAATTCATTAATACATTTATGTATCATCTGAGTATTTTTCGATGGCTCCAACTGAAGATAGATGAACTATATGAAGAGTGCTAGAAAGTCGGCCTACACATTAACTTTAGTAAGGCGAAGATCATGTGCAACAACCAGATCAGAGATGAAAACACCAATATCGAAATTGAGGATACAGAACTGGAGATAATGGATCACTACATTTACCTACGACAACGAATCCCTGTGAGACCCTCAAAAGAAGAAGAAATCAAGCGAAGAATCACACTAGGATGGCAAGCCTTTGGCAGAACAATTTCAACCTTAAAAAGTAAGGAGATTCCATCAATCTTAAAAAGAAGGATGTATAACCTATGCATTCCTCCCAATAGTCACTAATGGAGCTGAAACATGGAACCCAACCAGGAGACAGATCCGCAAATTGAGACCCATGCAACGTTCACATGAAAGAATTATGCTGGGCCTCACACGGAGAGACCACAAGACAGCACAGAACATCCGAGGAAAGACAGGAATCAAGGACATCATAGTATCCATTAAAATCTCAAATGGCAGTGGGCTGGCCATGTTGCGGACAATGGCGGACAACCGATTGATTCACGACATGGATCCCCCGAGATCACATGCACAACTGAGGCCGGTAAAATATCAGATGGAGAGACGAGTCAGACACATTCAGAAAGTACTAGCTCCGCGACGTCCATGATAGAGAAGTGTGGCGAATCCTTAGGAAGATCGAATTCCAACGTTGAAAGACTGATGATAATGATATGATCTTCCACTACCTTTCAGTTGAATTGTATATTCTATCATAATTGAACAATTCTGGTTCGATGGATTCTTGATATTCTTTCATCTGCTGACCAGACAAACAATATTATTTGAAACGAAACATATGAGTCTGGTATGGAAGGTTTGGACAGTACACTGCATATAGAGAGACTTTCATTTCCTGTCAGTGGCCCCGATCAGGCCTTCTGACTCGAGACGAGAGGGTTTGAAAGTTGGAACCTCATAGTCAACGAACATTAATGATGCAGTGCAATTGCTTTACGTAAACGTACACAGAAACACATCCATTTACAAAGGTCCTGTCAAACTCCGGTGCAAAGTCAGGGGTTGACTTTGTCTTCATATCGTAACTATTCCCATTTGAAAAGATTGTATTATTATTCGCTACTTTGTATCACCTCGGGATCAGGTCATACATCTCCATGCATTAACTGTACAGTGCACCATCTGGATTGTAAAGTTGGTCCTACCAGCTAACACTGCAAATATCGGCGCGTGCTCTACGTTCTCCACGGTCAGAATGCCTATCGAACAGCAGGGTTGACCCTGAGATATATTCCGAATATATTCTTTTGTCACCCTTCAGCCACTGGAAGTATATGCTTTTGACACCCCCCATCCCTCCAAACATACGCTGTTGCCCGACTTTCTAGAAAAATTGCAATGGACGCCCATGATTCCATCACCATGATCGTTTGCTTTGTTGCATTTGCAACAAGGAGGCGGGCGTTGCCATGCAGCAAAATTACTGTTTCACTCTGAGACAAATCGGTCGGAGGGGTGGGGGAGAATAAGTATATAACATGGGTTTGGGCTGAAATCGAGAGGATGCATTTCTGTGAGAAGTCAGATATTAAGAAGCCGCCATAAATTGTGTAACAATAAGATTAAGAAGAAAAACAGGATATAGAGAAAGAGAAGAAAATAAATATAAATGATGAGCAAATATAGACTTCCGTTTGATTTTCATATTTTTATGTGCATTCACAAATATACTTAAGGACACAGAAAGGGACACACCTCAGACACACAGAGACACACAAACACAGACACAGACACAGACACACACACACACACACATATATATATATATATATATATATATATATATATATATATATGCTCCTCTATTAAGGGTTGAGCACTCTTTAAGTGAGGTAACTCATCCATTGTAAGCTTATGCAATGCTCTTCCTTAGGAATAGAGCACTCTGGTGGATGAGGAATTTCTGCGTAAAAATGAATATATCGCTTAAATTCAGCCTCATTGACCACCCAGTTTCGTAGTCCAGAGGTGGGATATCGGCCTCCAGGTCCAATGTGAGGGTTTCAATTCTGCCTCGCGGTACTGGATAGGATAAAGTCTCTGTCTCTGTCTCTCTCTCTCTCTCTATATATATATATATATATATACATTTAATTTGAATGCATAATTATAGACAACGTAATATAGAGTAAACAAATGAAGAAAATTGAAAAAAGGGAATTGACTGGGAATAAACGCAATGCATATTTATATAAATTGTGAGTATTTCTATATCCCATTCTGTCGCTCACTCTTCCATCTCATTCTCTGCCTATCTATTTATTTTCCACTGTCTATTTCACTCCCTCTCTTTCCCTCTCTGTCTGTCTGTCTGTCTGTCTCTCTTGATCTGAGCAAAAAGAGGGCAGTATTAGGAATAAAGACATAAGGATGGGACGAGAGAGAGAGAGAGAGGAAAAAAAAGGATGGACGGAAAGAAAGAAAGAATAACGAAATGGAAGGGGGGGGGTAAAACGAATGCAAAAAGAAAGAGAGACCGATAATTACTGATAGATCGAAGATTAAAACTAAGTTGAGATGTTAGCAGACAAGGATTAATTGGAGAGATCAACTCAAATAATGAACAGTGTGATTTTTTTTCCGTTTCAAAATAGACTTTTCAACTTAAAGGTGATAATTTCCCTGATAAAGATATCTCGGGTCAACCATTTGAAGCAGTAAACTCTCGTCTGAAATAAATAAAACATCCATTTATGTCTCTACACGCGATATATTTTTTCATTGTGATTAATAAGCTATAAAAATAAACAACAGGAGGCTAAGCCAAAAAGTTTAAACGCGAGAAAGGAAGAAAGAAAAAATGTTTGATGGATAGAAAATGAAAAAAAATAGGATGAAAACAAGCCCATAGAAAACGCCAGTGATGTCATAAATGGAATTCGTTCTAACCATATTTATTCTCCGATGGAATTTTTTTACACGACTTCATCACTATTGTTATTGATATTACTAAGATTAGCTTACCCTGGCATAAGACTATAAATGTGAACCACCCTGTGAGGATCGGACCAGACATTAGAAATGGTCTGCTACACTACCTCGTTAGCAATTGGCCTCAAGATGAGGCACCAAGTGAATATCGTTACCCTATACTTGTTGTACTGGAATGTTTCGTTCGTTAACCCATTAACTGAGGTAGAAGCAGCTGGTCATGTTGCAAGAATGTCAGACAACCGCTGAACATCACGACTTACAATATGGATGGATCCCCAGAGATAATATGCGAAATTGTGGTCGGCAAAAAATGAGATGGTGTGACGAACTACAAAAATTCAGACTAACGGTCGAGGAGTCAGACGAATCTTAAGGAAAGGACGGCGGTTAATATGATGATGATGATGATGATGATGATGATGATGAACTGCGGCGTTAACTTTTTTATATGTATGTGTGGCTTAGAATAAACTGAACAGTTTGATTTCGTCGTAAACGGTGAACCTTTCCACTTGAATTTAAGAACAGAGAGATATAGAATAGAAACAAGCAGGAAGAGTCGCTTGTAACTTCAAGTGGAAGAGTCAATCATGAGACCAATGGACATTTACCTCAATTGCAGTTAAGCCATAGAACTTAATTGAATGGAATTTTAGTCATCTGCAGTTGACGATAAAGCGAAACGTGATAGAAATGCATTTGCGTAGCCTTTCGTGAGACATTTCAGGTTAACGTGTCCAAACATTCCACCAGTCGAGGAAGAGACGAGGGTAGAGTGTTTCATACGAAAGGGCCGAGCAATGCGAAGTGTCGGCCTTCATCGTCCTTGTCATAGGACCCAGTGACGGGGGCGTGGTGTCCGACGTTTTGGATTGGCGTGGGATGACGTTATCTCGTGCCTGCGTTGAATGATTGACTTGTGGCCGGGGACGGTCTGATTAGGCGTAAATTTACGAGACATAATGAAAGACAGGAAGAAACGCAGATTGATTGTCGTTTTTTTACTCTGTATCTTTTATTTTTTTAATTTTTATCTTGATGAGTTGATTGTGTAAGTGGAAGAGAAAAGGATCCCACATTTTCAACCCTCTACCCAGTGACGGATTATCTACCAACCTTGGGATGAACATTTAGGACCCTAGGCTCAAGCCTACCCAACCTCATAGTTAATCTCCCCCCTCCCACCTTGACTCTTTTTCCCTTAATATACTTTTTTTCTTGCTCCAATTCATTATCTAATTTTTCTTTCATTCTTGATCTTTTCGGGCCTTTCTCCTTCTGGTCAAATTCCAATAAAAACACTCAAACACGCATGCATATAAAAACGGATGGAATCCTTTGACATCTTTGGTGGCTACGGTTATTCGGTTATGGTGCATTGCTGTGGAACTGCTTGGTAAGTTAGTCTTAAGGCTTATTATCACTATGATTTTTTTGAACATCACTAGATGCCCGAAAATTCTGGTCGTGTGCCAGACTAATCTTAGCTTAAAATAAGAACGATGATTAGGGTACCTCGCCCCTGGAGGTATGATTTGCAAACTAGTGTCGCAGCTGTGGTGGGTTCGATCTTCACTAAGTGCATTACACTCAACGTCATGTGCCAGATAAAATTTCGCATTGAATACTCAGTAGTAATGGTCTGTTAGACCAGCTCGTTAACCATTACTCCAAGGTTGAACATGCACAAATCCTTGGTTACAGCTTTAGTGTTGAACTGTTTACGAGGTTATAAGTAATTAGTGCTCATTGTTGGGCCCCGCATAAATCATCCCCATACACTTGGACTATTTGTAATACATGGAATAGTTTTAGAGACGGCATGCGCCCGAGGTGGTGTCGCTCATTTCATCCTGCAATTTTTCAACCATAGCTGGGAGAGAGATGGAAAAATAATTTTCCCAAAGACATTAGTGCGAAGTGAATACAAATCACACCAGCCGGAGTTCGAATTATGCACCCCGTGACCATTCTCCAAGCCGTTATACCAGGCTCGGCCACCCTTCGTAATTATTAATTTTAATGTACACATTTTTAGTGTGACATGGTTATGGTCGGGTTTCTCGGTTACTTTGTTGGCTTGAATCGGACACAGAAGCACATCCATTTACAAAGGTCATTTCAAACTTCGGTACGAAGTCTGGGGTTGACTTTGTCTTCATACCGTAACAAGAACAATAAGAACAATCTGTACGACGCATTAACCGATATGTGAAACATATATTCCCATAACGTGATTTGGATTCACGACTAACTGATTGTCAGCAGGCTGCCTTACTGACTGAGCTAAATTGACAAGTATTAGATATTTACGAAAATTTATCGTAGACTTTGGCAAGGGCTTAGATCATTCAAGTAAATAGATGAATTCATAATTTTTCATTTATATGCAATACAAAAGTAGCAGTAATCATCTTCATTGGAATAGAAGCAGGAGTGAAGTTTGACCTTTCAGCAGACAAGCTTGTCTTGACATTTTTTGGTGGGGAGCTCCATGTGTTGAAGCCAGGGTTGGTAGGGTTGGTAGGTTGTAATGTATTTTCACTTGATAATATAGAACGAACAAGAATGATAAATCTTTGAATTATGACAAATGGAGTGAATTCACTTCTGAAGACAATTCTTACCATCATTGACCAAATGTCTCTTTTGTCCACAACTCAAGGACGGCTACGGCTAAGTCCATCAAATTACCTGTGGTTACTGACGGGACCCCGAAGTATGTTTTTAGCATATTAGTCTTTGAAAATTCAAGAACCTCCAAAGTTTTCAGCGAGGGGTTCTATTTACAATGCAAGTATGATACTATACTAGACCTTTACTTTGTGTCCGTCACAACCTAGCAATTCGTTTGCTGCCACGCCCACTGCAAAAAGTTGTGGGTGGTAAAGTCAGAAAGTAACACATTACTCTCACCCATTAAACATGACCCTTTTACACCACACATTACCCACGCATGAGCGATAACCTTACCTTCACAAAAGCTTATATTATTGAATAAATTCGCTATGAATTGGAGTCAGATGTTGCTACACCATCATGCATGAACTGTAAATTATGTAACTCATTAATTATGCTCATTTAACCGTATAAAGTAGACATCTAGTTGAAATCCCTGCCCGTAGGGCGAGTTGTCAGCTAGTCTCCTTGAAATGGCAATATCATTGTTGAAACAGCTTACTCTCTGCTTCTCTTT
>OY735209.1:18460391-18477891 GCA_963457665.1 Thysanoteuthis rhombus
ACTGAATGGGCTATTGTGCGTATAACGTAAATGAATTGCTGACGATTTTACTATAGAAATGATTGTCAGGAATTAATGCAAACATTACTGACCAACTAATGCTATTGCATGTATAATATAAATGTATAGTTTGTGATTTTACTATAGAAATGCATTGATAATCTGGAGGAAAGGGATTGTCAGTGGTCAGGAATCAATGTAATATTTAATTACGAAGTTGGGCGATTCTATGCATAAGGTAAATGCATTGCTAATGATTTTACTATAGAAATTAATCGATTCTCAAAACTTACTATAAGAATAATTCCTTACAGAAATCGTTTTTTCTCTCAAACTAATTTTCCTACAAATGCCTGCCTCCATTAATGGTGATATCAAACCAACTTTTTGTAGGCAATTTAAGTAAGTGATGCCCCTACGCTGACAACGGCTTCAGTCGTCTATGCATTGGCTTCAAAAATCACATTACTACTTGCTCGGCCCGTTTGCGATTTGTGAAATAGACTTGGAAGCGAATAGCACTCGAAGTGGCGTCACTCACTTCACCGTACGCTATTTCACCAATCACAAGCAGAAGAGAAGAGACCCTTGCCCTTCCCCAGAGGGATTAGTGTGAAGTGATCATGAACTATTCTAGCTGGAGTTTGAACTCGGTTTTCCGAGTTCACTCTCCGTGTCATTAGTAACTCAGCCACTCCAGACATATGGAGAAAAAAATACAGATTGAGTACTCCTTTATCCGAAACTTCAAAAACCGAAATGTCCCAAGATCCGAAACCTTCAAAAAGTCAACGCCCGTTGGAAAGAAAACAAATCCAGTAAATAATAAAAATGAGATAAAATGGCTTTTGAAATAATTTAAAGATTTTTCTTTGTACTACAAAATAAACAACCGTTGTTTGCACACGATCTAATTAATGGCAGATAACATGCATTAAAACCTAAGATTACATTACAGGCCGCAATCCCTAGTATATATATATATATATATATATATATATATATATATATATATATATATATATATATATATATATATATTATCATCATCATCATCATCATCATCATCATCATCATCATCATCCCATTATCTGCATTACCTTGGACTGGAAGAGTTTGGGATTTTTCAGATTTCGAAATACGTATACAACACACACACACACACACACACACACACATATATATATATATATATATATATATATATGATGCATCATCATCATCATCATCATCATCAGTCTTTTATCGACTTTCACCAGGATCCGCCACAGCTCTTTATCATGGGCGTCGCAGAGCCAAAACTGAGTGGATCTTTCCGGCTCGTCTCGCCATCTCATATTCTGCCGGCCTCGGTTCAGCATTTGATCTCTGGGGATCCATGTTGTGAGTTGTGATGTCCTAAGTTGACCTGCCATTCTTACAAATGACCACCTCATTATCATTTAAGTTTCATAATGGATTCAATGATATCTCGGGCTCCCATTTTTCTGTAATATACTGTGCTGTCTTGTTACCTATCCGTGTGATGTTGAGCATTATTTTCTCGTGTGCACGTAGCATGGTTCTCAGTTTGAGGATCAGTTTCTTGTTTAGGTTCCGTGTTTCAGCTCCATAGGTGACTATCAGGAGGATGCATTGGTTTTATGCTGTTCTTTTTAGAAGATTGTTGTTCTTGAAGGTTAGGCTTGTTCTACCAGAAGCTTGCCATCTTAGCTCAATTCTTCGGTTGATTTCTTCTTCTTTTGAGGGTTCCTTAGAGAATTGATGTCCAAGGTAGATGTAGTGGTCGACTCTCTCGGGGCACTCAAACCGTATTCGATTTCCTTTTCTTTTTCTGTTGAAAATGTTACATTGAAACAATATTCACCACATAATTAGGTGCGCCAATTTTCTGCCATGTTACTAGAGGAGGAACAATGCATTTTATGGAATGAGACAAGATTATTGTGACAACTGGTTTGAGATTTAGAAAGCAAGAACAGAAAAACAAAAGGAAATGACAGAATGAAAAACTAAAGGAAGAAAGAATTACTCAAACAAAGAAAAGGGTAAACGAAAGAAAGAATAAAACAACGAATTGAAGAAGAAAAATATGAATGAACGAAAGGATGTGAAGCACGAATTGAAGAAGGAAAGGAAATCGGGAAACGAAACAAAGTAAGAAATAAAGAAAGACAAAAGTAAGAAGTGTAGAAATAACAAATGAGGAAATGAATGACAGGAATGAAAAATGAGAAAATTGAAGAAAGAAGTAAGAACCGGCGGAATAAAATGCCGAAGACAACAGTAAAAAAGAACTAAAGCAAGTCAATGATACGTCCACCATCCATACGTCCATATCAGTGATTTCCAACTTCAAAGTCATTACAGACGAAGTAGTAGTAAAAGCATTATAAGTTGCAGAGAAGGAAGAAGAGGAATAAGAAGGGGTGGTCTATCAGAAAATCTACCAATTAAAAAAAAAGTTTAAATTAATTTCAGTGTACAGTTTTATCAATAGTTTATTCTGCAGTCTTAGTGTATAGGTTTTTTTATGAGTGAACTTTGGATGGGTATATATAATTTTTTTAGCTATGAAGTAGGCTGGAAATAGGGAAGTTCAGCCGATTTCAGCCATTTCTGCAGAGAGTTTTAGTTATTAACAGCAAACGATACTTCTTTGCAACACTAAAAAAACGCTAAATACGTCACCTGTTGATGACATCACACCTTTTATGACAAAAAGCAGCCTGTAAGTAAACACAGGATCATCTCATTCTTCTTTCTATTTTTTAATATAACTAGGACAGACCGACAGACCGACCGAAAAGCTTCTGCGAAAGATGTGTGGACACATCAAAAAATAGGAGCGAAATAAATAAATAAGTGAAGAGAGATTAAAAGAAAGAAAAAAAAAAATAGAACAAATTAAACAAGCAAGAAAAAAGAGAAGGAAACCGAAGAAAGAAAGGTATCTGGAGAGAAAAGTGCGGGGAAATAAATAGATAGATAGATAAATAAATAGATAAATAAATAAATAAATAAACGGAGATCTATAGTAAAAATAAATTAACCCTTTAACTACGACAGAAGCAGCTCAGTTGTGTTCTAAATGCAGTGGCAACTTTGTACGTTTTGGGAAGTTTTAAATCAAAAATAAAAACGTTTTAGTTTCGAAATTTTCATCACAAGACAACATACCAACGGGTGGCGTGATTTGCTGTCCAAAAAAGAAATCGGAAGATAGACAAATGGAAATCGGCTAGCAATTAATTTGATTAGTTTTTAAAACTGATTTAATACCGCTCTTTACGTTGTTAGAAAAAGTCGGAGCTAGTGTTGAAAAAGGGGTGGGGCTAATGTAAAAAGGACGTTCGGTTAAGGTAAAAAAGGGGGTTGATAATAAAAAAGGGACCATGGGGCGAAGTTAAAAACGGGCATCAATGCTAGAGAACAGTGGGGCTTATCTCCAAAAAGAGGGGGGCAGATATAGGAAAAAAGAGGGGACCGATGTTGAAAAAATGGGTGCATAATCGTCAAAAAGGGGCTAATGTTAAAAAAATGGGCAAATAGTAAAAGGGGCATTGAGTCTTATTCTTCTCCTCCTTATTCTTATTCTTCCTCTCAACAACAGCAATAATAATAATAATAATAATAATAATAATAATAATAATAATAATAATAATGATAATAATAATAATAATAATAATAATGATAATAATAATAATAATTATAACTTGCCATCGCACTCAATAATTGAACAACCGTAGCGTCAAAATTTGAAGTCATGTAAGAATAAATTCCGTCGAAGAATAAATATGGCCAGAATTAATTCGATTTATGACATTACCGATGATGATGATGATCATCATCATCATCAAAAATAAGAAGAAGATGAAAGAAGATGGTGGCGCAAAACAGTTGGATCATTGCAAAAATTACGGACAGAGAAACATAAAATCAAGCAGAAAAAGTCGCCCGTAACTTTGAGCGGAAGGATCCATTGAGTGACGGATGAAAATTTTCGTCATCTCCAGTTGAACCACAGAAGTGCAATGACTGACATTTTTGTCGGCAGTTAATGGGTTAAGGTTTGAGAAAAAAGAAAAAAATGGGGAAAGAAAAAAAATGATTTAAGGAGAGACAGGAAGTCTTAGATAGATTTTGCTTGAACTTGAGCCTTCCCAGAATCTTTCAGTTTGACCAAACGAAGCCCTCGACTGACCAAACTGGAATACTACCCATCGGAGCAGACCAGCAATCTTTATCTTCAATTTATGAGGGTGAAGATCAGGAATCTACGGGTGCAAGTCACAGCCCGTTTGTACAGGCCGATTAAACGGGGGACTTTACGAGGCTTAAGTCGAAGGCCACAGGTTTGGGGAGGAACGCGACAGGAAACGCGTGCCTCCCGGGCGAGTAAAGGAGAACATTACTACCATTAAGGGACATGGCTTTGCAAAATATCAATTATTTACAAAGCTTAGTTTAGAATAGCAGAAATATGGGGTCTTCAATGACGATTGAACTCGAATCGGTAATATTAGTCAGCAAGATTAGCTTGTTAATCACCACACCATTGGTTTTTAAAGCTGCGAATGATTCACCAAAGCGTGAATTAGATTATTTTAGGAGTGAGCAAAACTAGAAGGGTGAATGAACACTGGGTTATTCAATTTACTCGGATACTTGAAATTTTCTAAACTTAAAAGTGTAATTTTTTAGGATTAACGTGTACAAATAAGAAAACTTTGTTAAAGTATTTAATTCTAAGATTGTTGTTTACCATAGTATTTCAAAACATGTATAAAACATGCACTAAATAATTGAGTTAATTCTACAAATGCTCAAGGTATAGAAATGAATTGTTAATAAAAGTATACACAAGAGAGAATAAGATGAAAATAATCAAAAACACTTGGAAATTCATTTGCTGGTAAATCAACTTTTGTGATTATGAATCAATGATGGATGACTCTGAAATAGCACTGCACAACACAACAAAGAGGCAGACAAGCTTTCAGATATATATGTACGCTTTTTCCTTTATAGATAATACATATTGAACCCTTGCTACAGTAAACTGAGTGTGCTTGCATGGAGTCGTTAAAGCCGGAAGTTCGTTTTACCCGATGATTGCTCTTCGCTCAGGTAAATAAGTATGTTCGGTTGTTCTCCGCATTTAATGAACATCGTACCGGTATGTCCAAAGGTAATTTGGTTGTTCCTGGGTCTATCTTCGAAATAGAAAGAAAGTCCGGGCTAAATTTGATGCATAGAGGTTTTGTTTTTTTTGGTGAGGGGTTATTCAGCTGGGCCAAAAGTTCGTTACCGTTCATGTGTTCACAGCATTTATCGAACTCTATTCGGTAAATCCAAAGTCAGCCCGGATGGATCCACGAGACCGTTAAAGCCAGAATTTGTTATATCAAGGGTTTACTGTGATTTATTTCTTTCCTCTTCAGCTGTCGTTCGAGTTTCCATTAACTTATCTTATTATTGAACGACTGCAGCCATCAATTATGACAAAGGGTTCTATCTCTTTTGATACGTGTATGAGTTTGTTTAAATATCCAACGCTCCTGGCCAAACTGACTTGAAAATTGCAGCCAGAATTCCACTAAAACCTTTCAAAAACTTTATTTTTAAAATTTTCAGACAGAAACGCATTTTTGATGTTTGGGGGCTTTTTTTAGTAAGTTTATTAATAACATGTAGATTTTCCAGAATCTAGATATTTATAGACGTTTTTCCACTCTATTTCAGATGTTTTCCAGTGGTGAACACCACTGATGTCTTAGTTACAACATGCTCAGACTACATTTATTTTTGGTTGAAAATGTTTGCACGACACCAAATTTTGACGCCACTGTTATTTATTGTTAATTATTGAAAGTTATGGCGTGTCTATTTTTACTTTCTTTCTTTCGTTTTGTTTGTCGTTCGTTCTTTCTATTCTTTTTTCCCCATTCTTTTCTTGCTCTGTCGTTCATTCTTTCTCTCGTCTATTTATCCACGTTTTCTTTCGTTTTACAGTTTTTTTCTTCCCTTCCTTTTCTTCCTTTGGTAATTGAATTATATTTCCTTTTTTGTGTTTCTTCCTTTGTCTGTCGTTTATCTCATCCTTTCTCTTTTTGTTATCTGTTCTTTCTTTCAGAAGACCTATCGTTTATTGTTTCTCTCTCTCGTTCTTCTTTCTTTCTTGTTCTCATTTTTCTTTTCTCTCTCTCTCTCTCTCTCTGTCTTTCTTTCTTTCTTTCTTTCTTTCTTTCTTTCTTCCTGTCGTTTTTTTCATTATCTCTTTATATTTTCTTTCCTTTCCGAAGCCGATCGTTAATACTCCCTTTGTTTCTAAATTCTTTTGTTACCCCTTTTCTATTTTCTAAGAAGGCTACAATAATGTGATCTAGGTTAACGATTCCAGAGCGAAGTAGGATATGTGGTGCTGACCTTTGTTGGCCTCTGAAGATCAATTTAAGGTCAAGTCAATTTTGGCATTTTTTAATCTAATGCAGACGGTTGCACCCTAAAGGGTGCAAGTCAGTGTACAAGGGCAACTTCTCCCCAAGGATGAATATAGGATAGGTGGTTTTGACCTTTGATAACATCAAAGGTCAATTCAAGGTCATATCACTTTTGGCAAGCATTTTCAAATCTAACAGTGACGGCTTGAAAATGTGTTTATAAGTTTAACTTTATCAAGTTGGAACATAGGAACATGGAAAAGGTGGCGATGCCTACGGGTGACCCCTAAAAGTTAATTCAGGGTCTGGTCAATTTGGGCATTTTCAAATCTTATAGCTGCAAATTTATGTACCAGTGTGATGTACCGAGGATAGATGACAATGACCTCAGAAAATCAATTCAAAGTCAGTTGAATTCTAGCATTATCGATTTTGGCATTTTCTAATCTAACGGAGACGGCCACACCCTACGGGCTACAAGTTTGTGTGCAATGATAACTTTACCACAGTATGAACATAAGATAAGTGGCGCTGACCTCTAATGACTTTTAAAGGTCGATTCGAAAACAAGTCAATTTTGGTATTCTCATAAGAGGTCAATTTTGTCATTTTTAAAACCTAACTGAAGGGTTGCCATCCTTAGTTATTGTACTTTTGTCTTGGATTTTATCGCATAAATATCGATTATTTTTTACCCTGGGCAATGCAGGGTGCCCCAGCTAGTATATGCAAATATATGATATGATTTTATACCATGTCCCCATACGTATAAATGAGCGTACATACTCACTGTGAGGGGATTGGATCCCCAATGGGTGCTCTACACATGTGGCATTCTGCTTGAATAAGCCAAGCTTTATAAATAACCACTTTAGGCACGTGCATCTTTGAACAGGTTTCATATCTATCTATCTATCTATCTATCTATCTATCTATCTGCCTACTCACAAACAAACACACACACACACACACAAACGTATATCTTTTCAAATCTTGATGCATTTTTACCTGTTGCACTATGTGTTACGTATCCCCCCTGTCTACTGACACTTTCGTACGTTCACATAAACGCACAATAACACACAACAATACATATACGTATATCATAAATGTTACGTCTTTTCACATCATTTTTCGTTTTAAACTAGTATTAGTTATCTATCTGCTTATCTGTCTACACGATAACAAATGTATCTATGAATCTATTTATCGACTCGCACACTCATACGAGTAAATACGTATATATTTCGCATCTTCAGCCATTTATTCGTTTTTAAATGATATGATTGATCCACTATACGTCTACATGCACACACACTACACATACACACAGGCACCTGCTCACAGATGCACATACAAACATATATATATAAATATATATATATATATATATAAATATATATATATATATATATATATATATATATATATATATATATATATATATATATATATATATATGTATACTTATCCATCTATATGCACGCTCACAAACACGGATACACACTCACACACACACACATATATATACATAAAACACTATGTGCATCGATATATACACATATATATATATATATATATATATATATATATATATATATATATATATATATATATATATATATATATATATATATTATTGTTATTAGAAATGTATTTATAAAAGTACTTTTTGAGAAAAAAAATTTCTTGCAAAATGAACAAACATGTCTATACCTTTCAGTAATATTTGTTTCAAATGAGGAATGCTGTTTAGATATGTATATGTATACTTATATACATATATACATATACATATATATATGAATGTATATATATATATATATATATATATATATATATATATATATATATACATATATATATTTCTCTGTGTGTCTGTGTGTGTGTGTGTGTGTGTGCGTACGTGTGTGTGTAACACTTTTTAATTAGTGCACTGATGCTACTTTCCGATCGTAAAGTATATGTGCCTTGGAGCCACACTTTCATCCCAGGCAACATTCTCAAATACTCTGATCTTAGGCAGAAGTGCCGATCCATATGTAAATAATCCCGTTTTGACTCGTTTATCCGTCTCAGAACTCACTTATACATACATACATGCACACACACACACACACACACACATATATATATATATATATATACAATTATTTATTTATTATGATATATATATATATATATATATATATATATATATATATATATATATATATATATATATATATACAAGTATATACCCGGTACGCACGAAAAATAAACATTCACCATTCACCGAATATATATTCTTCAAATTGTCATTTTATGTATTAATAGCGGTATTTACCGTGTTGAATATTGGGTACTATGATCAAACGTCAACGACGGATGAAATCTGTTTCCTATTTCTTTTTTGTTTTTTTTTTCAATTTTTACAAACTGAAAATATATCGTGAAAATATACATAAATGATATATATATATATATAGTGCATTTCCACTCGGCAAACTCCAATTCAATTTGCTAAGTATCTTCAGTTTTTGGTTATTTTAGCTTCCTCCCTTTCACAGGCTTCAGTTGCTGATTTCGTTTCGTGTAAATTACTGCGAAATGAAATATAGAAAAAAATCACTCATGTATTGAACGTGTCTTTTTTCAAACAATGGTGGATTCTCTTTACTACCGTCGACATTGCAACATAAAAATCATTTTTCAGTTGATGGCTTTTTAAATAACAAATAAAAGCTAAGACGTTCATTGAGATTCCGGGAACTCATAAAAAGAGGAACAGGGATTTCGAAGACATGAAAAAAGAAGACGGTATACGGGATTGAAAACGAGGCTGCCTGAAATGGGAAGCGAAAGAAAAATCAAAGGGAGACACGTGGGCAGGAAGATGAGATGGAAAGGTACACAAAGAGAGAAAGAAAGAGATAAGTAAGAGAGGAAAATAGAGGCATACAAGTAAAGGAAAGGGGGGCTAAATAGAAGTGAAAAGAAACAAAGAAAGGGAAGAGAGAGGGAAAGGTCAAGAACAAACGGAAATAACCGGGTAAATGAGTGAAGAACTAAGCAGAAAATATAGAATTAAAAAGAAAGAAACAAGCAAAAAAAATTATATATATAAAAGAATAATGAAAAAGAACAAGGAAAAGAAAGTAGATGCAGTCAAAAAAAGAAAAAAGAAAATCGGAAAAATAAAAGGAAAAACGATAGACAAGAGGAAGGAAAAGAAAGTGAGGAAAGAAAGAAAGAAAGACGGCAAGGAAGATAGGGGAAACGGAAGAGAGAACAAAGGAAAAATAATAAGAAGGAAAGAACAGAAAGAAAATTAAGAGAAATGAAAGAAAGAAAGAAGAAAAAAGGATGAAAAGAGAGGGGAAAAGAAAAGCAAAAAGAAAGGAAAAAATCAGAGAGGAGAGAGAAAAGAATACATGAATAATGAAGGGAGAGAGAGACTGAAAGAAATGGAGTAAAGGGAAGGGAAAGAGAAGAAGATTTAGAGAAGTAGAAAAAAAGGGGGGAAATGAAGGAAAGAAAGGGGATTAAAGTAAAACGAAAGAAAGGAAGGAAGTAAGAAGAAAAAGGAGAAAGACAAAAAGGAAGAGAGCAGAGACAAAGAAAAGAATAAGATGTGAAGAAGAAAACGAAAAGATGAAAGAAAGGAAAAAAAACGAAGGAAGAAAAGAGACAAAGAAAAGAAAGACAGAAATATGGAAAAAGGGAAAAAAGAAATCAAGGAAGAGAAAAAAGAGAAGGAAATAAAAGAGAAGATCGAAAGAAAGAAAGCAGAAAAAGAAAGAAAAAAGAAAGGAGATAAATATCAAAAGAGAGGAAGTAAAAAGATGAAAGAAAAAAGGGAGAGTGGAAAGAAAAGAGAAAGGAAGAAAGAGAAAAGAACAGCAAATAAGGAAGGGAAGTAATGAAAAGAAAAGGAAAAAGAAAGGAAGTAAAAATAAGGAAGAGAAAGAGGAGGGAAGGAAACAGGGAAGGAAAAGGAGGAGGAGAAAGGTAGAAAGAAAAAAATGGAAGAAAAAAAGAAGAAAGACTCAAATGAAGGAGAGAAAGAAGAAAAGGTGGAAAGGAATAAAGGAAAACATAGTGTTTGTCTTTTTCCTTTCCATATAGAATAAAATGAAAGAAGGAAAAAAAGGAGAAAAAGAGAGGAAGACAGAAACAAAGAAAGAGGGCAAAGAAAGAGAAAAGGAAAAAATGCAGGGAAGAAAAAACAAATAAGAACAAAAAGCAGAAAGCAAAAATGGCAAAAAAAAGGACTGAAAAAAAAACTAAAAAAAACAAAGGGAAGAAAACAAAATGAATGAAGCAAAAAAAGAAAAATACAGGAATGAAGAAAAAGAGAAAACAAAGAAGCCAGTAATAACTGTAAAAAGGTGATTATAAAATCGTTAACTTAAACAAGTCTGCAATAAAATGTCGTAAACACTTGGTGCTTATGACAGATATCCCCACCCAAAAAATGTGTGTGCGTTGGGGGGGGGGGGAGAGAAGGGTCCAACCAAACGGTTTGAATGCATACATGGAAAGTTATAGATATACATAGAAATAATTGTGCGCGGCGCGGTAGCATTACTGAAATCATATACTTGGAATTTTATAAGCGTGTATACATACGTATATTTGTCTCTTATACAAGACGTATATACATGTATGTCTTTGAAACAGTCTCAGTTTGACAATTTCAGTCTGTTAATTCCAATCCTTCTATCTATCTATCTATCTATCTATCTATCTATCCATCTATCAATCCATCTAAGTCTTTTAATATCTATCTTTCTCTCTCTCTCTCTCTCTCTCTTTCTCTCTCTCTCTATGTATACATATATATATATATATATATATATATATATATATGTATATATATACATATATGTATGTATATATATATATATATATATATATATATATATATATACATACATATATATATATATATATATATATATATATATATATATATATATATATATATATATATACGTATATATGTACATGGATATATATACATATATATGTGTGTGTGTGTTTATATATATATATATATATAATCCACAAAACAAAAATACATATGTGTGTGTGTATACACACAAACATTTTACATAATCGGATGCCCCCCCCCCAAGATTATATCTATGTACAATAGCAAAAATACATGCACCTACGCATATACTCATATGTCTATTTGTAAGTGCGTGTCTGTACTTGCACGCCTTTGTGTATATGTGTTTGTGTGTGAGCGCGTGTGCGTGCGTATGCGAGCCAATGCTGTCTATGTTGATGTTTTTGAAATCTTTTTTTGAATTTGCAAGTCCAATGTTGCAAATGTAGGTGTTATATCTATGTTCACAAATTTGCAGCCTGTAGGGTGCAGTCATTTGAGATTCTACAAAACATAAAGAAACAAACACTCGTCGTCTTTTTATAAATGTAAAGTTCCTGCAAATGTCTATCACATTCTACCGGATATAAATTGTCCATTTACCGGTATATATATATATATATATATATATATATATATATATATATATATAGAGAGAGAGAGAGAGAGAGAGAGAGAATTTATATCTGGCAGAATATGATAGACAATTTGATAGGAACTTTTTTGTTTCGCACTATTTCGATTAAGCAACACACAAAGATCGAACCTGCATCGACCTAGGAAACAGCCAAATACTCAGACTTTACTTTCACTGAGCTAACGACATTTCCGAAGTAAGGCAGGAGTCCGAGAAAGCGCTAATATTACTCATTTCTCAGTTCTAAGATTGTTTGGTACGAATTACTTTCATTTCTCGGTGCCGGCAATATGAAACATGAAAACACGTGAAAGATGGACGGATTATATCTGACAGAATGTAATGATTATATAAACATTTTAGTAGGAACTTAATTTTGATCGGCGCCGATTTTAGGGGCATAACTCCTTATTTCCTGTTTGAGTTATGTGCCCTTTGACTGGAATGTTGTGATTTTTTTTCTGAAGAAAAGACGGAAAAACCAACAATCGGAAATGGAAAGTAAACAAAGAATAAAGCGTACAGTCATCGAAGCATACACGTACAACAAGGAACGTAAGGAAATAAGTATAATAAAAATAGATTAATGTAGGAATTGTAAGAGACGCGAGATTTTGAAATTGGCGCCAAATAAACAAGGACACGAAGTAAAAAAAGAAGTAGCAGCAGGAGTGGGAATGAAGACACGGAAATAAAGGAGAGTCATGAGGAAAGAACGTTCCTCCCATGGAATATGGGAAACGATCGCAGACTTCTGTAAGTGTTCTGATTCTCTCTCTCTCTCTCTCTCTCTCTCTCTCTCTTTCTCTCTCTCTCTCCTTCTCTCTCTCCTTCTCTCTCTCCTTCTCTCTCTGTCTCTTACGGAAATTGGATCAGGGAATTTTCATTGTGAACGACCGTATCACTGAATTTTCTGTTCAGTGGACGAATTGAGTCTGCCTTTCTCTTTTTCATTTGAAAGTTGACCAGGGACCTTTTTTGTGAACAATCTCGTCACTGTTTTCGCCCATTCAGTAGACAAGTTTTGTTCGTCTCCTCTTATGGAAGACTTGGAACAGGACTTTTGAATTCACTAGCAAAAAAAAAAAACAAAAAAAAAACATAAAACAAAAAAAAAAAAAAAACAAAGAATAGAGATTGTCATCTCTTTCCTCGTGGTTGACCGGATTAATCCTAAATCAAAGCTTTTCTCACAAGATCCTTTTTTTCCCCATTATTTTTATTCGTTATATAAACTGATTTGTTCTACCTGAAATCAATATTGCTTTGTTTTTTCCTGAATGTTGCACACACACACACACACACACACACACACACACACACATACACACACACACACACACACACACACACACATACACACACATACACACACACACACACACACTCAACGTAACACACTCGTTAACAATAACCTAATTTAATGATTTGTTTTCTCCGTCTTTTTTTTTTTAATTAGCCGAAATCACTCAAGCTACGATCAACAGATGTTAAACTAAGGATGTGACATTAATTGGCATTTACCAGTGGGACCGGACCCCAAATTAAAAAAAACAAACCCACCAGAAGTGACAGCCAAACCACAACTCAGAAAAAAGTATCAAAGGTTGCGAGTAGTCGGTAGTGGAAAGCGGGAAAAATGTAAACTGTACAGACTTCAGACTGGTCCAACTTGTCTTGTACGTTCCATCCAAGGAGCGTAGGAAAAGCGATTGGGCTTAAAGGGAAAAGAGTTCTGAAGTACATAACAGAATATGAGAAGAGACGAGACAGAGAGACAGAGAGCACGGATGGATTTAGCGAAAATGCAGGCAATTAAGCCCCTCAAAATTCAGGGAGCTTAACGATGTCAAACTCACTTCCAAAGCATCACAGAGAAATGACCAGAGGATCGGATAGTGGAGCTAGGCTAACAAAGACCGAGGAGCATGCTAGATGCAGCTACAGGTCAAAATGGGTCTCTAGCTCATTGAGAAACCGTTATGAGAAAGAAGTTGATGTCGCCAAATAGACTCTGTCCTGAAGGCTTATTGATTTGGAAGAGCACATTGAAAACTCAAAGTCTACTTTGGTATATTTTGCTGAGAAGTTCACGAGAGGAACGTACTTGGAACTCAGCACTGAGGACATTTACACATCTTTGGATATTGGAAAATTTGTGGAGTCGGTCGGAAAAGTGATTTTCCATAAAAAGCTGAGGACTGCAGAAAAGAGTTGTGCCACTCCGAAGACCCAGCTGGCCGATGCAAACAGTTCCAGGCTACGGAAGGGAAACAGTGGCTTCTATGTCATGATCAAGACTTTTCCATAGAACTGCTAGTCTTGGTCGCGCGAAGAAAGACTTTAAGGCAGTAAAGGACAGGACGAATTCAGAAAATTTCGCGTTGAGGCAGTTTATAGATGAGAGGGAAGATTGTCTATCGGAACTGAAGAAAAAGTTTGTTGCCAGATAGACAGTTGACGGTTCGCTTAGATATGCACGAACAACGTCACACATAATGAGTTGTTAACAAGTGAAAAGAACCGAAGGATTCAACTTGAGCGGGAACTAGTCGAGGAATATCCCATATAGAAGTGGATATGTGGAAGATTTCGGAAATGATACAAGCGCATGCGGAAAAAAGACGGACTGAGTGAATGTCGGTTGAAGAGTCGATCTTTCCTCGAAATCAGGGGACTACAGCAAGGGAAATGGAACTAAACCAGCTTGAGTCTGAATCTGACAAAAAGAATGACCTTTAAGAACATGAAACCGGACAAAGCATCAGAGATTCTCGCAAAAAACAGACATCAGAATGGGGAAAAAACAGAGAGATTATAGAAGTAATCGCATCGGTAATAACAGACCAAGAGGAACAACTGGACAGAGAAGCAAAGGACCAGGGCATGGATAAAGATAGGGGACATCAAAAATAAATCTTCAAATAGGGCTGACATAGTTAAGGAACAGAAAATGATTCAGATAAAACAGCAAAGAGTACCGAGGTTGATGGAAAGTACAAACGTAAACGGATCTTATCGTCTGATTTGGACGAAAACAGAAACGAGACCAACGTAAATGAGAAGAATTCTTGCACGCAACTAGCCAGAGAGAAACGAACCTGCAAGGAATTGCCTATAACTCCTGGTAATCGCGAGCCGGTCGATTATTCTAGCCTAAACATAGAGAAGGCTTGGAAGAAACCAGAAGAGAGGAACTCCTCGAGTAGAGCATTCATTCAAGGAAATGTAATTTAGTTTTTTCTGTGTAAATGCCAAAAAAAAAAAAAAAAAAAAAATTGGTGGGATGAAGTTTATGTCACAGCCTTAGTTTGACATGGGTCGATTGTAGCTTGAGTGATTATTAAAGCTATCAAAAAAAAAAGACGCGTGTGTTTGGTTGTGTGTATGGATAGCAAAGTAGAAAGAAACAAAATGCAGGAGAAATGATAATGACATTCAGAGAATAGAAAAAAAAGCAATATTGATTTCTGGTGAGACATATCGGTTTATATAACAAATAAGAATAGTGGAAAAAACGAGTCTTGGTGAGAAGAGTTTTGGTTTTTGATTAATCCCGTCGACTGCAAGGGAAGAGATTAGAATTAGAAATGGTTTGTAAGAGTATTTTGTTGTGTGAGTCAAAAGGGTTGGGTGTTTTTACAGTGGAGTAATATACAATGAGTAGATGATTTGCTTGATTGTGTTCTGATCTTGATTGTAATCATTTTTGTATATTTTTGTCATGTTAATGCTTAGTCTTAATTAATTCTTAATCATAATCATAATTAGTTATCTTTTTTATTTTCATCTATATCTTTAATGCTGGTGTATTGGTCCCAATTATGATCGTAGTTTGAACTTCTAATTTTTGGAG
This sequence comes from Thysanoteuthis rhombus, assembly GCA_963457665.1. NCBI lineage: Eukaryota > Metazoa > Mollusca > Cephalopoda > Oegopsida > Thysanoteuthidae > Thysanoteuthis > Thysanoteuthis major. The sequence goes on from OY735209.1 coordinate 18,476,204, forward strand.
ACTATATTATCATCATTGGATCGTTTTAATGCAATTTTGTGAATCAGATCCATATTTGAATCAAATTAATTGCAGTTTCTCGGGGTATAGTGTGAATTCGTCTTAAGGTTGGTGGTTAGGTGCCCTCGTGGCAGTAGGTTGAGTATTGGCCTAATTCATGGTAGTCATTAAGCCGTTGAATTGTGATAATATATATGTCAAAAGTTGTATTTACTAGTTTTATTTGGGTTGTTTGAAATCACCCTAGTTGGTAGAAACCTTTTTGAATAATTATTATTATTATTAGCAATTTTACACCAGGTGCCTGGTGGTTACCGCTGGAGGTTGAGTGACAGCCAGTCCCCTCAAGTCTCCAGCCCTCCTCTCTACACTCTTATAGTCCGCAGCAACACTATGGTTTACAGTTTCACACCAGTTGCCCGGTGGTTATTACTGAAGGCTGAGTGACAGTAAGTCTCCTCAGGTCTTCGGCGCTCCTCTCATCTCGTCTCCCTCACCTATCATAGCAGTGTTGTAATTCGTACCTCCATTCGTTATTGTTCTTATTTTTGTTTTTGCTTTTATTATTATCATTATTATTATTATCATCATTATTATTATTGTTATCATTTGTAATTTGTGTTCATTGTTCATGTTATATTATTCTTTCAATTAGATATCGTGTTAATCAGGTTCCAGTTTAATTTTGTCTTTGGGTCTGCATTTTGACATCATTTCGTTTCTACGGTTCAGATGGTTACATTTTAAGATTCTTTTTTTCTTTTTTAGGCACGGGTAGCAATTGTCTTATTATTTGGTGGTATGGAGTTACCAATGATAGCTCATTTTACAAAAGGTGTAAGTCTTTTTTCAATAATTTGCAAGAAATATTGAGAGAATGAAGTTTGAAATTTTATTTTTAAAATGATCTATTTTGGTTGCAGTATCTATATTTCCATTGGTCCTTTGTACTGATGTAATATTTTTTGTTGTGTCGTTGATCCGTTGTAGTGATTATTGCCAAGTATATGCAACTCTCGATAATGCTTCCAATGTTTACGGGGTATGTTTTTCTGTTTCAACAGTTGCATTTATTTCTGGTTGTATTAATAATGCTCTTACTACGATTGTTGTTGCTGTTATTATTTTGTCAGATTTTATTACTTTTTCATCATATGAATTTAAAAAATTATTTACATTTTTAGTACAACGGTGGCTGATTTTAGAAGTATTCCTGCTAAGAATCTTACATAGTGGAAAGATTCTACATAAGATTTTCAACAGAAACGCTTTAAAAATAAGTAAATAACAGAAAATAATTTATCTTAACTATAATTAAGAAATAATACAAACTAAACACTAACATAATGGAAATACCAAAATTATCATGATAGAAATAAAAGATAAACAAAGAAAACACCCACGCACCGTACACTTACTATAACCCCACCCCTCATGACCCACGCAACAAAATACGCGCTCAAACCACCCTGCCTTTTGATCTCCGCCACAAATAAGCACCCACAGAAACAAAAACACACAAAAAAAAAAACGAAATACAAAGAAAACATTATTCTGAATCTGTTTCGGTCAAAATCACTGTCTTTCAATGAACCAAAACCAAGGACATATCAATCCATTCTTACCCGAAGATTTGCATCAGACTTGCATTGAAATACCGTATCATTTTCCCCCAAGTGTTTTTGTTT
>OY735209.1:18485391-18492891 GCA_963457665.1 Thysanoteuthis rhombus
AATTATCTCAGTTGTATTGGGGGCACTCAGTCAGTTACAAACAAATTCTAAGCAGATACCCAATCTAATTAAACTTCTCATAATCATTTTTTACGACAGTATCAACATTTATTTTAATGCCATTGCTATTCCATTCATACATCTCCCACTAAAAAAAAACAAAAAACAAACCAACAAACAAACAAAACATACCAGCTTTCAAACTTGAAAGAAAAAAGTGTGCTCCCGACTATATGGTATAATAATAGTTAAAATAGATGATTGAGCGTTCACTTCCGTATTCTTTTAACACTTTCTTTTTATTAGTTTTAGTATCTGTTAAGTTAGTATCTCGACAAAACTGACCGAATATCCCCATAAAGATCATCGTGATAATTCGAGACGCTAAACTACGCGTTAAAAAATGTAAATGCTGGTAACTTTTTTTCAACTCCACACGTCTGTATGTTTTCTGTATCGCCTTAGAAACCACCGGATCGTCCGGTCGAATAGGAGAATGATTTTCTAAGAAATAATTTAACTAGCATTCCAAGGGAAGTATGTATCACCGCCACCCATGACATGGGTGGCGGTTAAAATTGGTCACCTCCATGAAAATACTACCAGCACGATTTGAACGATAAATCTATGATTTTAAAAAGGAAAGCAAACTGATGTAGTTAGTCACAGGAGATAGAAAAAATGATATTGTCACTTTTCTCATCTTTTTGGTGGTGATCACTGAAAAGTATGTAGGAAAAAAAAAAAAAAACTGAACAAGTATAAATGCTGCCGGGTACAAATTGAAGGACCAATCTGGCATAAACTATCATAATAAATTGAATCACCCAATAAAAACCTATTCAGGGGGAATTTAAAACAAAGAAAAAATTTTCTCACTCACTGAGTGATGTACGTGTGTGTGTGTGTGTGTGTGTGTGTGCAAAATCTCAAGTTTCTACTTTGAATTCTTAGAGCTGGGAGAAGTCCAGATAGATGGATAGATACGTATATGCATACATATAAATGTCAGAACACATGAACAACTTAAACCCTGCAACAGTGATTAAACCGGTATGTTGTGGGTAGGAGTGATTAAAAAGATTCCCAAACATATGACTCTCTTTGATGAGCTATCCGTAATTTATCATTTTATTTTTTAAGAATTAATTAATTCTAGGGAGTACGTTCAAAGAATTTTCCATTTTTGGATGGTTATCATGACGTACTCGTTTGATGTCAAAGTTAAGTTGAAATAATATTCCAAACATCAGTTAAACAAAAAAGCACACAAAGAGCGTATTACTCTGCCAACGCCATTGTCTTTATGCACTAACGAAAAACCAAATGAAAATCGGTCCATATATAGCGATGATGAAGGAGAGGTAATTGTATTTTGATTTTCTGTATTTCGAAATATTGTTTGCTCCTTTTAATATATCGCTCAATCGGAAACGAATTCTTAGATCCCCCCCCCCCTGCAAAAAAAAAACAAACTGAATCCATTATTCTTCACCCCGTGAAAGCCCTTTCAATAGAACATCCTCGAAATTCATTGTGAACATTTGGAAATACTTGGTAGTCAAACATAAATGAATACATAAATTCTCATTATAATGGAGCAAACCAAAAACTGCGGGCAGATAATTCGTGCCTTCCTTATTTTAATGGTGCTAATATATGTAAACAAAACTACCGGTTTGTATCTTGTGGCTCAGTTTCAACTAGCCGAATTTTCCCCTTCCATTAGGCAGATATTCAGCTAGTTGTTATAGTTATACATACAGTGGAAGCAGCTCATTCAGTCACGGTTGATGTTATCATACGTTTAATGTTATCAAAATCAGACTGTGTTATGGGCATCTCCGTAATCTATTTACATTAAAAATAGGTATTCAACATTAAATTTACATACTAATTCAAATGATAAATATGTGTGTAACTTGATATAAATTCACAAGCTCATCAGCCCAAAGAAACATTAACCAGGCATGTTTTATTTATTCATTCATTCTTCCTAAAGCCTTCTATTTATTTCAGCTGATAACTCCAAAAATTCCCGTATCAGTTTGTTTTCTATCCCGAGGATCTCAATTTATCCAAGCTATACTTAAAATCATATATGATTGAACTATCCATTTTTTATACATAAGATGATAAACTATTCCAGTATTACAAAAATCTTTGGAATAAAAATCAATTATTTTTCTATTTTTACTTTCAGAGTCGAATGAATAGTTCTTTCAAGTCAATTACCTAAATTTTTACGGTGTAAAGCTACTTATAACAAAGAATTCAATAACGCAATAATGAATTTATTTCTATAGGTACATTATCTTATTTCAATATTATTTTTGCCAATATTGAGGATGTATGAATTTTTCTGGGGATGTCCCTGAGAGATCCACGCATCTTCAAATCTATCTGGCGAAAATAATTAAACGAAAAAATATACCATCGAAGATTAACAAAAAGAGGTAACCAAGCCAGATTTGTAAGTAATCGAAGCTAAAAGATTTGAAATATCCAGGACTGAGCATTGAACAACGCTATTGGAACGTGATATCGTGTCGTAGTCCCCATAACAACAGTGGACATTTGTATTCAGAAAAAATCATTTGGATCCAATCTGATGACGCCGTCATTCAACAGCAAAACACATATTTGGAAATTAAAATACATGAAAACATTTTTTTTGGAACGATCATTATCATCAGTCTTTCAACGTTCGTCGTTGGACATAGACCTTCCCCAGGATTCGCTACATTCCACTAGCATGGGCGTCACAGAGCCAGTACTTTCTGAATATGTATAGCTCGTCTCTCCATCTAATATTCTACCGGACTCGTTTCCGCATGTGATCTCGGGGAATCCATGTCGTGAGTCGTGATGTCGATCGGTTGTCCACCATTCTTGCAACATGGCCAGCCCACTGCCATTTGAGCTTACTAATGGATTCTATGATGTCCCTGACTCTTGTCTTTTCCTGGATTTACTGTGCTGTCTTGTGGTCTCTCCACGTGAGGTTAAGCATAATTCTTTCATGTGCACGTTGCATGGTTCTCAATTCGCGGTTCCGTCTATTGGTTAGGTTCCATGTTTCAGCTCCAGAAACATATGTAAATGTAAACATTTGTACTTGTGTAAAAAGAAATAATAATCTGAATATTGGTTTTAAAATAAGGAACCGCACAGATTGATGGTGTCCAGCACAGGAATAAACTCCGGTGAAATGGTACGCCCGGAGATTGTCGAAATTCTTGCTGTCTTTTTCAATTGTCAAAATTTAATAATAGAAGATCTTATTTTTATTCATCCATTAGTGACTTTTTATCACCTAAAATCCACTTCAAGAAGTGACTTCATCATACTTCAAGTTCTTGTTTTATCAACTGCTCCATTACACAAGAAAATAAAAATAAAATCAAACTCGACTCTTGTCGGCGATTTTTAAAGGTCGCTGCGAAGCTTCAGATCAATTTGACATGACATGGAAACAGCCACTAAAAATTTGAACCGTTTTCCAAATACGACAGCGAGTAGCCAGCAGGATTCGAACCCATGACTGAAAGTTTCATAATAGACATTTGTTAAAAGTCACCCTTACTAACTGTGGCTGAAGACGGAATAGTGATGTTCAATGCAGACAGCAATGCAGTCCTTGAATGGTTTTAATCGAACAAAGATATACATGAAACAATTGAGTTGATCTCAGTCAAAGGACGATCCATACATCTATCAAATTTTCACGAACGTTTTGTTTGTGGCAACGAAAATAATGATTCTATCGATCGACAGAGATCTAGATAATTTAATGTCCTTTGTGTGAGTATATCAGATTATAGTTTTGATGCTTCGTAATTTTACTGCTTTGAAGTTAATAATATGTTCATAAAGATGGCTATTCCAGAAGAAATATTCTCAAGAAATATTCCCAAGAAAAAGTAATCCAAGGATAAACTGACGAGCATGTGGTAAATGTGGTCTTGTTCACAAAACATCCAGTGAACATCTGAAATTCTAAAGTAACATATAAAATAACATGATCGAAAGAAAGAAAGAGAAAGAGAGAGAGAGGGGGAGAGAGAGGGAGAGAAAATTGAGCCTTTAGATAATCAAGTCTGACGTCTTTCGCCGTCGACTTACCTCAGCAACTGAAGGGAGGAGGAGAAGGAGAAAAATGGCAAACTCGACTGACCAATAGGTCTAAACTAAATTTTCAATCAATCAAACTCTAAAAAAAAAGTCGCAGATCTTTCCTCACTCCACGAGAAAAGAAAAGAAGAGGAGAGAGAAGGGTAAGATAAGGAGGAGGCTGGCTCCAAAAGAGAGGAAATTGAATAAGTAGTTCCTGTAATAAAGTAAGTCGACCTGAGAGTGAATTCATCATCAGTTTTTGCGTATGCAACACTTATTCGTGTCGTCATGGTGTCACTGTTTTTTTGGTGAGGCAATAATCATTGTAATGACATAAGCAAATAAAGTCAAAACACAATAGTTGGAGAAACAGACATCTCCTTATGTATATCTGGAGATATCGAGAAATATTAATTTAGATATGCACAGACTAAGATACTTTGATATTTATCTCATTTTTATAATTTGGCAAATTGTTGCTGTGCAATTTCCTTACATATATACATATATTCTATACAACTTATGTATAATTTTCGTCGATATGCCGCCCTTGCATTGGTTGGAAACTGTTGTGTGTTCAATAGAGTCAACTGCTGATTCATAGTGTTTTGGTCTATTCTGGCGTATTTTTTATTGCAATCAACTGTATGAGAGTCCATCGTAGTGTAAACATTTCTGAAACATGCCTGTTTATGTGGTTACATATCATTTAGAGTGTTAGTCTGTTTGTTAGTAATTGGGGGAGTAATTTATTCACACGTGATAGTAATGTAATAGAGAGATAGTTGCCAAGCTCTTTATCATCTTATCTATTATAAATTAGAAACTGAAGTCTTTGGACACCTCTCTTTCTCGTATGCACTGTGCGAAAAGATGCACTAGTCCTTCGTCGAAATCCTCTACTGAATCTTTTAAAAGATCTGTTTATACGCCATCTTCACCAGGGTGCAAACATTACTTCGTCTGTTGTTATGTCTAGAACATCACTGGTGTCTGCAGGTGAGTTAGTTGGCTGCTCCCTTATTTCCGAATAATGCAGGTTTACATAATATTCTTCGGTTATTCAATTATTATTATCATGTGTTCTCTGCTTTTTGATAATTTTCTCCTTCGCGTCTTTCATTGTTAGTTTCTGCTATTTACTAGCATGAGCCGCAGATCATCAACAACAGCAGCCTTTTAGCGTCCGTCGTTGGACATAGATCTAACCCCAGATTCGCCAGACTTCTCCATCATGGGCATCGCGGGGCCAGTTCTTCCAGAATGTATATAGCTCGTCAAGCCATCTTACTTTCTGTCAGACGCAATTTTGCATATGATCTCCGAGATCCATGTTGTGAGATTTGATGTCCAGCGGTTGTCTGACATTCTTGCAACATGTCCAGTCCATTGCCATTTGAGATTTCTAACTGTTTCTATGATACCTAGGGACTCCTGTCTTTTCTCTAAAATACTGTGCTATCCTGTGATCTCTCCATGTAAGGTTGAGCATGATTCTCTTATGTGAACGTTCCATGGTTCTCAGTTTGAGGGTCAGTCTTTTGGTTAGATTCCATGTTTCAGCTCCATAGGTGACTATCGGGAGGACGCATCTGTTGTATACGCTTCTTTTTCGGACTTGTTGGATTTTTGCGTTCTTGAAAGTCTAGCTTGCTCTATAGAAAGCTTGACAACCTAGTGTGATTCTTCGCTTTTTTCTTCTTCTTTTGAGGAATTCATGGAAACTCGCTGTCCTGGGTAGATGCAGTGGTCTACTTTCTCAATATTTCCTCTTTTCTAATAGCTCTCCCTATTTTCTAAATGTCCTTCGTTTTTTTCTTCTATCGTTCTTTTGTTAATGAGTTTAATTAACTCTTCTCTTTCAATTTCGTCTCTTTTAGTTTTTATTTCCAACTCCTGGACCGTGGAAATTCCAGGGTGTTGATAACAAAGATTATCCATTAACCATGCCTCTGTCACTTCTCCGTTTCTTCGTTTTACGTCAATGATTTCATCTAAATGTTATACAAACATGGATTAGTTTCACATGATATGAGTAGATCGTGACAAGGATAATTATTTTGTAATAGATAGTTCATAAGTAGATAGAAATAGATACTTTTTATCAGTTCCTGGGTTGACTTGAGCATTTCTTTTTGTTATTGTTGAATTTATTTGTTTCGACCGCAAACACTGCTGCTTCCTTAGTCATATTTGTTAGATAGTTAACCATACTACTTTCACAATTACACAAAACCTGGGTTCTCTTCTTTACTTCTACCTGAAATTATTTTTGTTTTCTCTTACCTGAATAAGAAATGTCTTCTTTTAGAGAATCATCTTGTTTCTTCTTCCAGTTTTCAAAGTCGAATTCGACGTTGCAAGCTACCATTCTGTGGCCACTTTCAATATTGACTATTTATAACAGTAACATAATTAAACGGTATTGACTTTATCATCTATAATTGAATATACTTTATTTGTGTTTTACCCATTTAGGCTTCTCTGAGTCCATTTACGGTCTTCTCGTCTTGGAAAATTGTGTTCATTATCATCATTTCGTTTTTTTTTCTGAGTAGTTGAATAACATGTAGTCTCTTTCGTTCTTCCTGGGGTGTTGAATAGCATGTGGCCTCTTTCGCTCTCTCTTGGGAGTTGGATAACATGTTGCCTCTTTTGCTCTTTCTGAGGAGTTGAATAACATGTGGCCTTTTTCGTTCTTTTGGGGGAATTGAATAACATGTGGCCTTTTTTGTTCTTTTTGGTGAGTTGAATAACATGTAGCTCTTTTGTTCTCTTTGGGGAATTAAATAACATGTAGCATTTTTTGTATGTCTTGCTCCAAATCTTCCTACGCTAGATTTGCCATCTTTCGCTTTCACTAACTTTGCATTGGAGGTATCTATCAGTATGATGTGATCGGTCCTCTTTCGGTCTATAACGTTACTGTCCTCGTCAGAATTTTTTTTTCAGATAATAATACTTGGATTACCATTAGTTCATACATACTGCATAATCTTACAACGATCCAGGCTATTTTATATGATGTACAGTCGAAACATACCACGTTGTAGTGATGTTATTATTGACTGATAAAACCTCGCCACCGAATCTGTCATTTTCTCGTCCCGTATGATAGAGAGTTCCGAGCGTTTAGCTGTAAGAGATTGTCTCCCCTTTCTATGAGAACGGCCATGAGAATACAGATGGTATATTTGGAAGAGGTAAAGGAATACATTTGTCAGTCGATAGAATAAGAGAACAACAATGAAATTGAAATAAAACGACGTATAACGATTGGTTGAAAAGCATTTAGTAAACATAGAGACATATTGAAAAACAGTATTCCAATATGCTTGAAGCATACAGTGTAAGATAAACGCATAATTCCGGAAATATAGAAAG
>OY735209.1:18497891-18515391 GCA_963457665.1 Thysanoteuthis rhombus
AGGTTTCAGCCATCCATTCAGTAGGGCAATCTTAACAGGGGATTGCGTATATGAATGCCTCGGAGTTATTCTCTTTTCATGGTTTGATAATTAAGTATCTGATTGTCTTATACATGCGTGAGGAACTGTCTACGTCTGGATTTCTTTTATTGTTGGCGAGTATCGAGGTTTGCGAATAAGCAGGTATTGAGATGCATTTATTAGGTTTTATATTTTTCTGTCATTACTGTTGTTGTATATTTTCTATGCTTCTCTCTTTGTATTGTGTTTAAAATAGCGGTAGAAGTTGCCGCCTTTAAGAGTGTACACAATGTAATCGTCTTCGTTCTTCAGATATTGATAGCTGCTGCATATCCTGAAAGGTCTCAGGTAAAACCCAATGATATCTGATTTAATTCTATTGTTGTGGCGAGAGTAGAAATGGACTCGGTCATTTTTTGTCGGTGGATTTATGGTATACACCTAATTGCAGGCTGGGGTTAGGTCTGTGCAGTAGAATGTTGAGGTGGATGCGGGCATGGGTAGTTTCCAAGTCTGAAGTCTATGGTGGATTCGACTTAATTGAGTTTTCTTGTTAAGGTGGTTATGTTTATACACCGGGAACATGGACGTCCACAGCCACATTTCCTGAGGAGGGTCAAAAGGATATATCCCAAAGGTGAGGATGAAAGACGGAATGATATATGGGGAGGGTAAAAAATAAGTGCCCGGATGTTAGTTATCAGGTAAAGGACTTGAGAGTGTCTTAGCTGTCATTCGTCCTAAGCTGTCACTGTTTATAGTGACCCATTGATCCACAGCCTCTATAAGGTTCCAACTTTCAAACCCCTCGCTCTCGGTAAGAAGGCCTGATCTAGGGGCGGGCAAATGCCATGACAGGCGGTATGTTAAAAGGGCGTCATTTGTATACGCATTTTCAGGAATAATGTTTGTAAAAAGGTCGGATTCTAAAAATTCTAGAAAGAGTCATGCAAGTATTCCACTGAGTGGAGAGCCCATAAGTTGTCAGCATTTTTGTTTATAAGATTTGCCGTCGAAAGAAAATAAGCACTGATTTGTAGTGACTGAGCAAATCCAAATTAATTTGTCTATGGGTAAGAGTAGTATTGTTTTAGATTTTTTCAGGTGATTGCCGTGGAAGGTTTAGCACTTTCCATAGCTGGTATATTAATATAAAGATATTTGACGTCTAAGCTAGCGATTAAATTCTTGTTGATATTGATGTTCTTAAATTTGTTCTCAACGTCGTCTGAGTTTTTGATGTTTGTGTATCAGAGGTTTATGGCACCTGAAAGTGGAGTTAGTATTTTAGCTATAGCTTTGACTATTCAATGGGTACGCTACTTACGCCAGATATAATGGATCTCATTGGAACATTGGGTTTCCGAGTTTCGGATTGGCCGTATAATTTGGGGCTCCTGGATGATATTTCATGAGAGTGGTCTATGATATTTGTTTATTAACTATTAATAATTTTAAAAATTGTGTTGAAATTACTGGTTTCTTTGTTGACGTTTTGTACGCTTGTTTCTTTGGAGATGTTGTCACCGTCTATTGCTTTTTCGTAGTGGATATCTGTGACTTTAATGACGATGTCTTCGTCCACGTCTAATAGTATTATGGTCTATCCTAGCTCGTTGGCTCAACGCCTTTATGTGTCCTCTTGCTATGGTTCTTTCATTGTTGTTTTTTGTCGTTGTTACTGTTATCGTTGTTGTTTAATGCAGCGATGATAAAGACTTGATTGTAACTTTGAAGGCTATCCTAGTCTGTGTATCTATCATTTTTGGTATGTCGACCATGTTGTGATTGTTAATCCTCGTTACAAATTTTGGATCGAAATTGAAGGCCTCACCGTTCGGCTGGTGATGTATTTGAAATTCGAGAAATTTTGAATGAGGTCTTGGTGACCACGATGTTTTTCCATTTACTGGATTAACAAGTGGTTGTAATTTTCGTGTTGACGTTTCTTAGTTTGTTCTTGGTTTATGTAAATGCTTTGCTGTCTCATTATGTGTTTTTCCTGATTGGTGAGGAGGTCTTCATGGCGTAATTTCTGTTCAAGTTTTCTTGTTTCTTCGACGATTTGTACTTAATTCTGTTTAAGTGTTTCAGCAGATGCTATGAGATATTCATGGTTGTAAGTACGGGAAAATCTCGTCAGGTGACTTGGCGCAAGTAAAATAGGGTTATTGCCAGGACTGACTCTTCAATTAGGCGGATACAGGCGGTTGCCAAAAGCTTGAGGGTTCGAAGGGCGTACTACAAACCGATGAAAAACGTAGTTGTTAGAATACAACTGGTGGTGGAAATTTTGCGTTTGGTATTGGGCGCGTGAATTTACCGTCTCGCCTCAGGTGCATAAAACCATTGCAATGGCCTGGATTATTGCTAAGGGACCAATTTGTCGATGGTCACTTGATGAATTAAATCACTGCTGGGTGGATTTCTTGCCATCCACATTCCAGCACGGCTACCAGTCGGTTGTCATTCACTTGAGATTTCTTCTAAGTGAATTTTGATGATGAATATTTCTTCAGGGTACCAATGATCTGATAGTTCCCAAAGCAAATTTAGGGTTATCCTTTTCGTAAGAAAATACCTTGCAAAATACAAATTCCAGGCTGAAACACCTCTTAACGAACGTTATGCAAACCTTCGTCAAGCTGAAAAGGCATGTCAAAGCATAAGTGAACGCAGAAAATCCCGATTCGTGCCTGCTTTGAAAAGAATTGGCCAAAGATTTGAAATGGAAGAGACGGCTGGAAGAGACATGGTTTCGAACTAATAGATGACACATGCGCCAGGAAAATAGGTTTTAAACAACAAGAAGCCAACTCTCACTCAACTAGTCAAGGAATTTCAAACAATCAGAAACGGTTGTGAATCTTGGTGGCCAATGGCCAGATGATCAACCCAGAAGGTGTGCCAAAATTTCCCCTTGTGTCCCCAAAATGTCAAGAGTCAGGACCACTTTATTCAATAATACATAGACATAAAATAGGTTTTCGCAACTGATTTTTTTGTATTGAGAGCAGGGTCAAGTTCATCGATGCTACAGAAAGATTTATGACCGACAACAAATATCAACTTGATTGTCCTTCTTTGACTGTTAAACATGACAGATTTTTGTTTTGTGTGTTCTCTCAGTCAAAAGAATTTTATAGCTAGTTAGGTATGAAAAAGAAACTTTAAAAGGGCATAATATCAGCATATTCTGCATTGTGGATTAGTTCCTACAGCCCAGAGACTCTATCTTGATGGACCGGTGACAATGTTCCTTTCCATTGTGTTAGATCTACCAACATAGCTCTGTAATCCTGTTCGGGCCGGGCCAATCACCGGACGAGGAACCAATTAAGAACATGAGGACTTTTATACGATCAAAACTATCAAATTGTCTACATAATGACTGATTTTCAGGAGCCGAGTGACCAGGATTAAATAAGTAAATGTTGCTAAAGATTATCATGTTACAGATAAATCTACTGATTATAATGCTTATCTTTTTCTTATAGCATTCATCATCATCAGTCTTTTAATGTCCGTCGTTGGTCATAGACCTTCCCAAGGATCCGCCACAATTCTCAATCATGGGCGTCGCGGAGCCAATATTTTCTAAATTTGTCCAGTTCATCTCTCCATCTTGTATTCTGTCGGCCTCAGTTTCGCATGTGATCTCTGGGGATCCAAGTTGTGAGTAGTGATGTCCATCGGTTGTCTGCCATTCTTGCAACATGGCCGGCCCATAGCCACACGAGTTTTCAAATAGATTCTATGATGTCCCCGACTCCCGTTTTCTTATATACTGAGTTGTTTTATGATCTCTTCATGTGAAGTTCAGCATGATTCTCTCATGAACGCGTTGCATACTTCTCAGTTTGCAGGTTTGTCTCTTGGTTAGGTTCCATGTTTCAGCTCCATAAGTGACTATTGGGAGGATGCATTGGTTGTATACTTTTCTTTTCAGGATTATTGTGATCGACTTGTTTTTGAAGGTCGAGCTAGCTCTGTCGAAGGCTTGCCATCCTAGGGTGATTCTTTGCTTGATTGCTTCCTCTTTCGTGGGTTTCATGGAAATTTGTTGTCCAAGGTCGATGTAGTGGTCTACTTTCCCCACTTTTGCGTCTTCGATTTTGACAATTATGTCCTTATTCTCAATGTGGTCGTTGTATATGATTTTTGTTTTACTGAAGTTCATGTGTTGGCCAACTCTTTTGCTTTCTTCCTTTAGTTAATCTAGCATGTGTTGGAGGTCATGTAGGTTCTCTGCAAAAAGGACGATGTCGTCTGCAAACGTAAGGTAGCTCAGATATTCGCCGTCTATTTTGATTCCTTTATTCTCCCAATCCAGGTTTCGGAAGATCATCTCGGGGCAGGCTGTGAAGAGTTTAGTTGAGCTGGTATCACCTTGTCTCACTCCTTTTAGGAGATGGAAGGGTTCGGTGTCTTTATGTAGCCTGAGAAAGGAGTTGCTGCGATTGTATACATGTTGTAGTATTTTGACGTATACAGGGTCAACACTTAGAAGAGCGATGGCCTTCATGACCATGGGGATTTCAACAGATTCAAATACCTTCTTGACTGGAACCTTATCATCCACGTTATTGACAAATGAATAAATAATTGAATCTGCCGAGCCTATTTTTTCAAGGTGGTTGTGTATTGCTAACAAGAATAACTTTTGTAAGGAGAGAGACCAATGAATAACTTATTTGGGGTTAGGGGTGACATGAATGAGTACCGAAAGTATTCATTTAGGTGTTTTGACGGATGTGAATCCAGTCAGAGAGGACTGTGAATAGAAGTGTGATGTATACGACCAAGTTTTATAGACGACTGATTAAGTAGTGAATAATTAGCCCAAACGATAAGCTACACAAAAACAAGTGATTTGAAAGTGTATCGTCTAATGAACATGAAATGATGTAAATAAATATCTATGGATCCAAGAAAAAAAATACGTAGTTAATAATCAAAGCGAAACTGAACAAAAATGAATTTTTCTACGACAAGAAATAAATCTTTGTCTTCTTATAGGCGTTATGTAACCCAAACAAGAGAGACAATTATGATAACTAGACATCACTCACAGAGCTCTTATCTCTGTCAACGCCTTACGCTATTTAAAAAAAAACAACAAATGAAAATAAAACATTGAAAAACGCAATTTTCGCGATATGTACAAATATTGTGTTAATTCCTTTGAAATTGAAATTCAACATTTTTATTTACTATCAGTTTTTATCCTCTATTCACACAGAATTAAAAACAAAAACATGACTCAATCAAAAACAGATTTCTGGATCCGCACTGAAATTTAATCACTTCTTCTTCATCCAAAAGCCCAGGACCCCACAAAATTCCTTAAGATTCATTGAGAACATTTGGGTATATCGTGTAGACAGACATGATAAAATTCATGAATGAATGAAAACTAATGGGAAAGGATAAATTATTCTTGATCGGCCACCATCATCTGCAAAATAATTCTTTAGCCAATGGTGCAACCTTTCACGAAATACCATTGAAATCAATCGATAAACTCTGGAGATATTAAATGAAGAGGTGGACAGCCTGAACGCAAGATGTGTACTAAGTAACCTACAAAATACTTCCGTGATCTACAAATGCATCATTGTTTACAGAATTTACAATTTAACACTTTGACCGACCGGACATTATTGATAGAACAATTCAAGGTCTTTTATTTACATTTGTCTGGCGACGAACGCATGCAGAAATATATATGTGAATATATGGTGATACGTCAAGCATATATATATAAATGAATGCATGTGAGTGTACGTGTGCACTCACTCGTGTGTTTATATGTTTGTGTATATTTTTAAAATATGCAGCTAAAATATATGTATATATGAATATGAAATGATTTATAGCAGTATATTTTTCAATATATATGCATATATATATTCTTTCTCCAACCCTCTCTTCCTCTCTATCCATCAACATCTCTCTCTCTCTCTCTCTCTCTCTCTCTCTCTCTCTATATATATATATATATATATATATATATATATATATATATATATATATATATATATATCGCACCAATATATGAATATAATGAATGATAAACTTTCGTAAATGTGTATAAATATATATCAACATGGTAAGATACTATATATATCTGCGAAGAATACGCAGCTATAAATACCTGCATTATATATATATATATATATTGCAGGTATTTATATGTGCTTGAAATAAAGAAGTATTAATGAAAATATATATAACGGGCCTTTGCATTACCAACGGCTGTTTAGCTCGATAGTTAAAGCAACGCTACGTTGAAGCAGCTATCGGTCGTATGTTCCTTTCCTACAGCAGCACCATTTTTCTTTAATGGTTTATTCTATTTACGGTGTCGTCGCCAAATCATACACTCACCAGTCAATTACAGGAGATCATTGCAAATAGAGTTTATATAACGCAATTTATAGTCATTATGTCGGATCATAAATCCATCTCTTAATAACATATATATTGGGTAGGGTAAAACGTTAATATATATATATATATATATATATATATATATATATATATATATATATATATATATATATATAGTTATATATAGTTATATATATAGTTATATATATAGTTATATATATATATATATATATATATATATATATAGTGGTAGCTGTTTGATGTAGAATTGATTGATCTGAGAAAAGCTGCGTTAAATGACAAAATATTTTCTATCATAAGGATAGGCTTGATGAATTTCGCAGGAATTCCATATGCGTCTTCATGAAGCACCTTTGCGATACATAAAAACTGTGGCAAATCTATTTCTTAACATGTCTAGATGTTAACCTGATCAGTACAAAAACATCCAGTCATATGAAGAACTGCATTCGCTACCTGATCCTTCAGTGTAGCTTCTATTCTTTGATCGGACAAAAAGACTTCACGTAACCGTAAAACTTTCGGGAGACGATAGTCTTCCCTCCTCGGTATATGACCTGCTCAGAGTCGATATGTATCCTGTGAAGTATTGCCTCCTCTGTGTTTTTTCAAGCCAGTGGTTTTTTCATCCTGGGGCACATGCACCCCAAGTGGTGTCTCAGGCATATTTGAGTGGAGGGTGAAAGATAAACTTTAAAGTTCGTTTTATTTCCGAGGTAATTGATGAAATGCAAAAGAAGCCAATGAATTATTTGGTTGGCAGAGGTAAGAAAGAAAAGCCCCTAACAAACGAAAAACTCCCAATTAAGTCACAGACACAAGAACTCATGAAAATATGAAAGAGGTTTGAGAATAAGCAAGATTCTATTTCGGGGTTTCCTCGAGCCCGATAACAGTGTATACAATGTCGGTACTGAGATAAATGATGATATTGAAACTCGTCTAAGATGATGATATTGCGCTGGTTAATGGGAAATGAAAGTCAGGTGCTCGCCAGACTTGTATATTTACCGCAATGTTAAAGGTTTTATGGGGAAATGTGCGCTGGCGTAACGATTAGCAGAACAGAATCCTTAAACTGGGTTCGAATTATCGGCTGAGGCTTCTTCGTGTTCTTCGAAAATGGCATGAATTCAACTCTGCCTCTGCTTTGTCCATGCATCTGTTACATTGAGAAATGTCTCCCCCAGGTAGGCCATTTTGGTTGACGAAGAAGAAAGAAAGCGAGTGAGGCTTATGCAAACCATTCCAGCTAAATAATCTTACTTGCTTAGGAAACAACTCCAAAAGTTGCAACATCAAAGGGGGCTATGGTAATATAGCTGACAAACCCCATAATAAAGAATGAAATTACAAATGCAAATAAAACTAAATTACATACGAGAATTTAAAATTTTATGATAAACAGTTTTAAGACAACACATAGAAACAACATAGATCAGGTCAAGAGTGTGACAATATACATATATATATATGTGTGTGTGTGTGTGTGTGTGTGTATATATGTGTGTATATATATATATATATATATATATATATATATATATATATATATATATATATATATATATATATATATATATGTGTGTGTGTGTGTGTGTGTGTATTGTAAGTAATATCCGGAGGCATGATAAAGAAATGAGAAGTTGGGAACGAAGTTCTCGATCGGACTAATTTACTTTCGATAGTGAGCGGACAAGGTTGATCGGAAAATTAAGAATAAACATGGGTTCTCTTTCGAGGTCACTATCAGATGCTGCATCGCATTCTCAATTTCATCTACGGCCCGGGACCTTTTAGAAAAGCCACAAATCGCAGGGATACAAATCTGCAGCAGGAATGGCAGGAATGGCTGGAATAGCTGGAATGGCTTGCATAGCTGGAATTTAGGAAAGCATATACATATATATATATATATATATATATATATATATATATATATATATATATATATATATATATATATATATATATATATATATATATATATATATATATATATATACTAAGATAAAAGCAGGTAGCAAAAGAAAAAAAAATGACTCTGAAGTAAAAGAAAAAAAATGGTTATGCTTTCATTATTCGAGGCAAAACCAGTTTTGGCGAAAGAGCAAGAAGGTTTGACTTTATTCAAGAATGGATTGATGATTCCGTTGTCTGACATGTAGTCATTAGTTGAATTATGATCTGAAACTTTCCCTATGCAAGGTTCAATCGATGATTAATATTTATCACTAAATTAAGTGCATTGAAAACGAAGGAGACAATGCTGCAATATAAAAACTTGAGCAAAATAATTACATCATTAAGCTGTGGAATTCGTGGACCTTGTTCATAGATAATTTCAAAAGAAACGATTATTAGGCATCGTGGTAGCCACAAGACTTGTGCAACGCCAACTGACAGATGAAGAACATTTTGGGCGAAACACGAGATAAATCTCCTCTGCAGCCGCCGTACTGTCCGGATTTAGGCGTTGTCGAATTGAATTTTTTTTTAAATCTCAAAGCTGAAATCCATCTTGAAAAGTCGTCGATTTCAGACGATCAAAGTGATAGAGGAAAATGTGCCACGAGACCTTCACAATATCCATCAAAACGACTTCCCGAACCAATTCCAGAACTGGGGGAAAAAAAAGCTAGGAATGGTGCATCGACATTGGAAGGGGCTATTTTGAAGGGAAAAGTCTCATTAGGTTGTAAGTAGAGCTTTAAATTTGTTTTTGAAAATGTTTGGTTTATATATGTATACACACACACACACATACACACATATATGTATATATACATGTGTGTGTGTGTGTGTGTGTGTGAGTGTTTAATACATATATATGTGTGTGTGAGAGAGAGAGATAGAGAGAGAGTGTGTGTGTGTGTGCGTGTGTGTGTGTTTATAAAAGCGTTATGTTACTTTGAAACTCTATTTGAAATGATTTCCTGTTGATACTCATGGAGTGTATTATTTGCCAAGGCCCAATAACTATTTTCACTCCAAATTCTCATCTTGTTAATTCTAGATCTATATCTGCTCTATTTGTTTCTTTAAACGTGACAGTTATGCATTTAGAAATGGATATGTATGATCCGACAGAATGGTTATAAAATGCTTTATATTATCTAGAAACTCTTATTTGAAACGGTCTCCTGTCATCACTAATTACAATGGTATGAACAACGCTACACTGAAGTAGCTAACCTCTCAGTTTCGATATATATATATATATATACATATATATATATATATATATATATATATATATATGTATAAGTCAATTTTGAAAAAAGTGCACGATTGTTTCGACAGGTTTCAGGCACACAGTGGAAATGTCTTGAATGAGATGAATTAGGGTACAATATCCCTATTTAAAAAGTAGCCATTTAAATTGACATACGATGCATTGTATGCTTTGGTCAAATATATGTTTTCAGTATCTTACGTGTCTGTTCTTCATCTTTTTGTTGTATTTTATTACAAATTTCCATGACAAATACCCTCTGACCATTAAATTAAGGAGTGGAAAGTCGTAATAGATAAGTAGCTTTCGATGAAATCCTAATTTTGCCTCCCATATCCCAGGAGATCCCTCCCCATTGAATACCCCTGCCAACAAAGTTCGGAGAGATATATGTTTTCGCTCATGTCTGTCCGTCTGTTTGTCTGTCAACACGATATCTCCAAACGTTCTCCATGAATTCGAATGACAGTCTGTGGAAGGGTGGGTAATGAGCTATGGATAGGTGGTTACATCTTTTGGTGGATCCTGAGTTTTTTTTTCAGCTAAGACTTGCATCGTATTTATTTGTGAACTGATTTTGATTCAGTTTAAGTGACGATGGGTTTGGCAGAGTATGCGTTCTCTGGGTGCTCTCTAGTTAATTTTATCCTGGCATTTCGTCCTTCGTTAATCCATGTCATGACCAAGAGAATACGAGCTTTTGTTAAGAAGTGCAGCTTACCTGGTGTCGTGGGTTCAATCTGTTGATCAGGCACTTGGATACATATACTCTGCAGCATCACAAGAACTAATAGAGGAAAAAAAAGATAAATCACTCAGAATTAACTAATACGTGATACCACCTAACATGAATTGCGGAATGAGAACAATCTACCTCCGTGGATTGAACGAAGGGCTTGGTTTGAAATTTCGAGAATGTTACCGAATACGAAACGCGCCTGAAAAAGAAGGATACGAAGGACGAAACGTAGTGATCATAACAACAAAGATAAGGATGACATTTTGTGTAAATTAGTTTGTGGCATTTTCAAGTATGGAGCGACGCTGGGGTTCAAATTGAAATTATGGTGTTAGCTTTATGGGATTTCCCACAAATGTTTCGGGATACCAAATACTTTTATCTATGAATTTATTACCTCTGCCAGCTATGTTGGAAAAGTTATATGCATTCACTCGCGTTTGCCTGTCTATCCACACAATATCTTCAAAGGGTATCGATGAATTCCAATGACAGTTTTTGGAAGGGTGGGTCATGGGTTTAGGTAAGAATCGATCGACTTTTAAGGCGTAGTATGGAATTTTTTTTAGAGTCACCTCACCTGAATCATTGCTTCACAAGATATCTCCAAAGGTTTTCAACAATTTCTAATTAAGTTTTCTGAAAGAGTGGACCAGATGATAAGGAAGAATCAGTTGGGCTCAGATCCTGGGATATTTTTTTCCCATTGAGAGATATTTTTTACATACTTTTGCGCATTTATGTATTCTTCAAGTTTGGATCCCCCTCCCTTATATCTCCGAAGGTTCTCAATGAATCTCGATGATATCTTGTGGAAAGGTCAGCCATAGACCAAGGAACAGTTGATTGAATTTTAGTGCAGATCAAGAAATTTCCTACGGCTACTCCTTCTCATTGTAGCCATATATGAACTGATTTTCATTCAATTTTTAATAACAATTGCGTAGGCCAAGTTTTACATTCTCTGAGTGATTTCTTGTAAATCTATATAAGAAGGGAAAACAAAAACAGAAAACAGAAAATCTGTGAGAATTGGATATTTCTCTTTGCACTCGCAAAACAACAGTAAGAATTTCCCAAGTCTGTAATAAGTATTACAAGAATGCGGGGAATGATATATTACTGCATATCCGTAACATTTAATTTCCCGAAAAGAAAGACGAATTATTGTCGCTCGCTCGTTCGCTCAAAAAAAAAAGGGGGGGGGGCAAATGAAAAAGAAATCTCTTTGGTCTATTTCCTTCTCAACTTGTTTATTTACTTATTCAAACTATAGAAACGTCCAATTATAAGCACCTCTTTCATGTGAACAGATCATGATCCGGTGTTGAGGGGTCAAGCAATGAGGGGTAGATGATGGCCAACATGATGTCAAGACTTCCCTCCCCTCCCACCACCCGTATTTTTAATTTTTTTTTTCTAAGTATATATACCTTTGAAGTAATGACCTTTTTCTCTCTTCCCATCAAGTAATATTAGTATTTATAAAGTTTTTGAATTCGCCGACATGACCTTTCTGGTCTTTATTTTCTGGCACAGGTTGTGGAAATAATAAATATTTTTAATTTTGTTTCTATGTTTATTTCTTTCGTTCCTCGCTAATCGCAATTCATTTGGTCAAGGGGTCGTTGTGATTTCATTTGCCCCTATTTTCCCAGATCTTTATACCAAAGTCCCCCTCACACACACACATACTCCAAACTCTAGTCCCAAACCAATCATAGGTTCTGATTATTTTTTTCTCCGCTTTTGTTTTATGCTGACTAAGGATTCTAGAATTATGTTAGCAAAGATGATTTCATATCTCGCTGGAAATTCTTTCGTCCTTTTTTTCGCTAAACAAATCAACAATGTCAGACATATACTGAGGTCGGTTGAAAATAAAAATAATGATAAAAAAGATATTTCCCAAGAGCACAGTCCAAATGTTTTAAACCCATGTTACTCACAAAGAAAAGCTAATGTTCACAATGTAGAAGCACAGAGGCCTAAAAAGACTTAATTAAATTAACTTGTATTCTCTTTTCCTGGCCAAGACACTAAATATTAGGTCTTTTCAGTCAGTCGGCACCATGAAATCGTAAAACGCTATTCAAGCATACAACCTAACTCTAATCCCAATTCTGGGTAAGACAAACGAAGTAAACTTTGTTATCAATTTCCGATGATTTTGAATATTTTGATCAATTGGGATCCAAGGATTAGCCTCTGCTTCCAGCAAGGCTGCTGAAATGTGATAACATAACTGATTGGAAATTCACGTAAAAGATGTACAAGACTGCTCGTTCCAGAAAAAGGTTCGAATGATTTGATTCTCCAACATCAAATTGCTGGTGGAGTTAAACCTCAAAAGACACCATGACTTGACTTACTGTTGTACATAGGTTGGCTCACCGTTGTATACAGATTGCTTCACTGTAGTACACAGGCTGCCTCACTGTTGTATACAGATTGCCTCACTGTTGTACACAGATTGCCTCACTGTTGTACACAGATCGCCTAAATGTTGTACAAAGATTGCCTCACTGTTATATACAGGTTGCCTCACTATTGTACACAGATTGCCTCACTGTTGTACACAGGTTGCCTCACTGTTGTACACAGATTGCCTCATTGTTGTACATAGGTTGCCTCACTGTTGTACATAGGTTGCCATAGGTTGTATACAGATTGCTTCACTGTTGTACACAGGTTGCCTCACTGTTGTATACAGATTGGCTCACTGTTGTACATAGATCACTTCACTGTTGTACACAGATCGCCTCAATGTTGTATACAGGTTGCCTCACTGTTGTATACAGATTGCCTCACTATTGTACAGAGATTGCCTCACTGTTGTATACAGGTTGCCTCACTGTAGTATACAGATTGCCTCACTGTTGTACAGAGATTGCCTCACTGTTGTATACAGGTTGCCTCACTGTTGTATACAGATTGCCTCACTGTTGTACACAGATTCCTCACTGTTGTATACAGGTTGCTCACTGTTGTATACAGATTGCCTCACTGTTGTATATAGAGTGCCTCACTGATTTATACTGAGTGCCTCACAGTTGGACACAGAGTGCTTCACTATTGTAGTCTTTTATAAAAAATGCATCGGCTGAAAAGTGGTGCTTAGACATGAGTATATTAGAATACAACTCAAAGAATAATGATAATGAATCATCAAAAACGTTCTATCAATAGTGAAGGGCAGAGAATACATCGACTGAAATGAGCGTCGTGCGTGGTAAAATCGGATATAATTCTGTTGGCTATGAATTGTCCATATATATCGTTCATCCATTTCTTGATGATATATATATATATATATATATATATATATATATATATATTAAAAAAATAGACTTGGTGTTGATTTTGTAGTTGTAGTTTTGTGTGTGTGTGTGTGTGTGTGTGTGTGACGAGTAGTTACTGTATGTTTATACTTTTCTTAAAACGTTTTGGGTATGCGAGTTTTGATGATTTTCCATCATTGATATAGCAAAAAGTCCGTGCAGTTTACAATCCATCCATGTCTCGGGTTAACTGGTTGTGAACAAAGTTTTGATGTTTTGTTTGTTTTTCTTTCTCATTTCTTGAAGCAATGGATTTTCGTTATTTCAACTTTTTTCTACAATTTTTCTACTTTTTCGTATTGGATTAGATTCGTATACTGAAATTCAATCGACAATTGTTAGGCGACGATTCAGTTGATCTAATCAAAATGCGTTCAGGTTCCCATGAGTCGGTGGGGGTGTTCTTTGCTGTGATTTTTTAAAATACATTCATGGAAATTTTAGAATGGTACTATCTAAGTACAGTTGTGAAAGTATTGTGTTCGAGTATATTTATAGAAAAGAATGTTGCGTGTGTGTACATGTGTGAAGTGGATGTTAAATGAGGGGGTGGTGCTCGTGTAGTTCAATGTGTTGTTTCCCGAATCGTAGTGTGGAGTTGGGCGATGTTCAGATGGTTTAATTTACTGTTAAGGCGATAGATTCTCTCAACGAATCATCTGCCTGTCTTCATGGGCTTCATATATCGCGGTGTTTTTTATTAGGTATGTACTTCTCCATTTTTTCTATGATAATAGACTGAGATTCTCCTTTGGAATCCAAACCAATTTAGTGTTAAGTGTTGTTTAATCGAGAGTTGCTTGTTGCGGTTAAATATTCTATTTCTTATTGTCAAGTTTGATACTAAATTGTGATTTGACCTACCTTGCTTATTGTACATATGCATGTTTTTATTTATGTATTAATTTATTTATATTTTTTTATCGTGGGTGTTTTTATGAATAACTCTATTGTCGATTACGATGTTGTTACCTATCATATCTTTCAGGCTTCTTGGAAGATGGTGAAAAAAAAACAAACAAACCTTCTTCCTGGAATAAATAGCTTAGTCCTGGCTTAAGTTTTGGGATGCCTCAGCAGTACTTAAACTTTCAAGTAAATAGAGGTAGGGCGTTATTAAATGTCGTTATAAGAGCAATACGATTAGATCTCTCCTTGTTAGCTAGTTTTAGGGTGTTATATCTAGGGACTGTGATCGTTCCGTTAATTTGATCTTTCACCGAATGGTGTCGATAGCCACATGTCATGGAATGTTGTATAAGTTTATCACTATTTTTATTTAGGTCTTCATTGTCTGAGCGAATCCTTCTGAGTTTGACAGATTGTGCGTAAGGGAGGTTTTTTTTAGGTGTTTTGGGTGTGCGGATCTATAATGGAGATAGTTGTTTCCTCATTGGGTTTAGCGTATAGTGTGGTTTGCATTTTCAATTTTCTTCTACGTGAAAAGGGGTGTCTGAAATGCTATAGATTGTATCGAAATTTCGTGGTCGAATTGAATTGAAACATGTCGTAGGTTGAGGTGTGTAAGGACATTTTTTTCATACTGAAACACTCGGTATGAAAATTATGTATATATATATATATATATATATATATATATATATATATATATGAATGTATGTATGTATGTATGTATGTATGTATGTATGTATGTATGTATGTAATCAATGTACATCTCTATGTCCGTGTGCTATTATTGGTATATATGTACATAGGTATGTATATATATGAGCGTATATACGTTCATGTGTGATTTATTTCTTCGTGCAACCCCCTGTCCATCTCATTTCCTCACTCTGTGCTCTTTATATATATATATATATATATATATATATATATATGTATATATGTGTGTGTGTGTGTGTGTGTGTGTGTGTGTATATATATGTGTGTGTGTGTGTATATATATCTTTCATTCTTTCTTACTTTATCTATAAACACACAAAAACACACACACACACACACACACACACATATATAGTACACACACACAAACATACGAACACATATATACATGTGTGTATGTGTGTGTGTGTATGTGTGTGGTAAATTCAGAAAAATGTAGTTTTCCTGCGTAATTCTAGTGAAATATTCGCTTATAGCATTATCGTGAATCACTCTCCGGTTACCCACACAACATCAGTCCAGGATTGAATTCCACCCTGGGCTCGTAACTCAGCAATGATAACCGTAGACAGCCGAAGTGATAAGGAACATCACCACCCTTTCAACCAACCTACCGCTTGGGAAGACATCAAATACCTCAAAACAAACTGCGGCTGTGGTGACGGTCGGTGGGTGGGTGACTAACCTCTAAAGAAAGACCTGCTCTTCTTGCTTCTTGAAAATTGGAAAAAATCAAGTATTTGGAAAATGGTCGGTTTTGTTTACAGCAGTACCCGATATAACACGGTGTTCCTGCTCTCCGGAGAAAAACTGGGTTGTATCTTCATTGTCTTGGAGCAGAGGAAATGAATGAAGAAATAGAGAAAGTAGGTCTTCCGATGAACTATGAAGAAAAAAACATGTCATATACAATAAACCCATCGAGGATCAGAAGAGAAAGAAAGACAGTAAATCACTTCATGCTACCAGGAACGAAGAATTCTCAAGGAATTCACAAAAGAAGGAGAAATCGAACGAAGAATCACCCTATATTGGCAAGCATTCAGCAGAGCAAGTTGGACCTCCAAGAACAAGATGATCCCATTGGTCTTGGTTCTACAGCCAATGCAGCCTCTGGGTAGTCACTCACATATAGAGCTGAAACACGGAACTTAACTAAATTGGCTCTCAAACCAAGAACCACGCAATGTGCTTAAAATCACATGGAGATCACAAGAGAGCACGTAATGATAGAAAACAAACAGAGGTCAGGAAAAAAAAATCATACTGTTCAAATTGATATACACAGGTCATATCACAGAAATATAAGACAGCTGCTGGACATTACGACTTGCAATGACGATCCTTCGAGATCATATGCGAAATTATGGCCGGCAATGAGTAATGAGTTTGATAAGTTCCGAAGGTATTGACGTTGTGACGCTCGAAAGTGAATGATCTTGGGGAAGGTTTTCATCAAACAACTGACTCTCAGACGCTGATGATCATAACAAGGCAATTAACTTCCCGGTGGAAAATTCATGCAACTTACTTTATGGAAACTTTGAGAAAACGTGAGTGATACGACCAGCGTCACCATTTTGGAATTTTTTAGGTTTGGTTGTTGAAATTCATGGAATTTGTGGGACGTTTCTCTCTGGAACTGAAACGGTTTGCATCACGGGAAATGATGCCAGCATTCACTTCACCCTAAGGCCCTTCGGAAAGACATGAATGAAAAGAGGGAGATGGGAATTTGAGGATTGTTGCGTCAGAAAATCATTATTCGATTGCCTGTTTATTTACTCGATATTTACTGAACTCAACGCCGAATGGGATGAAGGTTAGAATTGCGTTGTGTATATTGTGTTTATGTTTGAGGAACAGGATTTTTCATTGCATTTAAAATATTTCTAATATGAAACACCAAGTGAATTGTATCTTCCGAAACAGCTGTTATTCATAAAACGTTTGAGGAAGCCAAATGATTCAGGTGGTTAAAAAGATAAGCCTACCTACCATATCAAGACAGGTTAAATACAAACAAACAGACAGACAAACAAACAGACGAAATGATACGCAACTAAACTAATAAATAAAGCCCGTGAATAAAACATTTAAAAAAAAAAAAGAAAAAGAAAAAAG
>OY735209.1:18520391-18577891 GCA_963457665.1 Thysanoteuthis rhombus
CTGCAGAGAGCAATGATTAGCAGAAGACTCTTGCAGGCCATTACTGTTTTAATGAGTTCGATTTCCACTCAGTATCCTACCATTGTGTTCTCGTATCGGACAAAGCAAGTAAAATCGTTCCTTTGCACTTACCACCGAGAGATGTATTGTATTGCAATCTAGTTAATCTGACTCTACTAATGAATGTTTGATTTTCTTTTTGTGCTCAGTTATTGGGACCATGTGCCAGACTAAGCTTGATTAAATATCTAGGGGTCTTGGAGTGATAGATAGCAACCTTATCTCGCAGGCATTGCAACTCAGGATCGATTCTCATTCAAGTATCATGGCATTGTACCCATCCAAATTTTGGCGAGGAAAATATTTCCAGCACTTGCTGTATAGCGATCAATAACACGTTATTCACTTAGAACATTGGTTATCGTCCTGAGTTCTACTGATGATAAGCGCCTTCCTGAATTTGCCTTGTGCCCCAGTAAACTATCCCAGTAAATATGTGATTCAGGTGCCTACAGTGAATGAATGACCTCTGTCCTGTCACTCCATGGCACATGCATGGGCAAAGCGTACGGAGATCTTGGAGTACTCAGTCGTCAGAACATCCCTCCGTCGCCGATATAGACAAAAGGATTACAGAGCACTATAAGTCTGGGATCAGCTTGACTGCAGAAACTACCGGAGGGACATCAGATAGGGTGTCAAACCGCCTTGAAAGGGGTCCACTCCCTAGTTTGGAATCAGAGTTGTTCTTCCCCTTGATCGGTTGCTTTCCCAATATTTGGGAGCCCACTGCCCTGCTATTTTACCCATAACATCGTTAGTGTGAGAATAGGTTTCACCCTCAATGAGTGCTTCATTACCGTGACCCTATGCCAAACGAAGTAATGCTCCGTAAACACGAACTTCGGTCCCACGTAATCGAGTGATAATTGGTCACTTTCATCACCATCAGAATCATCAGCAGCAACCTTTAAAGCCCGTTCTTAGACACAGGCCTTTCCCTAATATCGGTTGTTATTATTAGTGGACTTCAACCCGTCATGCCGGTCGATGTAAGCAGGAGTTGAGTGATCTTAATCTGGCGCGTCTATCCAGAACGTACTCTATTTACTTGAAGACTTCTTCTCTGTACGTCAGCTTTTTGGTTACATCTGTTATAAAAAGTTGTTTTCTCAGAGCTTCGAAAATGACATCCATTTTCTATGATTTTCAGGAGCGATAATGTATTCGTAGGGGCACTCCTTGATACGTGCGGTTAATTCATTTAAAAAATATTCTGTAAAAACCACACTGTTCAAGGTCTTATTGGGTTAATGTCTTCTGTTTTTCAGTTTATACTTAGTTACGATATTTCGTGCTGCAGTTACTCAACCACACAACATCAAAACCAGAACTAATCTAAACCGTAATATTCATGGTATGTTTGCATGTTGTGAATGTATGGGAGCCCACGGTGTGTACATATGTGTGTACATGTATGCATGTGTGCATGTGCAAATATTTGGATGTGTGTGTTTGTGTGTGTAACGTTTATTTATATCAACACAAAAAGGGTGACAAGTAGAAAGAAAAAAAAAAAACGATGTCAGGAGGCATTTCACCCGGTTTTATCTTGTGAGCTCTTCTGATTACGTAGTAGAAACAGAATTTTACGTCAAGTTAAATTTGATGGATAAAACTCCACAAACATGCAAATGATTTTAACTTTTAGTTCAATATTCAGGAAGTATTTAACATAAACAAGAAAATATCGAGAAATATAATGTTTTTTGGTATCTCCTAAGTACAATGAAATTGCAAAAGTACTTGACTATCGCCGTCATATTTAGTCGGCATCAACGAACTAATGGATGAATAAATAAAATAAATGATACCATTTTGATTACATTTGTTGTTTTCCTTGAGCTTCGAAAATGGCGTCCGTTTTCTTTGATTCTGAAATTGAAAAAAAAAGAGGCCATTGTTAGAGTAGTGCTGGGGAGGGAGTATTCATCCTTTGTGGCAATTCTAATTTCAGTAAAGAATAATACCATCTTTTTGTATGGAACATCAAGTAGAGGTTGTATAAATCACTTGTACGGTACCATTATTCTTCATTGACTATACGGTTCCAACATTCAAACTCTCTCACCAGAGGTGAAGAAAGACCTGATCCAGGAGAGGGGGTAAATGCTCCCTTTGCCCCACCCAGCAAGCGGCATGTCTCCAATGAGTGTGCCTAATTAACCAATCGAAGGCATTTATTATTATTATTATTATTATTATTATTATTATTATTATTATTATTATTATTATTATTATTATTATTATTATTATTAGTAGTAGTAGTAGTAGTAGTAGTAGTAGTAGTAGTAGTAGTAGTAGTAGTAGTAGTAGTAGTAGTAGTAGTAGTAGTAGTAGTGGTAGTATCATACTTGGTCGCCTCAAAAGTTTGTTCGGTTGCTGTCGTTAGACAGCATTGGAAGCGTTTAGTTTTAACTCACTTCACCCAAGAAGATCGCTTTCCAATGAACTGCGATAAATTTGCGTAATTATGTTGACTGATTCAAACATTGAAAATAGAAGAAATCAAGAGACATTTTCGGTGTATTATGCATTTTTATTTTGCAAAAGTAAAAAAATAGGTTATATTACGTTATCCTCTCCCCTCTAGGGTTAGGGGTTAGCTTTAGGGGAGTCATTTAGGGTTAAGAATAGGGCTTTCGTTTTCGTGCTGGGGGTTAGCGGAAAGGACAAAGCAATCTTGGTCTTTTTAGACGAAAAAATAAAACACGAATTAAAGTTATGATTATATTCTTCCGTACTTAACATTCATGAACGTTAGTTTTTTTTGTGGTAATTAAAGAGATGTACCTTCCTCTCGTTTGTACAATTCCCAGTTTACGGCTTTCCGTACTCTTCGTATTGTATTACTTTGAAGCCAGCCTGTGACACTCACTGGTGTGGCTACTAAGACTGCTAATGCTATTTTTGTTTTTTTGCTATTCGAGGAGAGAGAAGTGCATTGGCTGTACTCTCACAACAGTGGTAATGTCGATATCAGACGTACTATTATGATAATTATTTTTCATCATCAGTCTTTGATTTTTTTCTTTTCATTTATATTCGTATCGTAATGATTATTATCATATTCAGCATAATACCCTTTTAGTCCTGGACATTCTTTTTTTTCTTTTTCGAATTTCGCTTTGTCTTTTTTTCTTTCTGTTGGCTTAACATCAAACGGATCCTTCCAGAGTTTCGCACCAAACGTAAACGTTGCAATTTTCGACAGAATTGTCTCCAGTTGTTTTCGACTTGTCTGCGACGCGCCGGCGTCCGCGTTTCTTCTTCTCACTCTCGAACCGGTGAGAGCAGATGAAGGGGGAGGAGGAAGAAGGAAAAAAAAAAGCGCGGCATTTCAAAGGGTTTAAATCTCTGAATCCCTTTGAAGCCCGCAAAATATTTTCGCATCTCTCTTCGATTTCGCTCTTTATCCCTCCCCACTCGCTTTTTTTTTTCTTCTCTCCACCTGTTGTTCCCGAGATGTTTTGCTTTGGCCGTTTTTTCACAAAAGCGCCTACTTGCCTCGAAATGCCAATCGGTTTGTACCTGCTAATGAGCGTGCAGTTCGCAAGTGCAAGTGACTCTCATTATTTACTTTACATTGCCAAGGCTGGCACAAGGCCACGACCCTCAGTTGTTCCTAAGCGGTCACTTTATTTCCGAGGCCTTTCTCAGTCTGACACAACCAAAATACCTGGTGTCATTTATTCATTAAGCCTTTCTTAGCCTGACACAAGGCCCAAAATACCTGGTGTCATATCATTAACTGAACTCCGTTCAGTCTGGAAAACACATACACAAGTACCTGGTGTTCCCAATTGGTCAATTCATTCCCTAAACATTGCGTAGTTTGGCACAAGGTCAAAAGTACTGGGTAATTTTAAACAATCACTTTATTTTCTAAACCTTGCCTATTATCGTATAGCGCACAAGCTGCCTCTAGTATTTGGTATTTCTAAGCTTCCGTTTTATTTAGTTAGCTTTGTTTGGCGTTCCTACAGCAAATAATTTGATCCTACCCAAATGCACAATTATTGTGGCCCTGTGCCAGACTAAGCAACAGAGGGCGCCTGCTATAGAGCGACGGTTTGCTGTCATGTCTTACAGTCTATCTCGGGGATGGCAAACCTTTTTAGATCAAAATTTCTATTTTATGGAGAATCCTGTTATCGGAGTACCATTTACATGTCGATAAATGTTTATAGATATCCTGCCGATTTTTCTGATATACTTATAAACTTGGACCTCAATGAATATAACTTTAAAACATAATTAGGAATTGAAACTAGAATGAAAAAATAAAATTAAAAAAGTTACCTTTACTTCTTTTTCAAGTCTATCGCAATTAAAATTCAGTCAGCTTAAAACCCACGACGTGTCACTGCTGACACGCGTGCCATAGGTTCACTATGACTGGTCTACCAAAATGCAATGAGTTTGATCCTCACTCGGTGTCACAGCATTTTATTATTGTATCAGACTAAGCTGTATTAAATATCTATAAAAGGCATCTGCCGAGGAGCGATGGTTAACGAGCTAGTCTTCAAGACTGATAGCAAGTGTAATAATCTCGAGCCCACTTTCATTGACGAAAGCTTTCTAACTAACGGTCTTTCGGTGAGTGCATCAATAAGTCAGTAGCCTGACTTGTAGTTATCCGTTGAATTTTAATCTGATTTTGTTTACAGTTTAATGTTTGACCCATGCGATCAATATTAACCACTGAATTAAATGCATAGACGAAGAAGATGATGTCATGTAACAGTAAGAAAAACGCGTACCTTTACAATGTGTAAATATAATTGTAAAAGCTTGAAGAATACTGAGCAAAAATATAACGTAAAATAGACGAAAATAGATCAATGCAGTGGTACGAAATAGCTATTTATATTGGCGTGTACCCAGGTGTAAATGTATTTTTCCATATAAGATTGTTCAATTTTGCCACTGCATTATTATTTTTTCGTTTATTTTTGGTTGAAATATTCTTGTTCAATATTCTTCAAGTTTGTACAATTATATTAACACATTGTGTAGGTACATATTTTTCTGAGTGGTCATGTTTTCTTTCAAAATAATACGTACACACAACGTCCTCAAATATAACTACAACTAGAATTGTTTTAAATAAAAGGATTCGAACGGAATACACCAATCAACTGCACTACAGAAATATACGTATATGAAAAAATCATTTGTGCCTGACTTTCGCAATCTTTCTCAATTCCCAAATTAAAACTCTTCTTTTATCTTTAGAAATTTGAGAATCCCTTTGAAAAAAAAAAAATCCCCGGGTCAAATCAAGTGTATACGGAATATCTAGTGGAATTCACTTTACACTTTAGACGTGCATTGTGTTAGATTAAAGTTGGAGTAAAAATTCCCTAAAACTAATGAATCTAGTGTTTTCCAGAGCAATTTTCGGGAATCGGTGAAATTAAAGAGAGGTTACTCATAATAAAGGTCTCTATAAGATGACAAAAATTTTATTAAAATTGGTTGGGTTTTAGAAAAGTTATAACAAAATTAAAGTATTCGATTACTTATATTAGGGTCAAAAGTGTTAAACGCATTTGCCATTAATGAATATTTGTGGTATAAATTGATTTTTTTCATGATTAGGCAACAGATTAACTGATAAACTGTGTATAATACTACTTCCCAAGAATCTATTTCGCCGATAAACGTCAGTTCGTTTCGTCTAGGACCTCAAGAAGTTATGGACTAAGTATTATCTGAAAGACAGATATGATTATCTCACACTTTTATACAACTTTTTAATCCTTCTTTATTTATTTCTGTTTCACTCTATTTCGCTCTCTCTTATGTCTCAGTAGCGTTTGTCTTTCTTTATGAATTTCTTTCAAGAAATTAATCACATCCGTTTTTATTCCATATGCATTTCGGTTTATTTTTGTCGAATTCCGGTACAAAATCTGGAGTTGACTTTGTTTTCTTACCGCATCAAGAATAAAAAAAACAATCTTAACCGAAATGAGGCATTTAAACTGATTTGTAATATCCCCATTCCCCTACGGAAATTCGAACTCAAGACCAAGTGATTGCCAAAGGGTTGTTTTTACTAATCGTGCTGAATCGACAAGTCTAATACATCAAAGAAAAACGTATCAGACAGATATGCACCGGTTTATTTCATTCTAATAAATAAACGAATACATTTTTATAGAAATTTGTTAATTCTATAATGTTTCATTTGTTATTTGTACAATACAGAAGTTGCAGTAATCATCTTCAGTCGGAAGAGGAGAAGGAATAGGGTTTGACTCTACAGGAGCAAGGCTTGTTTTTTTCTACTTTTCGTTTTCTCTTTCATTCTTCTATTATTCTTTCGTTGTGTGTTTCTGTTTTAGTTATTTTCCTCTCCTTCCTTCTTTGTTTTCTTCATTTTTTCTTCTTATAGTCCAATCTTTTTTCTTTCTTTCTCTCTTGCCCTCTCCCTTTATTTTCCTTGGTCTTTCATTTCTTTGCTGTCTTCCTCTATTTTCTCATTTTTCATTTACTTTTTCAATTATAGTTGTTTTATTCATGCATTTTTTCTTCACTGCTTTCTTTCTTCTTTCATTCTTGCTTTTCTCTCACTTCCTTTCTACCTTTTTCTCTCTTTTTTCTGTTTTTCTATGTCTTGTCTTTCCATCTATCTTTTCTTACTTCATACTTCATTTAGTCTTTTCTTCCTTTCTTTCTTTTTTCTGTTTCTTATTCCATTCTCTATTTCTTACGGTTTCCTTTTTTTAGATACATCTTTCTTTCTTTTATTCTTTGTCAGCTTTTTCAACCTCACTTTCCTTATCTATTTATTTTTTTTTGGGGGGGGGGGGTATTTTAGCTCTTTATATCCTCCTCCCATTTCATTTTTTCTTTCTTCATTCTGTCTTTGTTTCTTCTCTCTTTTTATCTTTTTCTTTCTTTCTTTTTTTCTTTCTTCTATCTAATATCTTTCTTCGTTTCAGTGTAGTTATTCTCTCTCTTATCCTTCCATCATTCTTTTTTTGCTTTTTTCTAGCTTTCTTTCTCTTTTTTCTCTATTTCCTTTTTCTTTATTTATTTCTTCATTTCTTTTTTCTTCCTTATTGTTCTTCTATTCTCTTTCCATTCTTGCTTTTATCCTTCCACCCTTCTTTCTTTTGTCTTTTCTTTTTTTCTTTCTTTCTTTCTCTATTTCTTTACATATTTATTTATTTATTCTGTTCTCTTTCTTTCTTTTCTACTTCCACTGTTCCTTCTTTTCATTCATTTCTTTCTTTTTTCTTCTGTCCTTCCTTCCTTCCTTCCTTCCTTACTTTCTCTCCTTCTTTCTTTCTTTCTTTCTATCTTTCTTTCATTCTTTCTTTCTTTCTTCTGTTCTCTCCCTCCTTCCTTACCACTACCACGGTTCTTTTCTCTCAGTCATTTCTTTCTCTCAGTCATTTCTTTCTTTCTTTCTTTCTTTCTTTCTTTCCCAAATTCAGTCTCGCAAATTTGTACCTAAGTACAAGCATGCACTCACACGATTCCCCCTCCTCAACCCCCACTAGTCTGGCCTATCCATATTTATTCTCTCACATAAGCACCAAAACCCACGCACATAGTCATGCATAGAAACCCCCAGAAAAGCCCACACCTAAGTACCCACTAAAAACACATCCATTTTTATAGAATCTCTCTTCTAAGCACCTACAATATAATCCGTATTGGCGAGTACTAAACGTCGCATCAGTCAGTTTCCCGTGTTTTAGCATTTTCATTCACCGGAACGTTGTCTTGTTGATTCTAACTGGACGATTTAAGAAGCTTCCAGATAAAATGGCCGACGCTGGTGTGAATCGATCATTTTGGCGTTAGTCTGTGCTACCATTTGGAGTGACAAATTGGGAAAAGATGAGACCTGCCCGACAAAAATATGCCAAACTCTTCCATATGAACTCAGAGTACCTTTCGGTACGAACAAATATTGAAGTTATTGCACTCAAAATACTATCTTGTTCAAGATTTAGGATTTTTTTTTTTTTTTGCTAACTATATTCATTTGTGCGTGTGGGTGTGTTTCGGTCGGATTTAGGAAAAATGAAGGAAATCAAAGAAGAAGGGGGTTGCTTATTAGAATGAGATACTTTACGTAGATAAATTCCGACTGGGCCAGTTAGTGTTCACCACTTATTGATGCCCTTTGGAAATGTATGAATCCATCTTTCCCCACTCTCCGATATGAGTAAAATAGCACAATGAGATAAGTGTCGCATATTCGGGTGCTTGCCGCCTCTTAGTTTATTTCTCATATCGCAAATGGGCTTATTAAGTAATGTGATATGTTCAGACTGAAGCCGTAGCTAGCGTAAGGGTACTACTCACTGACTTCACTTGACATAGTTATTTAATAAGCTTAGTCCTGGACATGGCTAAACCGATGCAGGTGAACTATCTTTAAAAGATCACGCTGCGCTAAATGTTTCAACTTTTTGTTATGAGTGTGAGTTAGGTTTTTGAGCTCAGAGAAGAAGGGCTTTGATCTTGAGAACCCAAGATACTTAACATATTGGTATTTTCTAAACGTAGCACAGTCTGCCACAAGAAAAGGAAAGGGCTTATGCGTGAGCGTGTGTGTGTGTGTGCACAAGTTTTATCAAAGATGATATACATTTTTTCCTCTGTTTTCTAGTTAACTTTTCCTGTTTCCGTACAAGAAAACGCATGTATGGAACCATAACGTTTGTGATCTCATTGTTATAACCATATTTCTGGTAGTTATGAAGATCAGGGAAATCTGTTTTTGAATTTTTGAATACTTCAAAACGCAGCATTTTCCTTTTGACGTAACGCGTGAGGCAACATAGAAGCAAAATTCTTCACCAGGTTAAATGTATCAATCATTAATAGGATATATGTAAAACCCTAGTTCCCAAACCGGAGGAAATCTTATTCAGTTTTGATTTTATTGATTTTATGATAAAGGCTCCA
This sequence comes from Thysanoteuthis rhombus, assembly GCA_963457665.1. Lineage (NCBI taxonomy): Eukaryota > Metazoa > Mollusca > Cephalopoda > Oegopsida > Thysanoteuthidae > Thysanoteuthis > Thysanoteuthis major. The sequence continues at coordinate 18,529,392 of OY735209.1, forward strand.
ATAATCTGAAGTATTTTTTAAAAATTGATATTGTATAGTAAATGCGTATTGTATACGAGTATTTGACGTACCTGGCATTCTATTGATTGATTGATTAGTTCATTAATATGAACATGAATGGCACTTTGATGGGACAAATGGCAAATTAATCGGCAGTATATGATACTAGTTGTATAAACAACCTACAAATTTGATCTCCAGCGGAGACACAATCCCCCAAGAGAAAGAAAATTAAAAGATGATATTAATATTGTTTAATGAAGGTATTTGAAGGCAGGCATAATTAGTACTGATAAGATTAGGTGTTTTAGTTTCCTGTGATAGATTACTATTCTGATATATCTATCAGGTTGACCTCGAGCTATGTAGGTACAATACTTTTAATAGATGTCTTTGTCCGCACATAGAGATCATTTTCTGAATGACTGACGAACTACAACTTTTATCTGTCCGTCTAATCCTCAATCGACGAAGAATTCGTTCCTTACTAGAACGAAAGATGGTTTACCTGATCTCACAATCTTTTGGTACGGGTTTCAGGGTGAACATAGTCTCAGATTTAACTTGGTTCGGTCCTCGATAGAGAATATCCTAAATACTTTACCTGAGAACCAGTATGACTGAGTATGTGATATTGAGTCGTATCTATCACTCTGTGGACATTTCTGTGCATATGTATTTGTCAATAAAATATTTAGAGAGCTAGCGTATAATATCGATTTGTCAGGCACAAGGCCAAATATGGAGGGTGATGCTAGAGAGAAAGTCTTGATTGCATCCACTTTCCAAGTAGGAGAAAAGCCAACTTGCCTGCTGTGAAATTCAGCTTTTATGATTCTTGTTCATTTCCCGGGCTCGAACACCGATCACCGGTGTGGGTCAGAAATATGCAATTACTTCAGCTATCGAAGCAGGCCTGTAAGATATGCGTATCTGAATGGGTTTATTGTTGGGTTACTTTACAATACTTAATTTCTTTGTAAATAGACACCATCGGGAAAGGCCGTACTGCTCACCAATATAATATTACGGTCGAAACAATAAAGATGAGATATTATTCCGATTTATCTATTAAGAAGTATCAATTCTCAGAATGCTAAACGAGATGAAGTCCGTTATTCTCGACAATTCTGAAATAAAACATTCTTATTATCCCATGAATAATACGGCTGAATATATAAGACATTAGAATGATGCAGTCATTAACTGATTTTTTTGCTGGAACTATTCACCACTTAGAAGCACTGTGTTAAGTGCATTGACATCGAAGGATATATATATATATATATATATATATGTGTGTGTGTGTGTGTGTGTGTGTGCGTGTGTGCATAATAAAAAATGGATATTTTTATATATGCGTTTTATTATATACTCTTATTTGAAATGATCTCTTGTCATTAAACGGTCAATGTATCACTTGGCCTAGACAATTTAAATAGAATAAACAATTAAATAAAATGGGGTTCCGGCAGGAATCGGACCTACAACCGATGAGATAGCCACTTCAACGTAGCATTGCTCTTATCGTTGAGCTAAACAGCCGCCTACAATAAAAGGCCCAAATAGTTTCTATATAGTATAACATAATTCATATATATATACATATATATATATATATATATATATATATATATATATATATATATATATGCATTGTTTTTGTTTTGTTTTTTAGAATTGAATAATCTATGAATGAAGAGTGCTCGATATTGGTAATATAGGGGATATAGCATATGTAAATAGATGTACATTCAATTCTCCACGGTGACTCTGAGTTTCATTCCATTGTTGCATGGTCTGACAATTGCAACCCGAAAAACAGAGTCACCAGGAGGATCTCGATTTCAGCATGAAACTCAGGGTCTCTGCAAAGAACTATATACACCCATATATACATACGAACATATGTGTGTGTGTGTGTGTGTGTGTGTGTGTGTGTTTGTATCAGATTGACAATAAGGACAAATAGTGGTATTTAAAGATATCATGATAATATGTTTCGCCTTTCGTCTTCGCCGAAGTTACAGTTTTAAATGAAACAAATTGAAATAATCGTTTATTCCAAGTAACGTCTTCGGATATCATAACGCGTGGGCACAAACGTCAAGTATCCAAAATTATGAATAAAAGGCAATTAAAAACGGATACATATGTTAATAGATTTTATAAATCAACACTGATGGAGAGCCACATCAGTACAACTGTTCTTGAATCCCCGAAAAGAGTTATATAGTGATGATACATAATTTTTCTCAAAGAAGTTTCATAATGGTTAAAACTCTAGTAATAATACTAATAGGGGAACTGAACACAAAAAAGCTCTAAAATCCTGTTTAGAGGGATTGGAGATTAGAAAAAAGGTGAAAACGTGCAGACAAAAGAATGATTGGGATCTGTACGAATGCTGTAGGAGTCAACATAGTGATGATGAAAGAAATAAAAAAAAATCTTAAATACCAGGACCTCGCCCGAGAAGTTATGAAACACGAAGCTTAAGGTAGTGCCCGTAATAATTGGCGTACATGGAATCGTGCCTGGAAAATTCGAGGAAGGATAGAGAACACTGGGTTCTGCAAGGATATTCATAAGGTGCTGGAGATTTGAGGAGACTTGTTGCCACTCAATCCCAAGAAGTTACAACCAGACATCTTATACAAATATGCAAATAAGAATAAAAAGAAGGCGTTTTTTTTTCGAGGGGCGGAGAAATCCTCACTTTTTTCCTGCTTATCCCTCCTCCTTCCCCCACCCCCGACTCTTTTTTCTTTTTTTTTTTTCACCGACCCTTCCTCCTCTGAATGCACTTCTAAAAAAACATGGCGTGGATTCGTTTATCATCAAAATGCGTTGGCGAAATAACTTTTATTGAGACTCCCCCCCCCAACCTCCGTTTGCGTTCATTTTCTTCCCTTCGGAAGGCTAACAGGATCATAGTGATTAATATCTCATCAGTGTTGGATATTACCCGACGTAGCTTGGTTAATAGAGTATAGAAAGGGAAACCACGAACTCTGAGGTTTCCGAGAGACTTGTTAGCGATAACTCACCGAGACGAAGTTAACTATGATTGCGAAACTGGGTTAAAGAGTTTATTATATTTCATAAATTTGTATAGAGTTACGCAGCGGCGTAACAGTTATCGGGACGTTAAATGGACTAGCCGAAAGGAGTTCGAATTTCGGCCCAGGCAGCCTTATATGCATTCTGCATTAATGCTTTTGGGCGAATTTATGAGTCCACTTGTCCCTACGTCATGTCCCATCTCAAGACAAAATGTCTCATTACTGACCTGCCAAGATGGCTAGTGGAGGAGAGAGTGGGTAGGTGAATACTTCGGCAAAAAACAAAAACAAAACTATCTCTTATAAATCCAGGTAACAGTCTTGTCGAATAATGTTTGAATATGTTTTGAATATCATCAGAACCGGTCGTGTGGCTTTGGAGTTACTCGGCAACCAATCAGAGGAGATTGACGGACACTCTCCCGTGATGTTTGCCAGAGGGACGCCAAAAAATATTTTGTGTTCCGTCGTATCCATGATGACCGATTTTTACGTCCTCGGTAGGTTCTTTTGCAATTTACCTTACTTTCTGGATTCAGATTCTTGTGGCATCTGCTTTTTCCAAAGAAATCTCAGATTGTGGATGAGATTAAGGAGAATACATCGAAGCAGCTGATGGTAATCTCGAAAGAGTATTTTGCTGACTATTTTAAAAAAGTTAAGGGGATGTTGGTATAAGTGTGAGGCCCAAAGGGGCATACTTAGAAGGCAATTAGAAAACCATTGCCCTAGAAAGACTATTTTCCTGTTATTATCAAATGGCTTGATACATACCTGACAGACTTTGTATCTATTATTTAGACTAAAATTCTGCTCAAAAGAATTTACCCTGAAAATGCATTTTTGATGTATTAATTAAAAAGAATTAACACTCAGTAAAACGGTATTATTAAGAAATTTTGCTTTTACTTACGTTCATCTTTAATTGGTGTGTGTGTGTATGCAAATAATTTTTATCGACAGATTTTCCAATTTTTATCTATCTATCTATCTATTTATCTATCAGGTCTTGGCGTCGTGAGACTAAATTTTGGAGGGGATTCCACGTCTTTTCAGGACCGGCAAGTTTTTTTCATAGCAAGTGCAGGAAAAGGTCTGGCAACAGTGCTGAGCCCTGGCTTCACAGCGTTGCTTATTTTCTTTTGCTGTAGCTCTGCACTCTGAAAGTTTCTCGGGAGAGCTGATGTCTTCATGTCAAACTGTCGGCAGCCTCCATTGCACATTAGCTGTAGTCGATTCCAAATGAAATGAGGATCTTCTTCGGTACCATTCTGCTCTGCTGACCAGAGACCTTTCTTCCATCTTCACCACACGGCTTACCTGGCGCATATGAACCTTTTGTGGGTTGAATGCTTGTAGTGCTTGCTCTCTTGAAGACTTTGGTGTCGGTGATGAAGTCATTCGAGTGCACATTGATAATTATGTTGAGGAAATACCGACAAAAGCATTCAAGAACTTATGCTCGTATACGACGCAGGTTTCGGTTCCATATAAAAGGATAGACAGCTCTATGATTTTATGGGCTCTTGAATAAAATATGGTTTTCTTATCCCCACTCATACAATATAAAAAAAGGCCAAAGTGATTTATCATTGCCTTATAGTTAGTCTACCTATGGATCAAGTGTCACTATTATCTGCCTTTTGGGCTATACTCTGTCAAACGTCCAGGGGACCATTGAATTTGAATCCCAAAAAGTAAAATTTCACTTGCCATTTTTTTCAACTACCATAAGGGCGGATGTCTCTTTTCCTCAAAAATGGTATCTATCGAATTGGAAGCTTTTGTTGAGTCACAGTGAAATATCTCTTCATATTCCAAAAACCACCCAACAACCCATAAGCAACTGTTTTCCAATGCAAAAATATGTAGTTTGTCATTTATGAAAAATTAACATTTCTCGCCACATTTGCTTTGCATAAATTTTCGAAAATCTCTCTTAGTTCTTTGTCTCTACAGGGTGAATTTCTTCTGTTGTTTTTGGTGCATTAGTATGCTAAAGAGTGACCATCGAATAGCTTCTTAATGGTACTTCAAATTGAGACTTCGTTGCTATCAATATTTGGAGATAGCTTGCTGGAACTAATTATCCCAGATGATTAATTTTTCATACAATCTATTAATTAGCATTTGATGGTTGATACGAAGAAAAACTCATTTTTAGACTTTTAATGCCATATAATTTAGTTGAAAAATAACTAATTCATAAAGCCCTTGTTCTAATTTCTCACTGCAATGATTTAGTATGATGAAATAAGAGAAAAAATCGGCAAATAGATTTTGCCATTCGTATTTGATGTTAAACGACCATAGGAAACTCAACCAAATGACACAACTACCAATAAACAGTGCTCAACTGTATTAACAATAAAACAGAATATGGGAATCCAGATTATTAAGAGATTAAGAGGTCTGTCCACAAATAATCTTCGAGATCTGAAGGCAAAAGCAAAATGGCACCGGGATTGCTACAGTGAGGTCACAAGCAAAACACTAGAGCTCGTTTTGCACCCAGTCACACTTGATCCTTTGTCTTTAGGACGGAGTAAAAAGGAAGGAAATATAATACCTTTATTGTCTAAGGTACCAGTAGCATCAACAACTATTGTAGGGCTAACCAAGTGCTCTTGTAGCGTGACACAGAAAAGACAAACATTTAAATGTGTATCAGAGAGTTGTAATTGTAGACTTAACATGCCAACATATACAGGAGTTTTCAGATGTGAAGCCGATATTGAGGTTCACCAAAACATTGATCTTGAAATCGATATTGAAAAATAATGACTTTACGTCGTTATATTATCTATATTGTTTATATTCGCAATGTGCACAGTTATGTCTTTCTTTTCTAGTATGATTACTAATAATTTTTCCCATCTATTTGCTAGTGTTACGAAAAAGAATTACAAAATTTGTTCAAGTGCGACTGAAAAAAAAAGAAGAAAATATTGAAACATATTAATAAGTGTCGATTGGGAAGAGCTTTCAAAAGCATGAAAGATTCCACTGAAATTTTTCTAACGACTAGTTTGTTGCCATGACAACCCAGTTATCGTCATCAGACAGTCCTTGAGGGTGTGTGGTAAACTGCAGAACCTTAATGCTTTGAAACCTTTCTTTCATGAACACGTACATTTCAATCAAATTTTCTATTTCAATAGCACTTCAAAGACTGAAATCATTTCCTGTCGCGCCCATAATGTTTGCATTGCTAAAGATATATTTCTATTCTACTGAAGCAATATGATATTGTGGTCAAGGGATATTTATATGGTTTCTAGGATGGATATTTGACTTTAAAAAGATTAAATACAGTATAAAACAGCTGCCATTATGAATTCCGCCTTTATGGAGTTAAAAAAAAATGACAGCAAGTAAAATTCTATTGGATCTCATCTAAATATCGTCTTGAGGAAGTTTCTTAGAGTATTCCTCCAAAGGCAGATGATTACCATAGCCTAACGGACTATTAGTTTCGTAGTAAATCCTAAATGAGAAAAAGAAAAAGAAAGGAAAGATGGGCTTTAAGATAGAAAAAGAGAGAGGTAAATAGTAGAGGAAAGAAGAAGAAAAAAAAGTAGAAGAAGGAGGAAGAGGAGGAGGTAGACCCAAGCTGAATAAAGCGAAACGAGGGTATACCATTGTCATAGACAAAATTTATGTAATTGATTGATACAGTATCTCTACTCTAAGCAGTATATATATATATATATATATATATATATATATATATATAGTAGAATGTGGATTCGCTATACAAACTAGCTCATGTTTCTGCCCTCTTTGGGCCTCATCAGGCAAATCTCAACTTCATGAGTAAAAAGTTGTATGTATCGAACACTCTATGAAATAAATCCATTACATTTCAGAAGTGGCTTTATATTATTGATATATTATTATATTATGTTATACTGCTAGCCTGATTTGTACAACATATACTGAGTGTGTATATATATACATATATATACATATACATACATATATATATATATATATATATATATATATATATATATATATATATATATATATATATATATATATATTTCAGTTTACGAAAGATTTGGGTATACATTTTTTAGGTATATATTTTACCTATACACACACACACACATACACACACACATCTCTCTCTCTCTCTCTCTCTATATATATATATATATATATATATATATATATATATAGAGAGAGAGAGAGAGAGAGAGAGAGAGAGAGATAGATAGATAGATATTTACATTTCAGGTTACGAAATATTTCATAGAAATGCTGAGCATTCGGCTTGCGAGGTAAACGAGCTTATGAATCAAGGCTGTAACGACCTAATCGCACTGTACACACCAGCTTTCGTCGAGCCTGGTCAAATGATGACAATCTTAAAATACCAGGTGCCGTAAGCAGCTGAGGGTCATCCGTTAATCCTCCTAAGGAGAAGACCTATCTCTACATTGCGTTCAATAACGCAGGCATGGAGCCCAGATGAATCCTCCGATTGGTTTATCTCTCAAGCGATAAGAAATGAAGGAATCAATCGAAGTTCACGGAAATCTCGCTGACGGCGAGAATCTAGGTTCACAAGACTGGCTAAATGACCAACGAGATTTGCACCGTAACCCTCTTCACTTCTCTTAACCAAGCTCATAGATCTAATTTATGTCTCCTCAGCCAGATATCAAAATCCCGTCGCATGTTCTCAAGCGTCGGTGATGATTCTTTATATATTCTTTTAACGAACAGACATCTCTCTTCCTGACTATCTGTCTCATGAATATTATAGGTGCAGTGGTGGCAAAAACGTTACCAACAGAAAAAAAATTGAACCAACGAACCGAGTAATTTACTTTTTGCAGTCTGTCCCATCGTCAGATATCTTGATAAGATCTCTCGTCACTGGTATGCCATGATCGTTGACGTAGATACGAGCTGGTTGGTGAGTTCTTGGTAAAAACAATCTAACGTAACGTGGAATTCTACCGAACTAAGCCAAGTAATCAGTAATGCAACTGAAGGGCCCCTATTTGAGGACGAAGATTAGCAAGCTAGTCTCCAAGACCATAACAAATTAACCGAGAGCCCCTCATTGGTGTCCTTGTACCAAACAAAATTAAGCTTGATGAATGACAATATAGGCGAAACAATCGATATTTACACATGTTTATTTCGTACATGAAATCGTATCCAATGATTTTAGTATTCTCCCCAACGATTATAGAAATGGGCCTTTAGTCAATTGGAGGTAACCCCTGAGTCCGGTCACATCTCATCTTAGTCTGGACCCTCCACAATTTGAACTGCCCACCAACCAGACAGAATTTGCCACTGTTTTTCCGCCCCACCCCTTCTCGTGGGGGTTGGGGGTGGAGTAAACCGTCAATTCTTATCTCGATTGTTGTATATCAAGTTGCTAAGGGTCGTTTGCAGAAGTTTAAACTGCGTAAACAATTTTCCCAAATTATTCGTGACGTGTGGGGTGGGCAAGGAAAAGGGAGAAGGGGCGGCTCATTTTGTACGACCGGGTAGAGGGAGGGTAGTAGACAAAAAAAAAAATGAAAGAAGAAGAAAGAGGAAGTCGGATGGGTCATAACTATTTTATTTCATCTCTGTGTTATTCTGTTACTTGTAACGGTTTTGTGTGACTCTAGAGACGGTAGGGTGGCTGTACGGGTTCGTAGCGGGTACAAACGTTGCGTAAATAACATTCCCGTTTCAACACACACACACACACACACATGCAGCCTTTATAAATACGCATACATATATGCAGATATATGTCATCGTGTGTGTGTGTGCGCATCAAATCTCTCGTATGTGAATATGCATTATCATCATCATCATCATCATCATCATTATTATTATCATTAAACAAAAGAAGAGGAACAAGACTATTCTAAATTCAAAAAATATAGTATAATATAACAATAGTGAAAATTTTCTCGGTAGATTGTACGTCTTCGTCAGTCAAAATTCAAGAATGAAAGAACTTTCAAAACGTCTATGGTACGTTCTGCAATGAAAACCGAAATCTGATTTGAACGTCACACACCAAAGTTCCAATAACGTGGTGCTTTTTTTTAAAAGTTCAAATTTTGGGAGGTTCTTGCCAATTTAAGAATATTATTTATACAGGAGAATGTGCAAAACTGTTATTCGTGGAGTTACATCTACCAATTAAGGCAGGCGTCTCAATAAACATCGTAGTGATGTGAAAAATGAACCGAAAGCGAAAGAACAGTGCAAGCACTTATGTAAAAACAAGACATGCTTTTTCAATAATGACCTCCGTGTACATGGTTTGATGCTCTAGCACGCCAGGAGTTCAAGTGGGTCTTAAGGATAAGAACTCACGAACCAGATGGCCTGAATTATAATTCCGGCGAACTGGTTCGTATTCACCATCGACTCTCTGGTAATTGTTTATCAAACATCAAAAAATACACCGCGTTTTTTAACAGCTATGCGTGACTTCCAAATTATATTTTGTTCTCCTTGACAGGACACATATTTCACCTTTCTGACTTGGAAAAAAAATTCTGAAAAAGCACTACGTTATTGGAACTTTAACGTGTGACGTTTGAATTTCATTTCGTTTTATTTTGCAGAATGCACCATCAACGTTTTCACTTTTGTTTTACATTTGAATTTTGACTGAACAAGATATACAATAAATTGAATATTTTCAGTTTTGTTTTATCATATTTATTATATCATATTTGAAAAAAATTGGGAGCAGTTTTGTTTTTCCTTTCCTTTTGAAATATCAACAAGCAGGGCATTATCGGTCATTTGTTTCTTTGATGTTAACTGATCAAAATATGGACAATTCTACAGACCATCGATTTACAAGATCTTATGAACATTCATTATCAGCAATGGTAGTATTATTAGTAGTAGTATGCTCTCTCTCTCTCTCTCTCACACACACACACACACATGTATGTACGTATTTGTATCAATGATATAAATTACTAACGTGGACTTGTGCGTGTTTGTACTGTGAAGTTTTGAGAACTTCATGAATCACAATTCGTTTGCAGTTTAGATTATTAGGTTAAATTTTACAAAACAACTTTGGTGCTTTCTATGGGGTCTGCGTTCGCACTCTTAGGAAACAAATGCGTACTCTCGGGTTTTTTAGCATTTTCTTTTTGGTAGGTAAGTTCTGTAGCGGAGGAAGTAAAATTGGCAGATCGAGTTCAAACTCAAACCGGGGAAGTTTTTCTCTTTTTCTTAGTGCTAATGTAACTTTGGTTGTGTTGATATATAAAGTCTTAATGTGCGTATATATATATATATGTGTGTGTGTGTGTGTGTGTGTGTGTGTTTGAGAGTGAGAGAGAGAGAAAGAAAGAGAGACCAAAGACGTCAATTTCTCCTATCAGCGCTAATACCAGTTTGGCAGAATCTTTTTTTGAATCTAACCTGAAACTGACAATAAAACATGTTTTTCTCTGAGTAAAAACAATAAGCCTAATCTGACCCCAATCCAAACATAATGATAAAACATGAGCACAATTCAAGCCCCGGAGTCCACTTTAATATGCGAACTACAAACGCCAGAAGTGATCAAATGGATTCTCAGTTTTTAGAGAAATTAATCTTCAAGGTTTTAAGAGGGACTACACATGCCCGACCGGCATTTTTATGAAATCCCTATAAATGTCATTTACAAGTGTTAGAAATTTTTTCCTTGGGCAATGCTGGATATCTCAGCTAATATATATATATATATATATATATATATATATATATATATATGTATTGTATACTCAATGCAACTTTCAATGAACAAAACATTTTTGTCGGTTTAATTTTCTTGTTAATTTTTCTAATTTTTGGATGAATTTTTTAGATCCAGTCTGAAGGAATCTTTGATGTTCTATTTTTCTTTATTAATTTTCTGAGTATTTTCGACCACCACTCGCCTTTTTCACGGTTAGTTTTGAAGTCACAGATCTGTGCTGTCCTAACTTTCTATTTTTAACTGCATTTCACATCTCGTGTTAATTACGTCATTTTTCTAGTAAGTTGTTCTATTCAATTTGGTAAAGGAAGTTTTATTTCGAAGGTAATAATAATAATAATAATAATAATAATAACAATAATAATAATAATAATCTGGAATAAGGCCTCAAAGATGGCCTCTTGTTCTGAGCTCTGGCATACACCAATCGTTTCGTGCCTGGTTCGACAATCAAATGATATTGTATAGAGATCTACATCAGGGTCGTAAATGATTTATTTTCGCACACAGTCTGTCCTTGCGGTTCTTGAATGCATCCCACTATTACCTCGGGAAGATTTTTCCACCGATCAGTGACTCAGCACTTGAAAAAGAATCTTCTGATATCTTTTCACGTCTCTCTTTGTATACATTGGACTTGTGACCTCTAAATCTGTGATCTTGCAAGTGACTGTGTCGAAGATGAAGGAAGTTTTGCGTTGTACCTTCGCCGTAAAAACCATGTGATATCGCCAAAGTATCTACGGTAGCGTAATGTCGGTAGTCTGAAAACCTTATAAGAAAAGTCGGAAAATCCAGGGATCATTTTTTTCATGCTCGTCGCTGTATGTTTTTGATTATCTTCATTTGTTTCTCCTTATGGGAGTTCCAAGCTGGTGCTCCATACTCTAAATGTGGTCTTACCATCGACGTGAATAATTTTCTTTAACTTATTGATGTCAAGATATATAACATTTCTACGAATCATACCCACCACCGAGTCGGCCATTTTTACAATCTTGGCGTTGTGTTCATCGAAGTTTAATTCGCTGTCAAAAACTATTCCCAAGTCCTTCTCTCGCTCGACCACTTTTAACCTCGTTGCTTCCATGTTGTGAAATACGTCAGTAGAAGGTCCCTTTCCGTTCAACCCGATCCACGTTACTGAACATTAATGTGTACAGTCGTGTTATTCTTTTATAGGCATTTAAGGTGTTTTTGTTGTTTATTTGAGGTTTAGTCTTAATTGCTTCTAATATCTGAAGTTTTTTGTTGTAGTTGTTGTAAGAGTTTTAGAGGATTTATGTGTTTTCAGTGAGTATTTAGCAGATATTGGAAGTGGGGAAACAGTGCCTTTGTTTCAAGTGTTGGCAAGTAGAACTATCGTCTGATAAGTGGCGTGTTAGTGTTCGTGGTGTTTTTTTGATTGTATACCCTATATATGTAGTATATTGTCAGAGGTGCATTCTCCCAACGGGCATTGATGTAAAACGTTAGTATTTTTGCAAAAGGGTTTTCTGGGCGAGAGGTTATTGGTCATCAGGAGATTTGGAATTTAATTATTTCTTTGTAATTTTTTGTCTCCGATGTTTATTAGGATCGATGGTGGATGTATATCGGCGGATAATGTTTTGTTTAGCTTTTCCGTCTTTAGGAAGTTGGAGAGCGTTTGATTATGGTAGCGTGAGTTGATGCCTATATCTTTTGTTTCGATGAAGAGTGTTATTATTCTTATCTTTGGTGATAGTTGGGTTATTTTAATTTGTTTGACGATTATTTGGTTGGGGAGAGGAATAAAGATAAATACATGGATTTTGGAAATATGCACACGCATACACACACGTATATATATATATGAGAAATGTACATATTCAGTCCGACAGAATGAATTACGAATTCATCGGTAGCCGCTTCGGACCAAATATGTCCATTTCTTAAATACATACTGTCGCGTTGGAGGAGACAGATCGACTTAGAACAAACGAGGTGGGAATTCGGGTTGAAAGCAGTTATTAGGCCTTTGAATTACTGGCGGCTGTTCAGTTCAATAGTAAACACATTGGTAGGTTGAAGCGGCTACCCTATCGGTGGTAGATGCAGCAGCCCCATATTCTTAAATTATTTATTCTATTTACGTTGTCCAAATTGAGTGATGTATCCCCCATGTAACGACGGGAGATCATATCAAATAAGTTTTTATGTATCATAACACAATTTATAATTCATATGTATGTATGATTAAAAAGGCTAATTTTTAAAATAATAGCTTAAAAGGAGATGGTTTTTTATCAACACTGCCGTGGAGCCATTTTAATAAAACTGTTTTGTTTTTAAATCCCCGAAAGGTTCCATGTTAAACAACTGATGATCACCAAAAAATTCACTCATATTAGCATAATGAGTAAATCTATGTAAGACTTAAAACCCACTGAAAAGCTTATATAAAGTGCATTAGTAGATATTGGGAAATGTCATAAATTTTCAAGTTTTTTGTTCATATCATTAAAGTTGTGAAGGTTTTTAGACTATATATATATATATATATATGTGTGTGTGTGTGTGTGTGTGTGTGTGCGTGTGTGTGTGCACGCATGTATACAGGAGTGTATACATGTATTTTGATAAGGCGCTAAAATACAAATGTTGCGTTTTTAAATCTCCAAAATGGTTGAATGGTAAAGAACTTATAATCTTAACTACAAAAATTCACACATAGTATCATGATATCTAATTGTGCAAAACATAAAACCCACTGAAGAAAAAATACATTAATCATATTAGCAGATACTGGGAAGTAATTGACTGAAATTACATAAATTAGAATTATTTTGTATGTATCATTAAAACTGTAAAGTTTTTTTTAGAGTTTACATATATACCTATATAAATATATATGTGTGCATATGTGTGCGTGCACACACATGTATGCAGGATTACCTTGAATAGTGCAGTTTTGATTAGTGTTAGTTTTGATTTGTGTGAGATTTGATTAGTGTAGGTTTGTATGTACTACAGTTATGTTATTCCTGTACAAATATTCATATTAGTATGACTTGCTGGAAGAACACATTAAATCAAAACAAGAAATTGAACAGTTCGAGACATCTTAGAACGAATTAACCGTGCTATTCTAGGTATGTCTATATATATACAAAGAGAGATCGGTCTTACCAACCCCAAAGTCTTCTGCTTTAAGAGGAAAAAAATGGCAAAACCCACTTTACGTCTTCTATCCATAAGGCGATTGTTAGCCACCTTTAAGGGGAAAGTTGGTTTTAAAAAGGTAATAAATTATTTCATCAGATTATAGGTATCCCAATGGGGCTTGGTCCTGTGCCTTCTTGCGCTAATTTGTATCACTACAGATATGAATATTCATTTATGTTGTTTTTAATTGGAGCTGATATTAAACAAACTCCTACTCTTTCAGATGACTTTTTGGGGGGCCAACAAAAAATAAGATGATTTAACGAACTATGCAATTTCAGAAAGTACTGGCTCCGTGACGTGACGTCCACGATAGAGACGTGTGGCGAATCTTGGGAGAGGTCTATATCCAACGACGGACACAAATAGGCTGCTGCTGCTGCTGATGATGATGATGATGTCTTAATGACGGAGGAGGATTTGGAAAATCTTATCGTGCTATTTACCTTAAACATATTGACCTTATGTGTGAACATAACAGCAAGTAACTTTCCTAGATTTGGATAATAAGATCAGAAAGGGAGTGTTTGTCTATAAATTGTTTGACGAACGAGATTTATTTTTCTTCTATGCCTTATAAAACAAAAAAAAATAATAATCTTATATGCTTTATGGAACTATATTACCAGAAATATTTAAGAACGAGCTACACATAAGATTTTATATCGAAAATTGTTTCTCTAGTTATAAGAATGGTCAATCAAGACGACGAAATCTGTAAAATGTTTCGACAATTTGATAAAGCCATGACCAGATAACCAATCCCTCTAAAACACATCAGGTTGGCAATAATGAAATGATAACGGAAATTAGAAAAAATTGAAGTAATTTTTAATTTAATAAGTTTATATTAAATTAAATAATTTAATATTGATATGTTTAGTGGGTCAGATAACCAAAAGAGACGAATTTGGTTCCGGTCAGTATGAAAGATCATTGAAATGACTAAAACCAGGGAAAGGGGAAAACATTTGGCTCTGGTCCGTTTTTCTGATTGATTGGTAGTTAGGCAGAATAGGAGATTGAACATGTTAGTCTAAATAACAAATATCTGAAGTATATTGATAGGATAGTCCATATACGTATTGCTAACTACAAGAATGCCATATGGTTTCGTTTGAACCATATATAAAAGATTATTTGAGTTGAAAGAAATTGCGATTCTGATGGAAGCCAGAGGGTGTAAAATGTGAATAGTGCATTTCAAGGTTAGTGAACTTGAAACATTTTGTCAAATTCTTCGACTGAATATTTTTTTCCTGAATAAGAAGTATTCTTATAGGTGATATCATAGGTTGGTTTGCATACAGTCCGATATTAAAACTGACCCAACGGATTTGACATTCATATTGTTGAAGCTTCAATAGAGATGACAGGGATGAGTCACGTCTGTTGTTATACTTATTGATCCCTCATCGTCAAATAAGTTTTGGGGGTAACCTACGTAAGCAAGTGCCTTTATTACAAATGATGTGTAATATGAAATAACATCCACATCTAATTCATTATGATAATAGCCTATACGAAACTTGAAAATGAATGTATGATGACGATTCTAAAAATAAAATAAAAGATGTCTATTAAGATCATAGCCTGAGGGGATGTGGTGCATGTATATATATATATATATATAGTACTGTCAAAATTATTATGCACCGTCTTCAAAATTGACAATTAATTTAAAATTCTATTTAAACAGCAAACCTGTGAACAGTAACGCATGTTCTTGTGCATTAGGGATTCTGCATTCATTCTAGTATTCTGTACAAGGAGAATTAACGAAATAAGGCATGACTGGGTGATCAACTAGGAACTGTGCAAGCGACTGAAGTTCTACCATACAAATCAATAGTACATGCTCATACCAAGGTTTATCTCAAGTAATGAAACTTGTAAAGTGCTTTGGGACTCATAGATTCAATCGAATTCCCCAATTCAGACTAGGTTTAGTGGAAGAGATCAAGGGAAAAAGGACGTGTCGGTTGTGGGACTTCGTTGTCGCGGTTGACCGCAGGGTGAAGCTGAAAGAGAGTGATAAGCTGGTTGAGTGTCTGGATCTCCTGAAGAAACTGTAGATTATCAAGTTGACAGTAGTGCCAATTGTATCTGGAGCTCTTATAACGATCCCAATTATAGGTGTCATTGAGTTTTCAGTTTCGGAACAACCGTTTTAAAGGATATTGAAGTATTATTAATATAACATTATATCCAATGAAAAATTTTAACTTTTTCTTTTGTTTTTTTCTGAGATTATTTCTCACTGATCTTATTTTTCTCCGTTATTTCAAAACTCTTCATATTTGTCCATTTCTGAATCCAACATTATAACTTTATACCTTTTCAGTGTCCAAATTGTTCACTATAAGACACCGAGTCTTTCGAGCTGTCGAGGTCTGGCAGGGAGCAAAAAGAGAAAAAAAAGGAAAAAGAAAAAAGAAAAAAAGAAAAAGAAACAACCAATGTGTTAACCACGCTCCTTTCTCAATATCATTTATAAACTAGGGATGTGGACTGGTAGGAAGGCCGACAGGTAAAACGAACAAGTTGAAGAAAAAAAAAAAAACAGGTAAAATATATGTTGGCAGGTAACACTTGATGAAGGTCGATGACGTCTTGTAGTTGCAGTTGCAATGTTTTCATTGTGTTGCGAGACCTTGTTGAGGAATAAGCTGTTCCGTAGCAGTGGAAAGAGTAAAATTTAATATATACGTTGAAAGAAGGGGAAAGTTGACCTCGGGACCCTGGGAAATTTCTATTGCCGATATTATTCTTATATTTGTTAATCATCATCACCACCACCGCTACTATCATCATTATTATCATCATTGTTGTTGTTGTTAATATTATTATTATTTGCAATCTCACACCAGTTGCCTGGTGGTAACTGCTGGAGTTTGAGTGACAGCAAGTCTCCTCAAGTCTCCAGCAACTTCTTTCCTAGTTCTTATAGGCCACAGTAATACTGCGGTTTACAGTTTCACACCGGTTGCCCAGTTATTATTATTATTATTATTATTATTATTATTATTATTATTCGTAGTAGTAGTAGTAGTAGTAGTAGTTGTAGAAGTTTACTCTTTTCGTAAAAAATGACGGAATTTATAAAATCTTTGCATTTCATGTACGTCGATATATTTGCATTGCCATGAGCTTGGAGCTTTTGCTAACCATGCAAAAAGGATTTTTAAAATTTGTTTTTGTTCATACTTTTTTTAAAATTCTGTTTTTCTACGAATTCAGCATTTTTATTACGTCCTGATGAACATGAATGAAATTCGATTTCACCTCACCCGTTGCGTCCTTTAGCGTGACAGAAAACATCTGCTAATTACTATAGGAGTGAATTATTATTAGTTTGATATCTAGTTGTTCTATCAGTATTAGAAGTGGAAATATCTCCCCCACTTCTCATTCCCTTCTTCTTTTTTTCTTCTTCTTCATCTTCTTCTTCTTCTTCTTCTTCTTCTTCTTCTTCTTCTTCTTCTTCTTCTTCTTCTTCTGAATAATATTGATTTTAAAATTTTGATCATGTTGTATTGACTGAACTTATGAAAGTTCTGTTGGTGTTGACTACAAAAATGCCTGTATCTTCTTATTCTCTCCCTTATCCCTTCCAATCACACTTGCCCGTCCATGTTTTTATCGGAATGTTACATAAACAAGGGATATTTTTCTTCTTCTTGTTCTTCTTGTTCTTCTTGTTCTTGTTCTTGTTCTTGTTCTTGTTCTTCTTCTTCTTCTTCTTCTTCTTCTTCTTCTTCTTCTTCTTCTTATTATTATTATTATTATTATTATGCTGCTGCTGCTGCTGATGATGATGATGATGGTAATGATAATGAAGATATTTTCCCTTTTGATGTCTTGTAGTACTTGTTGCACACCGAGTTTCGGCTTGAAACCTAAGACAACGATCTAATGACTTAGTAGTCACTGGCATATTTTTTTAAATATACAAGGGGGATGCGGGTCACCAGAGGACGAGTATAGGAGGCAACAACAGAGACAGAACATAGTTTTATAATAGACAAAATATTTACATGGACAGTGCTCTGCGAAGGATATGGGCGATGCCCGTGAGGACAATTTTCTGCATCTCATAAATACTTGGGTTTCCTGATATTCTACCTAAATTTTTGTCGGCATCCTCTCTTATGACCCCAAGAGCTCCTATTACGATCGGTATTGTTACATTGTTACAGTCTTTATCTGTTGCTCAAGTGTCATCTCCCAGCCAGTTTTTGCATCTTTGTTTCGTTTTTGAGTTTCTTTCCCAAAACCACAACCTTCTCAGTAACCATCTTGACTATCGATTATTCAATTCTTAAATATATTTCAGAAGCCTATTAAAAATCTAGGTTCTAATTTCAACTTATCATTATTATTATTATTATTATTATTATTATTATTATTATTATTATTATTATTATTATTATTATTATTATTATCCCATACTTACTTAAGAGGATCAGCGTGAAACTAATCAAGGCAACAATAAATTGTTTCCTGGATTTTTTCCCTTTCCAAGCGTCTACAAAGACATTGTTCTCTCTATCTTTCTTCAGTTGAATCTTCTTTTCTGTTTATTTCTCTCTTTTCTTCCTTTGCTGTTACGTTTATCCGAATATATGTGTGTTTACATCATCCTATCCTATCAGACAGCTCTCGCTAGAGATCAAGTGACAGCCGGCTCCCTCAATAAACCAAAATTAATGGCTGATTTGATGGTTTCAATGTCCCAACGGATTTCCCATCCTTCAAACCTCTTCTTGACGCTTTTTTGAAGCCGTTCGCAGTGCGCCAGTAATGATGGGTACAGCTGTCACCTTCACATTCCACAATTCTTTCACTTTTATCGCAAGGTCGAGATATATTTTCAGCCTTTTACTTCCTTTGAATTTTACCCCGTTTATTATAGTCCATATTTCATTATTTTCCACTGCCCTGTCTATCTTTGCTTTAATATATTTGGTACTTACGAATTTATTTTTTCATTCGGTTGCGATTAATAAAGATACAATTTCTCTCTTCAAATGTCCTTTCCACAACCATCTCAATATCATCTCGTCTGCAATCTTAACTATTAATTGGAATGTCTGTTTTTCATATCATTTTTGTATTATCATTTTGGAGTTATTTCATTGTTCATTCGTCAGTTTAACTGCAGGCGCTTAGTATCACGATGAACCTCCATTGGGTGAAGAAGCGTTACCAACTGCCATTAACCTTTGACAGACATTCCTTCTTATAGTTGATTTTCATCGCAACAACTCAGACTGTTAGTCTACAGCAGTGAGTGGACAGCGCTGATCGGACATGAAAGATAAGCTCAAGGCGAGACTCAAACTCACACCAGATAGTGTAATGCTTAGCACATCTGCTTCGAACGCAGAAAGTCTCAGAATCGATGCCAGGTACGAGTCAAGCGTGGAAAACTTTTCATTAGGACAAAGCAATGTGAGTACACTCGAAGCTGCATGATTAGGGCGGAGGTATCACTCCGATAGATACTCATAGGCAATGCTTCTAGATCAGAATACTGTGCAAACATTACCTCTGCCTACTTAGGATGGAAAAAAGATTGGCCTCTCTTTACCTAGGGAGAGCTGTCTATGCAATCCGAAGAGCGGTAATCGAAATACTAAAAATCAGTTACGATTATAAACGCATGTGCAACTGAGGCCGGCAGAGTACTAGATGGAGATACGAGCTAGATCAATTCAGAAAGTACTGGCTCCGCGAGGCCCACGATAGAGAGGTGTGGCGAATCCTTGGATAGGTCTATGCCCAACGACAGACGTAAAGAGACCGATGATAATGATGGCGATTCATTACTCTGCCTTTTGTAATCGAGATTCGACACGGCCTTCAATGCTAACGAATACTATAACTCCCTTCCTTCCTTTCTTTCTAAAGTCTACCAATATCATCCCACAGGTGCGAGGCCTAATATATTACCATAGATTTTCTGTTGTTTTTTATTCCAATATTTTCCGTTCTTCTCTTGTGCAGTTTAGGAAGAGTCCAGAATAACTCACTAAGGATACATCCCACTTATTCATTCCTTTGATCATTTTTCTACTATTGAGAATAATTTCCAAAATCTTCTAGGATATAACTAACTGATTGTTTCCTTCATTCCTTTAGACTTGATTGAATATACTTCCAGTATTCCTAGATACCAGCAGCGGTTTTTGTAAAGATAAATGCATTTAATATCTTCCAGAAATATACGTTTTGAAATCTACATATCATACCGGATAACTATTTCGGGCCATTATTGTTAAAGCGTTGTAACCTTCGTGAGTTACGGCCAAATACGCTGGCTATACCAGTTCTTGTGCGATCATCGAAGTTGAGCAACGTCGAGTCTGGTCAGTACGTAGATGGGTGATCGCTTTGGAAATACCAGGCACCATAAGCCAGGGTAGTGGAGTGAGTGACGTCACTTCGGGTGCTTGTTGCCTCCAAGTCAATTTCACATATCACAAGCAGAGATAAGAGAAACTTGTCACATAGGAAGTCCGAGCAGGGACAGCTGATGCCACAACTAGCGTACGGGTTCTCTCTAGCTAGCTAGCTAACAATCTTATTCACTGCAATTGACAAAATCACGGAAGTAGGTCATGCTTCTGACCGGAAGTAGGTGACATATATCATTTCATGAACGTAGCTGTCAATTTTCCTTGTAAAGCTTCATTCAGCTTTTCCGCACTCATCTCCCCGTTCAATTACTTCCTTTCTTAATTTTCTTTCTTTCTCCTTTACTTTTTGATATTTAGAAAGATTAGCTAGTCTGGCACATGAGCAGATGGAGAAAATGGAAGCAAGAAGACTGACAAGTATATTGTTAACATTGTAACCGGAGCCGGGATTCCTTGCGAGAAATAATGAAAATAGAAAGTCCCCATTGCACGTTAAAACAATTTTATTTCACATCAACTACTATGTACAACGAAATACTTGATAAATATAATACATTTATAAAATGTGTTGATATAAAATAATAACTCAAACGAATATGAAATATCTTGAAATATGGATCTACACATCTTATTTGTCCGAGCCCCCACGAGAAAAGAGTGTGACACAAGGTCAGTCTAATGTTCGGATACCACACATGCGAATGTATGGGTAAGATGATCCAAAAATTGTCTTTAGTCATCGCTGCTATTGCCGCAAAGGCATAAGAGTGCTGGTCCTGAACCCCTTGGACATGACTATGCAGAGCTATACCGAACCCATGAGACGAAGCCCTAATCTGCGTCCCTCTACGTATGTGGCCATTTCATATTTAGCACATTCATATCAACACTCTCATTGCTTTGCATTTTATAAAAAACATTTTCTGGTAGGATTTTGCCATCTCGCAAAAGAATGACACAATATGGCAAGGCGAGTTATCTGGTCTGTGACACTGGACTGTCGACCTATGACGAGTTATCTTGTCCATGGCAGTGGACAAGTTTAGATCCCAACGAATCTCCACGAGATCCTCGAAAGAGGAGGAAATCAAGCGAAGAATCACTCTGGGATGACAAGCCTTCGACGGAGCAAGCTCAACCTTCAAAAACCAGATGATCCCAATAATCCTAAAGAAAAAAAAAGAGTATACAACCAATGCATTCTCCCGATAGTCACTTATGGAGCTGAAACATGGAACCTAACCAAGAGACAGACCTACAAACTGAGAACTATGCAACATGCACCTGAGAGAATCATGCTCAACCTTACATGGAGATATCACAAGACAGCACAGTATATAATGAAGAAAACGGGAGTCTGAGACATCATAGAAACTATTAAAAAACTCAAATGGCAATGGGCAGGCCATGTTGCAAGAATGAAAGACAGCTGATGGACATCACGTCTCACAACATCGATCCCCTGAGATCACATGAGAAACCGAGGCCAATAGAACACAAGATGGAGAGATGAACTAGACAAATTCAGGAAATACTGGCTCCGTGACGCTCATCAGAGAGAATTGAGGCGAATCCTGGGGAAGGTCAATGTCCAACGACGAACGTTAAAAGTCTGATGATGATGATGATGATGATGATCCCGACTTCCACCTAGAGCACTAATGCAAAGCAAGCAATTATCTCAACTACAAGTCTGATCAAATTCTGTGTACACTAGGTTAATTGCTTCAAATTGAGACATACCAAAATATCTCCTCCATTCAAGCAACGAGACAAGACTTGAGCTAAGCTTGGCTCGCCAAGGATCTGTTGCCAACTGGATTTCGTCTGATCACCAATTCTTTGAGTCCTATCAGCAGTCAAGTTTCGGCATTGGTGTCCTGGGATTCTATCTGCGATTCTATCTGCGATTAAATCGTAGCTATTAGAGAAGTTCACCCTATTTTCTACCATCAGGTCAGATGTAGCCAATGAAAAGAGAGAAAGAAATCACGTCATTCCTTTTTTAATAATTGTTTTTTAAAAACAAAGTTTTTTTTATCATCCTGAGAAACTTTTGCTGATTGATAATGCCTACTTTCACATTTTTAAATTAGATGTTTTTACATTTTTTGTACCATTTTTCAATGTAAAACTGTGACATTGATGTCTTTTCGCTAATGCAAGTTACGATAAAAGCAAATGCTACATCATAAAATTGCTAATAATTAGTCTAGCATGTTGTAGGTTTAGTATATTTGAAATACAGTTTGACGAGCAGTTACGAAGGGAGAAACGTTTTGTTAGTTTAATAAAATAAAACGGTTTTACGAGGGGTGAGATGTAAATAAGGTATTTAAAAGTACCAAAAGTTACGTACAAATTTTTTTACCGTTTATTTTCGAACATTCGGCTTTTTTAAACACTTCTTTGTAAAAAAAAAAAAAAGGTTTCGGTATACTTTTCCCTTTTTTTTTTGAATAGATTAAATCAAATTAAATTTTGATTAAATCATAACTATCTTTTTATTTATCTTTATTTACATATCATAGTTATGTGACTCCAGACTTTTCAGCGGCAACCGAGAGTTGAGCCATAGCGACAAATGTATCACACGTCTCGATTTACGATTAAAGTTACCAATCGGCGACACTTGAAAACTGACCTGAATCCAACTTATGGTTCAATCAGTGATCATTTTAATCGGATCGTAGCGTGACCTAAGCTTGGTTTTAGTCACTGACAACAAAGAAAATAAATTTGAGCCGTGTCCAATTGTATGATTGAATAAGAGACTTAAACGGAAAAAAAGGGAAAAAAGAACAAAACCTGACCTTACAGGAGAATGAAAAATGTATCGTGCCTATTATTATTGACATACTAAGAACAGTTCCAAAACCTCTTGAGGTGAAATTGAATGAACTGGATATTTGAGGAAGGATTGAAATAGTCGCCACAGTGCAGTGGCAGTATTGTCGTTATGACCAGATGACTTGATGATCAAACCTGGGACCTAATGTATGTGATGCTAAAAGGGAGAGGAACTGAGGAAACCTGAAGTGAGAATCGCACTTGCTATAATAGTAATAGTCTGTTAGGTCGGTCTGCTAAACATTAGACCATAGTAGGGTGCCCTGGCATTTACCAAACTCAGTATTGTTCTACACGAAGTCACATACTTGGGGACCTAGCGAGGATCGTAGTAGTAATGGTTTGCAGAAATAGCTATTCCATTGCGAGGCCCCTGTTGATGAGAGATGATTGTTATTAACTGAACTTGGCTTTATATCGCACACAGTCACTGAAGTAGCTGCCCTATGAGGATTAAGCTCGATATACTAGCAAATTGGTCCACTAGATGAGCTTGCTAACCATTACATGGTGAGCAGAATGGATATTTTTGTCATACTCTGGTCCAAATCTGGAGTTGACTTTGTTTTACTATCGTGACAAGAACAGCGAGAACAACAAGGCAACTGAAATCGAGACCAATTGATTGGTAGTTGTGTCTCTACACGACTGAGCAATGTTGCCAAGTATTACATATCTGCCAAAATTTACACATGAAATACCCAAGGCTTTATCTTATTCTAGAAAAATCATCAATTCCACGCTGTGATTTGAAATCACGACCATATGATTAGTTGTCGGCTCGCTTACCGAATGAGCCATACTGACAAGAAATGTATCTTACAGATGTACAAGGGCTTATTTCATTCTAATAAATAAATACATTTATACTAAAAATATTTTTCATCATTTTTATCTATCATATATTCAATACAGAAGTTGCTGTAATCATCTTTGGGCGGAATAGAGATACGAGTGGAGTTAGACCCTACAGCATCTTTTGTCTAAGTAGCACACCCGGTGAGTATCAACCTCACTATATTACAGTAGTAATAGTCTGTATGACTAGATTGCTAACCACTATTTCCACGTGTGCACTCATGAGAGATTATTGATACTTACTACGTTCAGTTTAGCACAATACTGTTACTAGTGAGGATCGAACTCACTACAGCCGCTATGGTCTGCGAGACTAGTTTGCTCACCATTACTCTACGGTAAGGCACCTGCACATAAGAGATAGGAATCTTATCGGAATTTGCTGAACCTACTTTAGTCTGGCATAGGGCCACATGTGCGGCGCACCCAGTGAGGACTGAACTCACTACGGTAGTAATTGTCTGCGAAACTACCCCAGGATTAGTGACCCGCTCGTACGCAATTATAGATTGCATTATTCATTTTTTAACTAGTTTCTACACTCATCTCATTTTCCTTGCTTGTTATTGCAACTCTCAGGTCGTTTTACACTCTACGAACGATAAGTAAGCGGTGTATATCGGAAATGGAAAAAAGTAGCCTTCGACGAGATTTAAACTTGCATCCAAAATCTTTGGGAGCGCGAATTACATCCGTGATTAAAGGGACGAAACTTTGTGATAATTTTTGGAGTTACCTCCCTTGGATATTTTGACTACGTTTATTCAGTACGGGTGTTGACTATTTTTCGAAAGTCTTTTTTGTGTCACTTAATTGCGTTCACAAAATAAGGCAAAAAAAAAGTGTTTGTTTTGCAGCAAGCCGTTATAGATGCTGGGCACACCCACCATCTCTCTTTCTTACACCCAGATTTTCTATGTCGTCCAACATCACGACCCCCGACAACTCCGACCGCGTAACATATCATCGCACCATTTTGGGGGGCCTGGGAACGTTCGATGTTTTTTTTTTTCCAAATATGTCAATGGTAATTGCTTTTTCACTTTATGCCATTTCGGTTTACGAAAGTTGCTTTTAGAATTTATTCATAAGAATGCTCTACCTTACGATAGCAAGGGGAAGGAGACTGTATTTATTCAACATCCAGGATATCATGGCTAGCGTACCGTCGCTGAAAACGAAAATGGTGAACCAAATTTGACTTATAGTCGAGACTGTTCGTGTTTGCTTCTCACCAATACCCGTAGAACATGCATTACTAAACCTCTTCCTTTATTTCTCCTAACATTTCTATTCAAGGTTTTGTCACTGGCATGTCACGATGATTAAAAGAGTAAAGAGTCATCACATTATCTTACTCTTATCATACTACCCAAAATTATCTGTCTTGAGTTAGAGAGGGTATGGGAACCTTCTAATAATTCAAAATGCAACGAATAACTCAGTACTTGCCAATATTACCCCGGATAACCTTTGTGGCATTTTGAACGAACCTTTTATCGGCAGTTGAATCCCTGGGTCAGGCGGTGCAGGTGTACATCGGCTCTGTAGAAGGGGGGGGGCAATATGAAGTAAAGGTTGATTAAGTGCCTCACCGAGGAATAATGATTAACAAACTAGACTAGCAGACCTTTACAACTGCAATGCTCCGTATTTATGGTCCTTCGCCAGACTAAAGTATGCTTAGTAAGTACTTCTGGCGTCTGTAATGACGTGACGATGAGAAACCTAGTCTCGAGGGCCGATTCGCTAATATCATGCATCCGATGTTCAAAGGTGCGCTATTATTGTGACCTTGTGTCAGACGAAGCTACGCTTACGGTTTAAACATAGTATTAAAGCATACAAGAGTTACTCTCCACTAGAACGACTATTCAACCCATATAACATTTGGCAGGTAATAGGAAGTAAAATTCAGATAGTAACTATGCAGCTACTAGGTCTGTTGGTTACTCACTCTCAAAGTACCTAAGCAACTAATCAGGAGACCTTACTGCGCATGCTTGAAGAAAAAATCTCCCGTAAGGTTACTCAGTTGGCAGTGAAATGCCATTGAGTGCGCTCGTATTTAGTGTGACCGTTGCATTCCCAATGAGTTATTCTTCGCTTTCCGTACTGCTTTTTTTATCATCTTGATCTGTCAGCCACCCACAGCCATTCAAACCTCAGGCTTCTCTCAAAGATATTCCAAACCGTGTATAAGATTAAGGAAAATGTGACTGGGCACCTGATGGCAATCCCAAAAAAGAAATTTCCATATTCTTTTGAAAAGTGAGAGTGACGCTTACGTAAATGCGTGTGTTTTTAAGAATAGCCTGAATTGAAATAAAACACATGCTCACAGAAACAGCTACCATGGCTCGAAGCCTTTTATATTGGATATCATTTTACAAATTCATGTAATTTTTTCTTCAAAAATATTTTTATTGATTAAAAAAGGGATTTTAGCTTGTATCTTGCTGATTTAAGAATTTAGTTTATGGTTTCCGACTTAATAAAAACGATTTTGATGGAAATATTACATAAATGTAAAAAAAAAAACAATATATCAAATATGGAATATATGTGTATTAGTATTGAAACGTTAAGGAAAAAATATTCAAAATTACATCTAATATGGTGTATATGTAGATAGAGAGTATTGGAATACAAATGTCCGGGACATAAAAAATGCCCTTTCCATTTGAAAGATTGGTGCAACACAATCTTGCTAATCCCATTTTCTCTTTAGTGGACTTGGTGTCACAATAAGCAAAAGAAAATAATCAATACAAGCCAATCTATATGAATAAATAAATAACATAAGTTAATCTTTATTAGTTATTGGAAAATGTGACATTTTCTGCAAGGGAGACAACTCAAGATTTTGATATTCATCGATCTCAATGTAGGGGGAATAACTCCAAGCCAAGGGGAGTAACCGAGAATGTTTTCAGTGAAAGTTCGGTTTCTTAATATTTTATTTTATTTTTTGATATTTTGATATAAGTTAAATTTAAGTTAATTGTTGTTAACTGGCTATCCATTAAAACCGCCTGTTTTTTTTTCTTTTACATCTTCATTTTTTTCTTTTTTTTTTCCTCATAAGATAAATTAGTTAAGTTCACTGCAACGGAGTATTGTATTTTACTGTACATAAGATGCGCTTATTTCTAAGTTTTGACTTCGATGGTGAACACTTTAACAAAATACGATAACCTGATCAAGTAGGAAGGGCTGTGGAAGATCAAGGAAAAAGTGTCGGTTTTTAAAATAAAAAATTTCAAGAATATACCTGCAAAAATTGAGGTGCATCTCGTATGGCCATAGGTCTGATACGCTGCAAAATACGGTAATTAAATAGTAGTGAAGGTCGAAGCGTCATAGGTAGTTGCTATGTTCAGCTTGGTTTGGCACAAGGCTACATAAATGGGGCGCTCAGTAATTATCAAAATCACTACACAACCTTCTTCAAAGGAAGTGGTCTAACCGTCGTTGTTGTTGTTGTTGTTGTTGTTGATGTTGTTGTTGTTGTTGTTGTTCTTCTTCTTCTTCTTCTTCTTCTTCTTCTTCTTTTTCTTCTTCTTCCTCTGAATAGTGTTAATTTTAAAATTTCAATCATGTTGTATTCGCTGAACTCATGAAAGTTCTGTTAGTATTGATGACAGAGATACCTGTATCTCCTAATTCTCTCCCTTATCCGTTCAAATCATAGTTGGTCGTCCATGTTTTTTATCGAAATGTTACGTACACAAGAGATAGTTTCATGTGCAAAAATCTTCCTACCCCATACGTAAATTATCTAACCCCCTATTCTGCCCTCTCTCTTCCTACACTCTCATTAAGCTACCTAACCTTTCACTTGTGTTACTACTGAAAGTGTAACATTCGAACGTAGATTGGAACAAGCAAAATAAAGTTATATATTCTTTACATTTTCAAACGACCAACATCTGGTGGTTTCATTAACGATTAATACTCCAGCACCCTCTTTAGCATTCTTGTCGATTCTTACTCGGATTATCTCCTAACCTCTTAGCAAGATCTTCGGGACTGTTCCAAGCATACCAATGATGATGGGCCAAACTGCAACCGTCATGATCCACAATTTTTCTCTGACAAGTTGCAGGCATTTGTCTAGGTTTTCGATTTCTTCCAGTTTTATCCAGTGGTGTGCCGAAATAGTGAAAATAACTGACAACAGGTCTGCTACAAAGATTTCATGTGACATAGGTAAAATTTTAAACTGGCAGCCCCCTGGTTGCATTCAGATAGAAAAATACTATCCCTTTGATTCATCTTATCAATACAGTATTACCTCGATCAACAATCCAGACATTTTATAAAAACCTAGGAATGAATGAAATGGGGCTTTTTCTGGATCTTTATAGTATAGCATTAATAACATGTATAGAAAACTTCCTAAATATATGAAGTCGTTGTTGAGCCTCAATAAGTTGAAACGGATAGGTGCAGTATCTCATTTCATGTTGTAGTTACTTTCTGGAACTATCGAAATGTGGTGTTGATATAAATCGCTACATGATAAATTATCATGTATACATGTGTTTATTCTCACTCAGCTGGTACATTAAACAACGTGTACAGTATGTTATTAATGTAATTAATTGTTAATGACAGAAATTTACTATCACTAAATTCATATGAAAAAGATATTTGAAAAAGAATACTGTTGTGAATCAGTGCTAAATGAAGTAGCGCTATACAGGACAAAACTGTTATTTTCCGGTTCTCTCAACTTCAACAAAATTTCCCAATTTTACCCTTCCAAGTGCTCCAACAAAGATGGGGACAATAGTCACCTTCTTGTTCTACAATTTTACGGAATCTAGAAATTTGTCCAGCTTTTCACTTTCTTCTAATCTTATTTTACTTTTCATACACACACACACACACACATATATATATATATATATATATATATATATATATATATATATATATATATATATATATATATATATATATATATATATATATATATATGCAGCAGTTCTTTTTTGTTTCGTTAAATAGTATCGACATTTCTTGTCGTTTCAATTTCTAGTGAGATTTTCTCCAATTTCTGGATGTTGTCCTTAATATTTGGTTTGAAGGAGTGCATGAATTTTTGAAAATTTATGTTGTATGTGTTGTTTTGAGTAATTCAAGTACTTATGACCATCGCTTGTCTTCCTCAAGGTTTGTTTTTTGTCCCAGTGTCAAATTTTGACCATTCATTATCTAGTGTTATCTACGTCCCTTCCGTTTGTAGTGAGATCTGGTTGTATTTAATTCATTAATGAAAGTGCTTTTTGAGTTATAATTGATAGATGTGCTGTTGTATTTAATGAAGCACACATACACATACACATACATACACACACACACGCACACACATATACATATATATATATATATATATATATATATATATATATATATATATATATATATATATATATATATATATATATATATATATATAATTGACGGATCTATTAAGAATTTCATATACAAACAATCTCCCAACACTAATGATAATAATATAAAAAAAATTGGAAGATCGTTCCATTCTGCTCTCAAAGTCGTTAAGGTGTCCTCTATTCTAAGACAAAAAGCAACCCCGTATCATGATTAACTTGATTTTGGAGACTGTGTTCTTCAGCTTGTGGGCTTCATCTGGCTTTCACCAAACATTACAGGCAGACATGAGCCAAAATAACCCAAACTTGGTCTCATCTGATCAAAGTTTACCGCCAAGATATTACTTGTCTTTAGCCGAATGTTTCTCAGCAAACTTCAACTGAGCCATTACACGGTTTTCCTTCTTCTTGCTAGATCTGCAGAATCTCAATCCATATTGTCGATAAACGCTCTTCAACTGTCGAGGGACTGATGACGGCTCGTCATCTCTAGATATTTAACCAATTCCTTTCAAGTAACGTGAAACTGTTTTCTCACCTTTCAAATAATCTTTGAGGCAACACGCTGAGAGACTTTGCGAGGAGCCACTGTTGTCTGCATATTTATCGTAGAGTCATGTTGCTTCCCCTTGAGATTTATTAGACCAATTGTGGCTACATAAATATCAAATTGTTCAGCGAGTACTTTATAACATTGCCCTGCCAATTATTATTTAACAATATCATCTTTGGAGTTAATTAAGTGTCTTTTTGTGCGCGTACGTATTTTTTTCAAAAAAGCTTCTGGCATGATGGCGCTGTTGTCTCTACGAGAATTATGGAGGGAAATTATCCTCATTTAGCAATCTCGTGCCTGCGTGAATTGCTTGAATCACTCTAAAGACCTTTTAGGATATTTAGGAATAGTCTCACACTGTGAGATAGTCCATACAAGTTAAACAAACATTAAATCATAATAGCAATGTTAAAGGAGTTGAATACTTTCTACCACTCAATAAACCAAAATATGAAAGAAGCTTTTGATGAGTCAGAATCTTTCAATTTCGGTTTTTGATGTTTTAGCGATTTCGAGAATGTCAGATAAATCTAACAATTACAAATACATCACTTTATATCATATCTATAATTTTGAAAAGAGGTGAATACTTATATATATATATACTCTAAAACAACTTGACTTTTGATGTATAAAGTTGAATGTATCGAGCGCTCTATGAAATAATTCCGTCAAATGTCAAACGTTGCTTTATATTATGCTATATTGCTAACCTGATCTGTATTATATATATATATATATATCCCGTTCCCTGTCCTCCTTTCTGTATATTTAAAGAGAGAGAGAGAGAGAGAGAGAGTGAGGGAGAGAGAGAGAGAGAGAGATTACTGTGCATATAGATATCTTATTATGTATATAAGGATTTGTACATATGTGTGTGTGTGCATGCGAGTATAAAAATGTGAACATACATGGATATACATATAAAACTCATTCACATGTGTGTACATATGTGTGAGTGTATACATATTCACGCTTGTTTGTGTGAGTATGTACGTATATAGCCTTGCATATGAGTTTTCATATATGTGAGGGTATATACATACATATACATGGGTAATCTCCATGCATATATATAAATGCATTGATATAGATACATGAATGGATTTGTATATTTCAAATTTATTTATGCATATGTATGCATATACGTAAGGGTGTATATATATATGTATTATTGTGTATTGATGAATATATCATTATCGGATAATACGTATACAGATATGTATATGTATACTAGTGCGTACATTTATATAATTTGGTATATACGTTTTTGTATATATATATATTTAATACATAATATATATATATATATATATATATATATATATATATATATATATATATATATGTGTGTGTGTGTGTGTGTGTGTGTGTGTGTGTATGTGTGAGAGAATATTACTATTTGTGTCTATACATATACTTGTGTGCGTGTGTGTTGTGGTGTATGTATATATTTATATATATCTTTTTTGGCTAGACTAAGCTATATCTAAATACACACACATACACATACACAAATGCACACACACACATATATCTATCAATCTATCTATCTATCTATCTATGTATATATATATATATATATATGTGCGTGTGTGTGTGTGTGTGTGTGTGTGTGTGTGTGTGTGAGACTAAGATACATCCAATTAGCCTGTTAGTTTTGAATACTATTGATGTTAGTTTGTACTATGCACAACTTAGTTATTATCTATAAATAGGTAAACATATATATATATATATATATATATATACATATATATATGTGTGTGTGTGTGTGTGTGTGTGTATATATACATATATGGAGAGAGAGGGGGGAGAGAGAGAAAGAGAAAGAGAGAGAGAGAGAATTGTACTGTAAAAACTTGAGACACAGCCAGAGTGTGTTGTATGTATGGAACCGTTCCTTTGTATAGAATTATTCCTAACATGTTTCAAAGTTTTATCTCCAGCGGAGAAAGTCTAAAACCTTCAACGTTGGTAGAATACTAGTTGGTTATGTATCATCAAAATGAGACATTTCATTATACATCCACATTACTTCTGGTGGCTCAGTGAACTGGGTTGGTGGGGTTAATACTTGTCTAGAGAATTGGTCGAACGGATCAAATTGATATCAATCGATAGCCCAATATCTGAGAAACATTTTGACACGTAAGCTCTACGCTTATCCCTATCATTTTAGCGATTACACTAACGGTAGAACTAAGGCAGAAAATCGCAGGCTGCCAGGGGTTAAGGTTAGAATTTCTTTGGTGGGGGGAGGCGGCTACATCAAAGGAAAATTTCATGAAACAAGTTCAAGAGACCTTTATGAAATGCGGACAAGAATCAGAGATTGTTGTGCAAAAAATCCCACTCAAGATGCTTGCCAGTGTTGAGAATGCCTGTGAAAACCGCTGGCTCAGTATTAGTACAAAGATGAAGATTGCTCACGCGTTCAAGTCTACCAGTGAAGTAATCCTCATTTGAACTTGGCTAAATTTGAATCGCACAATTCTCTGACTAACGTGTTTCGATTCTCAAATGTTTCTCGTCTGTTTGTTTTAAATTTATTTTCATTTTTCCCCCCAAAATAAGTGCATAGTGATTTTTGAGACATCCTGTATGTAAGTCTCCACTTCGATATCTTCCTCTGTCTCTATCTGACTATCTTTCTATCTCAGCACAGCAAATATCTATCATCTGTTGGCTAATATTCATCATCTTAAGTGCAAATCTTAATTAATTTCTTTTAAGTCGGGATTTCCTGAGTACCCTGTTCTAACCCCGTCACATCCAACATTGCTTTCACTTCAAAGAAAACCAAGATCAAAGCAATTATATCTATAACAGCAAGATTAGAATGTTAATTATTTAAAGTGCGGGGGCAATTAAATATATATACATTTCTATACGCGGGAGCTATTAAATATATATATATATATATATATATATATATATATATATATATATATATATATATATATATATATATATATATATATATATATATATATATATCGTGTTATAGTGCTAAAAAAGAATTGAAAGGAAGCAGGGCTGTCTGCTCTAACGAGCGTAGCGACCCAGTAAGCGATGCGAGCCCCTACAGCCGGGTGGTTCGTGCGAATAGGGGCACAATCAAGGGTTATTATTCGACTTGATTCCCGCGGGAATTTGCTGCGTCCAGTTACAGAGGTTTTTTTTCCGTCATTATCTTCTCAGTCTATATTATTAAACTTTACTTAACGTAGATACAGGCGAATAATTCAATTTTCTAACCAATTGTTTGCTGTAAACCAAGGCTGGATTTGAGCCAATTCCAGGTTTTTACGCTAAACAGCGACGATTTCAATTCTTTTCTGAATTCTCAAATAGTCAGCTGTGTTAGTTTATACTGTCTGAATTTTCTGATTAAAAAAAGAAATCAGATAACTTTAATCAATTACAGAAGAGCGTAAAAATGTATTACTGTGAAATTATTAAGCACACATTTTGATTGCTTTCCATTGTATTATATAGAAATGAAGCCTATGATAAAGTTCACTCCTATTACTATGATTCCACCAACCATGACCGTTAACCTAGGGTCCCGTGAAAAATGTTTCCCATTGGACCCTGCAACCCCAAATGCCGACCCTGCAGTGAGCGATTAATATATAAAATAGATATATTAACAACAAATAAATAGCTATTCAATGCTTTCAATAGATGAAGCTTACCAACTTACAGCAAGTTAACTTATTTTCCAACGCTCTGTGTGACAGTTTCTTTTTGCACAAGCTAGTGTATATTATCATAAAGAGCAGGGTTCTCAAACTCGATTACGCATACCCCTAAGGAAAGGCAAGAAAAATTACGTGGTACACAAGGTTTCTGAAAACACCAGAATTGTGAAGTGCTCAATAAGAAAAACTTATGTCGTGTAAACCTGTCATATATTTGGCAACGCATCAAAAATCAAAATAATCATTTGGCAGAATTAAAAATATCTCGTTTGCTCGTATATATGCGCCTATCTGCCCACAATCTGCTGAAAACGTAGTTTTTGAATATTGTTAAAAGAATTTAACGAATTGTGTGCAAAACTGTCAATTGGGAATGGCTTATGGATGTATCTCGCTGTAACTGTGCCTAGACGCATGTTACCAGTAGGAAAGAACCAGCCTAATTCATCTCACTGAAAAATGTAACATTAAATTCGGCAAAATCATTGACGAATATTAAATGTCTATTTTCGGTTCTATGATGTCCGTACATTTTGCTGTTTATTCCTCTCAAGGGATACGCCTACACTGCCGCCCAGAACGAAAGGGTACAGTGGAAGATGAAGTTCAAGAACTTCTGGTATACTTTCACCTTGTGCAGCACTTTGTAATGAAAAGCTGGACAGTGTCTTCGCCAGGTAAAACCCATAAACTTATGTAGCAAAATAGTAGATTTTGTGTAACATCCCCATATCAATGAGATGGTTCATGTTTCGAAAATAATGTCTGGTTAAAATACTGTTTTGATAGTGACAATGATATTTCGTTTAAACCGTAGTGGATTTCATAAAGTCGTAGAGTAGAAATGGAATAATTTTGTTGAAGTAAGTGACTTGAAATCATGTTTTCATCAAGGGAGA
Organism: Thysanoteuthis rhombus; assembly: GCA_963457665.1. Lineage (NCBI taxonomy): Eukaryota > Metazoa > Mollusca > Cephalopoda > Oegopsida > Thysanoteuthidae > Thysanoteuthis > Thysanoteuthis major. The sequence continues at coordinate 18,564,078 of OY735209.1, forward strand.
TAACAGTGAAATGCTAAGTAAAGCGTAATCTCTCTAATTCAATTTTTTTTTTTCAAATCCGTAAAAAATCCGAGTTCATTCTGGTTGAACATTAACAAGGGATATAACAATTAAATGCTAGGTATAGCGTAATCTCTCTTATTTGATTTTTTTCAAATTCGTAAAAAATCTGGGTTCATTATGGGAAAATATGGAGCAGCGTGATGTTTTCTGATATTCTATAAGTATCGGACGAATAATTGCAAAAATTATTTATTGGCATTTTTAAACTATTAAATGTTAAATACATTGCTTATGGTGCTCGGTGTATCGGGTTCATCGACCCTCGGTTTATAGTACGTAGACTTATATACAACGAATATTCATATCTGAAGCCAAGCCATTGATTTATGAATATATATAGTGACGATTATAGACACAATTTATTCGGAAACATATTTGGTTCGGCACCGGAATTAACCGAGTAGCAAATCGAAATGCAGGACTCAAAAACAATAAACAAGTCAAGATTAATTTTGATTCACGAAAGAGGCCTTAGTTTTAAGAAAAACAAAATAAAAAACAGTTATTTGAGAAAAACGACTCCAATTAATTAATTGATCGTTAATTTTTTAATATAGTAAAATTAGAAGTACTAAACTCTAAAAACTACTAACTACTACGAACTCAGAAAATCAACAGCGATTGTCAAATTCTAAGTGAAACAATTTTTACTGTAAATGGAGCAATGCATTTATTTTAATATATATATATATATATATATATATATATATATATATATATATATATATATATATATATACACGAGAGAATGATGATAAAATATACAACGTGTGTGTGTGTATATGTATTGATGTATTAATTAGATCTTGATCTAAGAATTGCTCAATACTATCAGTAAAGCGTTATGAGATTAGTAAAGATTTTTTCAATGGTTCATTACAGATCATACATTCTGTTTCACTTAAAATAAAGATTTTTAATGGTTCATTACAGATTGTACACTCTGTTTTACTTAAAAAAAAGACTTTCACTGGAAAGGGTTCATTTGAAAAATCTTTTTTAAGTGAAATAGAATGTACAATCTGTAATGAACCACTGGAAAATCTTTACTCATCATATATATAAATATATACGTGTATATACATGAACCTTTTCTTGAGGCTTCCTCATATATTTCCTCCTTTCCGATATTGTCATACCAATTTATAGAATCAAAGTAAATTTAACTTATTGAAAGCTGAACAAAGCACCAACAAAAATATTAAGGTACTCATCCGAATAATTCATGATTTGATCGCGCTTTTCCATTACAGAACTTCAGACAAAAATATTGCAGTAAAATTCCGACCAAAGCTCTCATCACAAGAGGGAACGTCTTTCCTGTAACTTATTTCTAATAGTTTAAAAATCTCATTGACTTTCCAGCGCAAGTCTCAGATTATTACTCTACGGCAGACTTTTTGCATCGACGACATACTAATTAAAACCTAAAATTGTTTGGTACACATTTTTTTACATCCATACCTTGAATAGAGCAGTTTTGGTGAATGCAGGTTTTGGTGAAATACGATTAAGTTATTGTTGTATGTTGAGTTAATGTGGTAACAATAAATTCTGTTCATGACATCACTGGCGTTTTCCAGCGGGAAACATCTAAAATAGAGAAAATATAAACATCTAGAAGTGTATTAAATAGATCTTAGTTTTAAAAAGAAATAGTGTTCAATACCATCTGCAGAGAGTTAGAAAATTAGTAAAGATTTTTCCAATGGTTCATTATAGATTGTACATTGTGTTTCGTTAAAAAATATTTTCGAATGAACCCTTTTTCATGAGAAAATCTTTTTTAAGTGAAACTGAAAGTACATTCTGATGTGACGGACAGAGTGTAAAACTTGATGTAACAAAGTATGAACAGGAAAAAACAAAAAACAAACATTGGTTTCGTACAATACAGAAAAATTTGGATTGATTTAACCGAACTATCCAAGGCATACCTTTACTTCAGTTTTATCAGCCCAGCTGTTCAACGAACACAAGAAAAGTATTTTTTAAAAGGTATATAAAATTATACTTAATTTACCATCACAGTCAATAATTGAACGACCGTTGCATCAACATTTGAAATCATGCAAATCCAAAAAAGTCCATGAAGGAATCTAGATAAACTCTGTTTATGACATCACCTGCGTTTTCCACTGGAAAACATCAAAAATAAAGTAAAAAGAAAAACATCTAAAAACATCTAAATTCCATAATTATTAATAAACTACAGTCGTAGTTTTTTTTCCCAGAAATCAAGAAAAGAATATCTAGAAGGGGTCGAGTGAAGCACTGGCGTTAATTTTCAAGTCTGTAGACAAAACGAATAACGCTGGCTCACGCAAACAAACATATATACGTACACATACACACACGCACCCATACACACACGCGCATATATGAAGGGTAAGAAAACTCATCGCCACTGGTGGCTTCGGTAGTTCAATTTTGTGACACACCAAAGAGGTTATCGGTGACACATTAAAGTGTCGCGATATACAGTTTGGAAAGCTCTCCTCCACGACCTTTAAATAAGCAGGAGAACGATCTGAAAGTCACGATAAAGATCACCGAAAATTAAGATGAAAGAAAGACAACTCAAAAGATGATAATAACGTACTCTTAACTTCGGAATTCTTCGACTTCAAGCTATCTTTCAGGCTCAGCTGGGCTTCTTGTTCCTTTCATAAAGATAGTGAAATTAGAAACTTGTTTTTTAGCTTGCATGTCTGGGGGCAGAAATGGTACTCTTCGAGAGACCGTCAACCAAAACTGTTGCCGAAACAGGCAACATAAGATTCTACTGTTTTCAAGTTGGTGCAGCTGGCTGGCTATGTATGTATGTAAGTATGTATGTATGTACGCATGTCGTGTATATGTGTATAACGTTTACAGGCTGCACCAACGAAGCTAGTAGACTGAAAATCTAAAGGTTTAATCCTCATTATGTCTTTCCACATTTGTTTTTTGCTTTTGGAAAATTCCCTGCCTCCAAATAGTTTTTTTTTTAGTAGGGGTTCAATTAGTAGTGGAACTTTCTGCTAAATTGCCCTATCCCACCCCCAACTAAAAACATATCTAGGGGCAGGAGATTTAAAAAAAAAAAAACATTTTTAAAAAAAATTTCTAATTCCGACTTTTGGGGGGTTGGGTATGATCACTGCCCAACGGAACACGAAAGAAGCGACTTATTATCATAAACACCCTTTTTTCCCCCTATGTTTTAATTGATCATCCCCAGCCAACACTGAATTCTGCCAAAAGAGATTTATCACATGACAGTTTCTATTGAGTGACTATCCGGAGCTGTTTTTAATGAAATTTAGAAGAATTTCACCCCAGATGTGTTAATCTTTGATGTCAGAACGCATCGTCCTTAAACATGCATTCTCCAACGTCGGAACAAAAAAAGGCTTGCTGGTTGAGCATCTTGTGTCCGCACCATTTCCTTCTGGTATGATTCATCAGACATCAAAGGACTTACCCTGATGAGAGATTGGTAGAAATAAAAGCAGCCCGTGGCCTCTGGTCAAAATGGTAGCTTTCCGTGCAAGACAAAGTATGTATATATATATATATATATATATGTGTGTGTGTGTGTGTGTGTATGTGTGTGTGTGTGTGTGTGTGTGTATGTGTGTGCATGATTATAAATTGTGTTATACTATCTAGTAATTCTTATTTAAAACGGACCCCCCTTATTGCACGAAGAATGTGCCATTTGGTCTAGACAACGTAAGTAGAATAAACATTCAAAGAAAACGAGGCTGTTGTATATATAAACACACACACACACATACACACACACACACACACACACATATATATATATATATATATATATATATATATATATATATATATATATATATATATAGCAGCAACTATTTTGGGGAGTTTAAAAGAAAACAAACTCAAAAGGTAGTAGCATCGCTTGCAAAAGCCTTACTTGTCTTTTCTAATAAACAGACACAGACACACGCACATATTCAGTTTTTCACGGTGAATCTGACTTTCACGCTGCTGGTGCAATCATCAGATCATTTACTCATCTACCAGTAGATGGTCTGACGGTTGGACGAAACTCAGAGTCACTGCAAGAACTGAATTTTCCATGTACACCTAATCTCTCTCTCTCTCTCTCTCTCTCTCTCTATATACATATATATATATATATATATATATACATACACACACACGCATATATATATATATATATATATATATATATATATATATATATATATATATAAAGTATGAGACGGAGTCTTGACTTGATAAGAGAGATCGGTTGAATATAATTATGAAATAGCAGAGATTCCACATCAGCCTCTTCTCCTTTCTCTCGGTTCTTTGAAAAATATTTACGTCTCCCAAAGTAACCAGCAAATAACTCCATAAGTAAGATAAGGTAATCTTTGGGAACATCTGCCCTCTCTCAGCTAGCATAAATACATGGAACGAAGAAATATATCTTCCAGTGCTAATCCTACTGTTGTAGGAAGGCCTTTCCCCAAAGCGTTCTGTGGGCGCGACCTCTTTCAAGAAAACATGCTCACCATACATACTCGTGTATATATCGATGTCTTTTCCAATTATTAGAAACCGTCAACCAAAACTGACACCCAAAAAAGGTTTCTTCAGTTTTCATGTTGGCCCGACCGGCAGGTTGGCTGTCTACGTATCACGCGTACAGGCTGCGCCAATAAAAGTAGAGGGCTGCAACTTTTAACATTTATTCCTTATTAGAAAAAAACTTTTCAGTTCTTTAAAAAAAAAACAAAAAAAACCCAAAGAGTCTTTTTTTTACTGGGGGTCCAATTTGCTTCGTAAGTTTATGCTAAATTGATCACTTAGTTTGCGTCAAGCAGCATTTTGAGAGTTCAAACTTTTTTTCCCCTGATGATCGTTTCCCAACGAATGGTGAGGGAAGTCACTTACCGATTGGTTGCCCCTTTTCCCAACTTTTTTATCGATCACCCCGACACGGTATGCTGCCAGAATTGAGTGACTACATGACCTATTCAACTACATTTTAAAATTCAATTTTAATAGTTCCTTGATTACGTGGATACAACTTCTAAGAGTCTGATGTTTTAACTGGAATCAAAATCCTCACTAAATTGGAAGAAGCATGATATGACGTTATAATTCAATTCAATTCGCTCCAATGGGTACAACGCATTATTAGAATAACTAAAATATTGTCCTTCTTATGGCAGGTGCCTAGTACTTGGAGTATACTTACATACTTATGCATTCTGAATAATACCTAGTTTTATCCCTTTTGGCCATCCATGTATAGATGTCCAATAAAAGCTCGTAAACTGACGTGCACTTTCATCACTTATCGCTAAGGAAAAGTGACTCGACATTCACTAGATACTCGAACAGATTTATCAGGTAACAATCTGTAAGCAAATGTATTTTTCGCCATATTTCAAGAAAGAAGTATGAAATTCTTTTTCAAGAACTTGTGAAGTAATTATCGAATTGACTAATTTTCCTCAAGTTTGAGAAATTATTGTTCATTTTTAGGAGATTTACAATTACAGACTTTGAATTTTTCCTCATTAAAGCTTTCTAGACTAGTTCACCCATATTACAAAAAATGACATCTGCATTTAATAATTTTGCAATTTCATTTATAGAATAAGAACGATGCAGGGACACAACCTCTGGATATATATATATATATATATATATATATATATATATATATATATATATATATATATTTAAATGGATTTATATGATCTGACAGAATGATTATAAATTGTGCTATATCATGATGGAAACTTATTTGAAATAATTTCCCTGTTAATGTATCACTCGCCCTTGACAACGTAAATGTGCTGCTGCAGGACTCGAACCTTCGACAAATAGGGTAGCTGCTTCAACGTAGCGTTGCTCTTACCATTGAGCGAAACAGCTGCCGATAATGCAAAGATTCAAATAACTGTTTTCACTCCAAATTCCCATCTCGTGTATTTCGGTCATATCGTTTCTTTCAATGCGACAATTATGTATCAAGAAATGGATGTATACTCCGTTCACGTAGTCTAGGTTGAGAGATACATTAATCGTGTAATAACGGGAGGTTATTTTCAATAATTTTCCACATAACATATCATATAATTCGTAATTATATGCATGTATGAATATGTCTATGTGCATGTGTGTGTGCATAATGATAATAATACGAGTTTATTTGATTAGTTATATTAAATTTATTTCACGACTATCAGTTTCTTGCAAGCGGCTAAAAGCGGCCGGCATTCGCCAATGCTGTAGTTATTGTGACTGTCCACAGTTTGAGGACATATTTATTTTCCCCCTCTTTCTTTCTTCACTTCAAAATGTTTAGTCTAGACCATGAAGTCAGTCAAGGTCGTCTAAGTATGGAGTCGTTCACGCCGTTTTTGTTTTTTTTTGTTTTAATACCATTTATTTTTATGCTGTCATGTTTTGTGTCTGTGAACTTTGTTATGTGTCTGTTACGATGTTAGCTTGTAATTCTTTTTTCTTTCTTTTTTCTGTTCTCAGTATATATCTTATATGTCATACATTAAATCAACTGTATTATTGCTGTTAACAATCTTACGTTATTATATTGGTATTTTTTCCCTTTCTCATTTCTCTCAATACATCCAATACATACAAAGCAATATATATATATATATATATATATATATATATATATATATATATATATATATATAGAGAGAGAGAGAGAGAGAGAGAGAGAGAGTGAGAGATAGATTGATAGATAGATATGTATACAAGCGCGTAGGTATCTGTCTGTATTATTAAATTGACTGATTTTCATCGAATTTTAATTAAAGAAATGCTACCGTATTTTAGGAAGATTTCTAATCACAGAGTTTAAATTTTATGTTTACTGACATAATTATGGCGAAATAGAAGTAATTTTGCAAAACAGAATTATTTGATAACGATCGAAAAGCGACCCACACCAATCGATCTTCCACTTCATGTACAATGAGTCTAAGAACTGTTAGAAAGCTGCTTTCCGTACGCAAAATTACTTAACCGTTCAATACCATTGTATTCGGTCATATGGAGTTATTTATGAAAATTTGAAAGATGTATCTAGTCAGCACTCTTACATATTAACTAGTAAAGATACCTTCACTAAAAACGACGGCATAATGCTTCGTCGCTACCATGTAATTACAATAATCTTGAAATGTGGTGATAATCTCCGCCATTCTTATGTAAGTACATGCAGGACAGTTTACATGAATTATCTCCCTTCTCACTCATCCTATTTTATTTTGTTTGAAGTCTCTAATTTCTTTTAATTTTTTAACATCATGCACCTTGTGCCAACTTAAGCTCGGGGCCATGTAAGCGGCATTTCTGTAAAAATAGCAGAATCCAGTTTAGCATCGTAGTTACATTGTAAATAGAAACCCCATCATAATTTTTTTTTTCTCACGAGACTAGAAACAAATTGGTTTGTTCAGAGGGCTAAAAGATTGAAAGCACCTGAAAGAGAAAAGAAAAAAAAATCTTCAAAGAGAATTATTTCATATACGTAAAATGGGAAATATAAGATATGCCGTACTTTCATTTCTTCATGTAAATAACCTTAAAATACTCGCTATTAAATGGTACATCTCGTTTTCCAACTGCAGGTAAGATTCAGGCGTTTCAATTTGCATGAAATCCAATTTTAGATGTCTTCAGAGAATCATAAAGAATGTCTCAATTAATTTTCCTTTTTTCTGCTTATCTTTCAAAGATGGATGTATTTCAAATATAACTACTACCATGTTGATACAAATGCAACAAGTCTGATTGCTGCAAGGCCAAACTCCATTCCTACTTCTATTCCAGCTGGGTATGAGGACTGTAAATATAATATTGTGTATATAATGAATGCATTCGTTAGATATATATCACTTGTCAGTTTAGACCAGATAGCTACCTACCAATCATCCGGTCGTGATTTCAAATCACAGTAAAGAACTTTTGATCCTTTTTATATCACGGTGGGGTGCTCATGGTGTTTTTTTGTTTTTTTTGTTGTTTTTTTTTCAATCAGTTTGGTTCAACGTAATGGTACAGACAAACAGTAAAGTGTTTACTCCCCTAAATTAGATGTGAATCATTCTTGTTCTTGCTACGGTGGAGAAACCAAACCAACTCGAACTTGGACGGGAGTTTGAAAAAAATGGTTTTGGGTTCTTTTATCCAAGTTTTGTTCGAACTGTGATACAATTTTGCTGAACCAGAAAAAATCTTTGAATTAACATCTTGAAGTTTTGTTCGTTTCAGGTGTCCTCAGCTCATCTACATTCAGGAGTTTTTGCTTGCCACATTTCGTTTGGCCTTTTCAATCCTCTGCCAGCTTTCACTAGAATTCAATTCACAGAAGGTCTCCTCAATACTCCAGCACTCTCCTTAGTATCGTAGTAGATTTTAGCGAAGCTGTTGTCTTCATGGTTCCAATTCTCCCCTAAATTTCCAATGCTACCGATCTTTGCGTTCAACAAATTTTCATTTGTCTTTCAATACACACTCTCTGCAAAGCGTAGATATTTTCCAGTTTTTCACTTTATCTCAATTTCATCCTCTGGTCTGTTAAAACAACAATGTACTCTCTCTGCAAAGCATAGATTTTTTTTTCCTGATTTTTCACTTTCTCACAATTTTATTCTTTGGTCTGTTAAAACAACAATTTATACACTCTGCTAAGTGCAGATATTTTTCCGGTTTTCATTTTCTCAGAAATTTTATTCTCTGGTCTGTTAGCACAACAACATTCACCCTCTGCAACGCATGGATATGTTTCCTTTCTTCTTTTTTTCTTTTCACTTTCTCAGAAGTTTTATTCTCTGGTCTGTTAGATCAAGAATATTCGCTTTCTGCACAGCGTAGATATTTTTTTCGTTTTTCACTTTCTCACAATTTTATACTCTGGTCTGTTTGTACAAGAATATACACTCTCTGACAAATATTATTGTTTACGATGATTTGATCTGGTCTTCTGACCTGGATTGGCTGATCTGTTTCAATTTCAAAGTTCCTCAACACTTTTTCTTCTTTATTCTCAAAAACAGATTCCGATTCGGTTAACTATCTATCTATCTATCTATCTATCTATCTATCTATCTATCTATCTATCTATCTATATATATATATATATATATATATATATAGCACCATATATATATATATATATATATATATATATATATATAGAGAGAGAGAGAGAGAGAGAGAGAGGGAGAGCGCTATTTCAATGTACAATTTCCGTCAATTTGAGGAAAATTCATGGAGAATTTTTTCAGAAATAATGTTGAAAAGCAAAAGTTTCAAAATCATTATTCCTGATGAAACCACAATGGAGGAACACATACATGCGCATATATATATATATATATATATATATATATATATATATATATATATATATATATGTATGTATGTATGAATAATAAATTGCAATATAGTGCAATATAGTGCAATATAGTGCATAGAAACTTACTTGAAATGATCTCCCTTCATTTCATGATTAATGTATCACTCAACCAAGACAACTTTAATAGTATAGAAAATAAAAGAAAATGGGGCTGATGCAGGAATCGAACCTACTACCGATAGGGGAGCCGCCTCAATGTAGCAATGCTCTCACCATTGAGCTCAACCCCTGCAGCAGTCTAGTTTTCATTAATTGTTTATTCTATTTACGATGTCTAGGTTGAGTGATACATCAACCGTGTAATGATGGGAGATCATTTCAAGTGAGTTTCTATGCAAAACAACGCAGTTTATAATTCATTCTGTCGGATCGTATATAACCATTTCTCAACACAGACACACACACACACATGTATATATATATATGTCCATACTTATTCCATATATGTCCATACTTATTCATCCAGATAGGCTGACATATAACCGGATAAGCACGCCAAATAGAAGGTAGATGTATTTACTGATAGGCAATGAATATATATATATATATATATATATATATATATATATATATATTTACCTTCGCACGGATCAATACTACTCTAACCCCACCTCATTCTTCACATTTTCATATGGAGGGAGGGTGTATAAATGTCACGATGACCCTGATTTTTTTTTCTGGAATCTTCCGCCATGGGGCAGCGAAGGGGCGGGAAAGGAACGCTAGCTTCGCATCGAGATTTCTCTACATCAGTCGTTGATTGGCTGAGAGGGTTTGGCTTTGGTTCAAGAGAGAATACACGTCCGGCTATCCATTAAAATTGTCCACTCAGATGAATATGAATAATTATTTAAGTAAATATTTGCACTGCCCGGACGAGACGGAGTGGGCTGGAACTTATGCAGACGTACGTTAACTTACGCCCGACCAACTAACGCCCGATCGCTGATACGTCGGAGATGATGAGAATTTTTAAGTTGAAACAAACAAACAAAAAGAAAAAACAAACTGTTCTGTATAACATTTTTTCTAGTTTCGATGATATCAGACGTGACATCAGCATCCTGCATGAAATCATCTTCTATACGGTATTTGGTTTGTGTGGTAACTAATGCTGACATACGAAGGAACCCCGTGTACGGTTGCATTTGTCTTGACACGAGTTCCTTCTGTTCGATTCACTTATCTCAGTCTGAGATTTACGCCATTGTCGACGAAGGCAACCACTTCAAGAGCGATGGTTCTGCATTTCTTCCTGACGTGATGGCGTTCGTATTCCTATCTTCCTCTAGGGATACCGTTGGCGATATAAGAATAAAAGACCCCTAAACCCTAAAAAAAACATTAACCCTAAAAAAAAATCTACTTTTGCTGCTAGGGCAGCGGCTATTTTGAAACGGAAGAAGGCGACAATAGACGAACTTTTCCCCGGTAGATTTCGTTCAAGTTGAGATTTTAAAGGCTAGCCACGATATTTTTCGTTTCGGATTCTCGTGATAAATCCGTTTTTAATCGTCAGTGACTAAGTTGTCTAAAATCCTTTCGTTCAGACTTCCTGTTAAGACAACAAGTTCAGACTTTCAGTGAAGACTACCTATTGAAAAGGTGATAAAATTCAAATGATGCATAGAGAGAGAAGAGAAAACAAATCATTTTCCTACGTCATCAATCAATGAAAGGAAGAAAGAGAGAATATCATACGTCATCAATTAACGAAAAGAAGAAAAAGAGAAAGAAAAAGAGAGAGAAAGGCCGAAAGAAAGTGAGAGAAAGAAAGAGAAAAAGAGAGAAGGAGAATACGCGAGGAAGAGGAATAAAGAGAAAAAGAGAATATGGAAAGCTATGGACGCTAGATAGAATTATCTGGAGTCCTTAAACAAATTCTTTTAATTAGAACTTATTACTTTTTCTTTCTTATCTTCAGTATAATTTTTTTTTCTTTTTCTTTCTTCTCTACCCTTCTCAGCCCTAAATGTCAATAGAAGAAACTTTAAACTTGCTGACCATACTTGACACATGCTTGTACGTACTGGACCATTGACGTGATCCTCGGCGATCAATAGTCTAACTTCCACCTGGCTTTTCTCAGATTAGCCTGAACAGTAAATAGTGCCAAATGTGCATTTTATAGACAGCCATGATATAAGAAATAAAGAGCTGAGTAAAACGCATAGACACTTCTAAGATTTCCTTAACATTGTGCACATGATTCGCCAACCAAACATCAATAGAAAGTGAAATGCGAAATCCTACATAAAGAATTAATAATGTATTGCACCCTTCATCTTTTCACTTTGATATTTCGCTCGGCATATAAAGATAGATATGTGCTTTTGTTCTATCTAAGCGGAAGCAAAATGTTAGTTAAGGTGATACAAAGGTATATCTGGGGTTAAAGGTCATTCTGCCTTTTGATATTCACAATAGATGATTAGGTGTGCTTAAATCCTTATGTCATTGCAGTAGACACCAGGGAATGCTGCATTAAAGCTTTGCTTCAAGTATGATGTCGGATAAATACTTTTGGAAAGGACCTCTGTTACAGAAGTGAATCACTTTCCGTTTTCAAGTCAATAAGAGTCTATACAGTTTCTTCTTCTTCTTCTTCTTCTTCTTCTTCTTCTTCTTCTTCTTCTTCTTCTTCTTCATGGGTGGATGTAGTTTGCTCCTTGGGTTGAATACATAGAACTCTTGAATCTATCCTTAAAAATTCTGTTGATATCTGTATTCATTTGATTCTCACACCATTAGTTCGCGCGTTTTTCTCCCAGTTTTCCAATTACTGAAGTTCTCGACTTGCTTAGAGTTTTTTTAGCATCTTCAGGCATTCTACAAGTGAGGGTTGTGGTATCATATCGTTGACCATTTTTGTTGGCCCTATCCATGCCACAGCTAGGTTTTGTCAACCTTGCTTTCATTTCTTTCAGTACCTTCTGACCAATGAAACTCACTTTCCCTGGTAGCCAGCCATTCTTATTTTCTGTTGTGTTCTTTTCTCTGTTCCCACAGATTGCTTCAGAAGTGTTTTGTTTCCCGTCGTATTTGGTTGTTAAACTCACCCTCTCTGTCTGTGTGTCTCTGTCTGTCCGTCTGTATGTCTGTCTGTCTGTCTGTCTCTCTCTCTGTAACTTGCGCTCGTTGTCTCGGAATGTTCTTTTTTGCCCTTGTTGCGTAATCGTTTGTCTATATCTCTTGAGTCAACTTTCCTCTCTCAAGGATCTTTTGGTTCATTCGTTATGGTTTAGTTGTAAGTATTGTTAGTAGTGATTTGTCTTCTCTCTTTGCCTCTTACGTTTTGGTTCCTCATATGTTTTGATGTCTTTCTTTATTGATTTAGCGTCTCATCGTGTTTTTGTCTTCTTTTATCTGTTGCTCAAGTGTTATCTCCCAGCCAGTTTTTGCATCTTTGTTTCTTTTTTGAGTTTCTTTCCCAAAACCACAACCTTCTCAGTAATCATCTTGACAATCGCACATAGAGGATTTTTCAGTTCTTAAATATATTTCATTAGCCTATCAAAATTCTAGGTTCTAATTTCAACTTCTCCTCCTCCATCTCCTCCTCCTCCTCCTCCTTCTTTTTCTTCTTCTTCTTCTTCTTCTTCTTCTTCTTCTTCTTCTTCTTCTTCTTCTTCTTATTATTATTATTATTATTATTATTATTATTATTATCAGCAATTTCACACCATTTGCCTGGTGGTTATCGCTGAAGGCTGAGTGACAGTAAGTCTCCTCAGGTCTTCAGCCCACCTCTGATCTCATCTCTCCCTCATCTATCACAGTGCTGAGGTTCGTACCTCCACTTATTATTATTGTTATTACTATTATTATTATTACTATTATTATTACTATTATTATTACTATTATTATTACTATTATTATTATCAGCATATCCACACCAGACGTCTAGCGGTCAATGCTGGATTCTGAGTTTCCAAGTACCAAGCAATCCTCTCACAATTCTCGCAGTTCACAGCAGTGATGGGGGTGTACACTTTCGGACCAGATGTGATCATTATTGAAGGCCAAGTGACAGTGAATATTTTCAGGTCATCAGCCCTTCTCTCAGCGTCTTCACAGCACTGAGATTCGTAGTCCCAACCTTCTCTCACTTTTCTAATACCTATGCCATGTTTTTTTTTTCACTTTTCAGTAATTGGAGATCATCAGTCTCATATTTCCAATGCCTTCCTCAATATTCTTGCAGCTCCCAGTAGTGTTGTGGTCTGTATAGTCTCAATCCATCCTCTTATCTCCTGATTTCAATGTTTTGGGCACTGTTCCAAGTGCTCCTAGTATTGTTAGCACTACGCAGTCCTTC